>CM071798.1:31792471-32104516 GCA_036559045.1 Platycarya longipes | reverse complement strand
TTCTTAACTACCAGCTGAAATTCCAGTAGGGCATTGTGCACGTGTTTCATAATTTAATGACACCATCTCCTGCATGAACAAATTGCGACGAACATATGATTAGTCAAAAGGATACATATGATTAGTCAAAAGGATACACATTTTTGTGTCCCCACAAACAACACAAAGATATTAAAAAGTACCAGGTTAGCAGGTTTCCACATATGGTTTGGATGTTGTATGCCTTGCAACTCCTGATTATTTCCTAAGCCTAAATAGGAATCAGCATATATACAATACCATCATATATTTTAGTATCTTAACCATGAATACGTGGTTTAACCTACGATTTGAGTAACGAAACAAATTTATATCAAACTAGCACTTTCACAACTTACAGCTGCAATTTCCAAGATGCAAGGTCGTGCACGTCTTTCATCCGTAATAGCATGGCCATCACCTGCACTACCACCACATATAAATACAATTAGTATTCATATGTTAAGTGGCATGTCGTTAATCTGCTACATCACAAATATTTTGATCCTACTTATGCCTTTGTGATATGGTGCATTCATGTTATAGACAAGGCGGTGTACCCGACATTCTCACATGTTCCAATCACAAATATAGCTAAACAACATGCATAATTAGTTTGGGAAAATGCTGTAATTAATGTCAGAAATGACATATGGTTGAACTCGTGTAATTAAAGCAAGGGATGCACTCAAGTTTACATTGAGATCTATATATATTAGAGCCACAATACCACGAACCTCGTCTTCAGAAAACATGAAATATGCCTAGCTTACATCTGGAATTGGTGTTTTCTCTTAATTAAGTCGAATCTGATCCTGGCTCAGAATCTGTGGAATAGTCAGATTCATAATCTGAATATTCCTCATCACCTAGACCATCGTCTTCACTAGCGCCAACGTTAAAATCGTCGCTAAAACGCCCCACTCCTGAGCCCTGTCTCTCCATACCAATGACGTCTTGTGCATCAATATGCCTCAGTAGTATATCAGTTCTACTTAGTGGCGTCGGCAGTGGGATATCAGGACACTGAACAGGTGCGTACTCATATGAGGATACATTTTCTTGGTAGGCATCCTCATCACTTGACTCGCCATCATTATCTTTTGTGATCGTCGACCCTGGTGGAATACTATATACATTCCTATTGTTAAACTTATGTACTACATGCCAATTGCCTTTAATCCTTAGATCTTTAATGTAAAAACATTGGGAAGCCTGACATGCCAATACAAATGGTTCATCCTTATACCAAGTCTTGTCCATGTTGATACTAATCAAATGATCATCTACTCGGATTCCCCATCTTTGATCACCAACATCAAACCATTCACATCTGAACAAGTACACACGACGCAATCCCATACAGTGTAACTCAATGATATCATGGATAACACCATAGAAGTCCACATTATTAGTCTGAGTGTCACCAATTACCAATACACCTTAATTCTGTGTACATCTGCGTAGTTCACGTTGTTTCGTATGGAATGTTTTTCCATTTATAATACAGCCAAAGTATGATGCAACCCACGTTTCAGGTCCATAGGCTAACGTGTATAGATCCTCGGACACATCAAGTTCGTTGACGACACGCTGGCCTTTAACCTATCATTAATAAGCCACCAAAAGCATCAGTTAGCATGCTATATCGAGACTTGGACTCTAGACAGGGTTTAGTTTTGGCAACATACATGCGTCTTTAACCATCCCTCAAAGTCTCGCTGATGTATGCGGGCAGCTGTATTTTGGTTCAATTGATGACATATTTCGTAGTGCTCTCTGCACAGAAAATCCATTTAATAAACTATTAATTAAATGGCACCAGTTTGGAAAAATGTGACTTGTCCAATTGTTGAGCATACACAAAATTAAGCAAGGGCAAATTGAAATCAGGGATACATACTGTATATAGGACCCAATCTCTGTGCAATTGTTAAGCACGTACCATCGGGCTACAGTAAGTAGTTCATGGTCTAGAACCACACTAGATGCAATACCCAATGGACGGACTTTCTAATTGAAAACTGAGAATCCACCTATAGTATCATCCTCTCCACCATCAATGTTGCGATCCAGTCGATTAAACCTGGTCTTGACATCCTCGAGATACATTGAGCAAAAGGTTAAGCATTCGAGATGAATGTATGCTTCCGCTATTGACCCTTCTAGGTGTGCTTTATTCTTCACATACCTCTTGAACTTGCCAAGGTATCTCTCAAATGGGTACATCCACCTATACTGTACTGGACCCCCAACTCTGACCTCATAGGGTAAATGGATAGTAAGGTGGACCATGACATTAAAAAAGGAAGACGGAAATATCATCTCTAATTTACAAAGAATTATGACAATATCATCTTCAAGTTGGGATAGACGATTAATATCCAGTGTTCTAGCACACAACTCCTTGAAGAAACTGCACATTTCAATCAATGCCATTGCAATATCGTTTCTTAAAAATCCCCCAACTGCAATAGGTAGTAGTCGTTGCAAGAAGACATGATTGTCATGACTTTTCAACCCTGAGATCTTGGACTCACGTACAGAACCACAACGGGCGATATTCGCAGCAAACCCATCAGGGAACTTGACCCCCGATAGCCACTCACAAAATTTACTCCTTTCCTCACCATATAATGTGTAGGATGCATGTGGCATTGTGAATCGGTCACCCTCTCGCTTCAAATGTAATTCTTTCCTGATACCCAAAATCTCTAAGTCACGTCGTGCGTTCACGTTATCTTTGGTTTTACCAGCAATGTTCATTAATGTGCTGAGAATATTATCAAAGATGTTCTTTTCGATATGCATGACATCTAGATTGTGCCACAGCATAAGTGTTGACCAATAGGGTAATTTAAAAAATATGCTACTTTTCGTCCAGTTCAACTCTTCTGCAGTGTGTTTTCTCTTCCTATAAGTTTTACCAAAGTGCACCTCCCTAATCATTTCTAGTTGAATCAAGATGTCTGAGCCAGCTAAAACTGGTGGGGCCATTCAATATTCTTCTTTGCCATTAAACAGATGTTTTCTCAACCTCCAAGTGTGATCAGGCGATAAGAAACGTTGGTGTCCCATATAACTACGTTTTCGGCCATACTTCAACCAAATAGCCTCTGTACTCGTATTGCAAGTGGGACATGCTAGTTTCCCTTTAGTAGACCAACCAGAAAGATTACCAAAAGCTGGGAAGTCATTGATTGTCCACAATAAAACAGCATGCATCATGAATGTTTCCGATCTGGATGCATCAAATGTAGGTACCCCATGTTCCTATAGCTCAAGCAACTCATCAATCAACGGTTGCAAGTAAACATCGATATCATTCTCTGGTGATTTGGGCCCAAGAATAATAAAAGATAGTCATGAAAAATTGGTCTTTTATGCATAACTACGGAGGTAAGTTATACGATATGAGAATAACTGGCCAAATGCTATATAAGGCTTAGCCATATTGTTAAAGGAATTGAACCCATCACTTGCCAAACCGAGCCTAACATTGCGAGCATCCTCTGCAAACCAAGAATGGCAAGTATCAAACTTCTTCCAGGACTCAGAGTCGGCAGGGTGCCTCAGGCTACTAACATCACTCGGTCGTTGCTTTTTATGCCATCGCATATCACTTGCTATCTTTGCAAAAACATATAATCTTTGCAATCTTGGCTTCAACGGGAAATGTCGCAACACCTTCTACGGGATTACTCGTGTCCCATGTGTATTTGACATCCACCTCGAAGTCCCGCATCTCGTGCACTCATTCTTATTGGCATCGTCCTTCCAAAATAACATGCAGTCATTGGGGCATGCATGGATTTTGTGGTACTTCTTTAAAGCCCAACCCTCGCTCTAGTGACCTTGCTTCCTCGTATGGCTGTGGCAACTCAGCATTAGGAAAAGCATATCGCAACAAGTTCAGCAACATGTCAAGTGACTTGATTGACCAATGGCCAATGGTCTTAATGTGTAGCAACTTGACAATGAATGAGAGCTTTGAAAATTTAGTACACCCAATAAAAAGTGGACGCTGTGCATCATCTAATAGCTGGGAGAAAGATGACATTGATATGGGTTCAGGTCTGCAGGGATTAGATGGCCCCGGAGTGTTATCTTGAGGAGCATTAGGGAATGCACCGGCCCATACGTCATCCAGCATGTGGTCCATATCATCAATGTACTCGTTTTCATTATCACAATCAACATCGTTATCCTCTTCATCCAATTGTTCTATCTCCTCCTCCCCATGAAATATCCATTGGGTGTAACTTGGATTAATCCCTTTGATGAACAAGTCACTCTCCACTTCAAGTATAGACTTGAAGAGATTATTACAACACGTACGACGTGGACAACGGATATAGGCACGTCCCTTTGCATGGTTTATTGCTAGTGTGAGGAATTGTTTCACCCCTTCGGCATATGCAGGTGATCAAAGTCGATCGACGTCATTCATCTAGCTTTTGTCCATCTATATATTAAGGATGGTAAGAAAGTGTTAGTTTACGCATCAAATCCGTGGAAAGGAGGCTATTACAGGTGAGGCTATTACAGGTTATATGTTTGTTGTCTCATGCTGGCAAATAAGATATATTCAGACAGTGTTATTTTTTTGCTGATTAGTCCTTTAATGTTGTCCTATATAATGGATAGCAATGTTATCCATCACCTTTATAGATAGTGTTATTTGTTACTAAGTATCTTATGCTGGCTTCTTTACATATTTTCTTAGTTGTTTGTCTAAGTCGAATCTGTAGGGGATGCTTGACCATATAAAAGGATGCAAAAAAACTAAAACACCATCTTCTCACAATTTTTAGAGTTTCAGCCAAATACTTCCTACAACATGTACCAAATTAAACTTAAGAAGAAACCGGACTTGGTAATTTATGTGTATATATTACCCGACGTTCTAACTTCTCCAACAAGTTAACAACTCTACACTCTTTTGGGGCATCCCCCAATCAATCCCAAAAATGTATGAGACCAAGGCCAATATTGTTCTAGCCACACCACCATGCCAAATCAACCAATGATGAAATGTTTTCCCACTCTTTCTACACAGACAACACCAATTCACCTACCCACATTTTACTTGAAAATGACTGCTAAACCATCCATCATTTGTTTATTGCTATATAATTACCCTTTTATATTATAAAATCTTACAACTACAAACAATTCAAACTTTTATGAATGAGAAAATTTTATCGAGACAAGTAACAAGGCAAAGCCAGGTATAGAGGAAGAATACAAAAACTGACAGCTGCAATCATGCCAAATCTCTTAATTTATATATTCATTAAATATTTTAAAGCATTGGGTTCAATGTCATTGTTCATTTTGATTTAAATTTCCTTCGGTTCACTATAAAAATAAAATTAATTTCAAGAGTCACTCTGGGTATTAATGATTGATAACTCTTGGATCAATCATTGTTAGCAAAAGATGAAATAATTAAGAATAGAAAATGAGATAGTGCAGTTTTTTAGTATATATTAAGACTTGCTAAATTACAATGCATGTCAAGAATAGAATGGAAAATGACTTCGAAAAATTAATCAATATAATTAGAGATGATAAAATTTAAATATGAAGAGTATTAATTTCTGTACGAAAAGTTGAAAATGGGAATGGATTGGTAAGTAATAAATATATATTAATGTCTTGTTTGTTTGTCTTATTTCTTTGACCTCCAAATAAAATCCATGGTGCCCCAAGGGTCAAGGTCAAAAGCAGAAAAAGGAGTGAAATAGAAGCAAGGCCCAATATTAGATAAACCTAACATCAAAAATTCCCCCCATGGCACCACCAAAGTCATACCCACTCACCTGTAAAAACATATATAAATTTAGTTTCTATCTCTTTTTTTTTTAATGAACGAAATGTCGTCTAGTTTCTATCTCCTACTGGAACATAAATATATATATATATATATGTTTATATTGTGAGAGAAATATGCATGTTTTATTCACAAAAGAATTTTATGTGCATGGATTAATATGATACATCAGATTTGAAAAGTTTTATATATTTACTGTATATTAGTATGTATGATGATGTACGCAATTCTATATTCAGCCTAAACATATTGCCTGTGCTTTCCTTTGTAATTTTTATTTTTCATCCTATTTTCTTCCCCTTTTTCTTTGTTTCTTTTTTGAAGCAACAAAACAGTACTCCGGCGCATTCCTCTATGATGATCTATATAATCTTTTTCACTTCCCATGTTTTCCGTTAGTATTATTTACTTGTAATATGCAGAGTATACCTTTGATCACCACTTAAACTTCAATCCAATCTCATGGCTAGACAAAAGATACATACATACATATATATATATATATATATATATTCATATATGTCGTTGGAAAACACACACAAACACAATGATGAGAAACTTGCTTGTTTACTGATGTTCTTGCTTTTTTATTTTTGGCTAGACTTCTCAAATGCTTTGTTTTTTAGAACATGTATAATTTAATACATGATACATTAACATTTGCCGTTTTCTTTTGCATGCGCCTGATGCCCTGCTTCAAGATATATATATTAATAATGAATCCAAATCTTTTATATATATTAGCATGAAAAAATATTATATATAGTTATAAACTTATAATTAAGAAACATTTAGGCACTCATATATACTGGGAAATTCCTTTTAACATATTGCATTTCTCAATCACATTATCGTGGAACATATATTGAAGCCTGTGTGTTTTTTAATAATTATTCAATTCAATTCAATTCAATTGACAAATGCAATATCACTGATTCTTCACACAGGAATACCGATAAACATAACCAATACCAACCAGGAAAAAAAAAACAGCAAGACACGAATTTTTCACATGACCATCGCAAATGGGACCTCGTGGAAGGAACCCCAAAATCGCACATACACATGTTATGGTTTGCAAATAGAGACCATCGTGGGAATTTCAGGATGCAATCGTACGATGATCAGGGTTTTCTAATCAATGTAAAAGGGGAAAAAAATACCTTGCAAATCTCGGCGTCTCAATGGTCTTCCTTGAAGAGGATTTTTGAGCTCTGCAATAAACTCGGTAATGGTGGGATCTATTAAGAGTTGTATGGTTGAGGGCGTTAACTGAAAAGGCCGAAATCAAACTACCGATAATCATGAACACCGACAAGGGGAAAAAACCCAGCCCTCTTCGACGTTCCGGCCAGCTCGTACATGACACGTAATCGGATTTGGGGAAGAAATAAGTTGATTCAGGATTTGGGGAACCCACGAGAGAGATTAATCTCTGATCAGACCCAGTTGAAGTTCAGATTTGGGGCACAAATTCGGATTTGCAGCAAACCTTGAGTTGCGATGGTGGGAAGCATCGGGAAGCTTTCTTATGATGCTTGGATACGTGTATCGCGGCAGCTTACAAGTGAAATATTAAAGGATTCTTGTTGCAGCGGTTTATCTAGAATAGTCGCAAGAAAAGAGCTAAACCGAAGTAATATACCGACGCCAAAGCCAATTACTTATTACGGCAATAAAACCAACGTAATAAGTATACAAGGTTCGACGCAATAACATAAATACTGTTCATCCGAGATTTGTGAGTGAAGAATACACGAGAATGCAACGGAGAACGAGTAGACGACGCAACAGCTCATCAATTGCAACAAAATTTGCAACGATTTTAAAACCGATGCAAAAAGGCTGATTTCTTGTAGTGACGCTAGATGCCATCGTTAGAGGTAAATTTCTTCATGCTTTTTGTGAGAACTATGCCCTTAGAAGTTAAGAATATCTCGCATACGAGGATAAGAGATTCCTCATATTGGGCATAAGAAGCCAAAAGACCTGTCGAACTGTCCAGGCAAGTAGAGGTTTAGGTGAAGAAAGACCTAGGCAAGAACAACCCTACGCAGGAAAAGATTTGTGAGAATAGTAACGAACAAACGAAGTATGGGCCTAGACAAAAATAAGGTGATTAAAAGGATGCAAGTTTTACATTGTGTGAGTAAGAATCAACGAGTGATAAGGTAAGCAGGTTTGGAAGTGGGCAAAGGCAATTGTGTGGACAATGAGTGAGTTACGAAGTGGGCGAACAAAGATAAACAAGTACAATACGATAAGAGAAATAAGAATGAAACAAACAGACAACATGTAGCTTGAGGGAATTCTAGACAAGCAATAGACAATTGGGGTACTGGAGGTCTAGGGAGTTAGCTCCTATCACCTAAAATAATCTTCCACAATAAAAATAGATATTCCAAAAGACTCCATAAACATAAATTCATCTAGTCTCGCCAAATAAATATATATATATATATATGTCCCTTTACAAGGTCATCAAAATATTATTCTAACAAACAAACCACCAAATCCTTAAAACTTAATGAGTGTTAGCATCCCAATAAACCAAATCGATAGAAAAAATCAATCTAAGAACAATAATCTCATTACTATTCCCAGACTAACCAATCTTGCCTCTCGGCTTCTTATTCCCAATCTTCAGCTAAAACATTAAAATCATTTGAAAAATATTATGAAAATAAGAGAATGAGTTATCAACAACTTTGTAAGCAGATAATATATTCTAATATATAAACATGAACATTTATAAAGTTCACAATGAAGAATGAAAGCATTTTTAACTTCAAAATATAGAACCAAAATATGTTATCAAAATATCTAAGCGACCGTCAAACAATCATATTGAAAAATCCTTTGGCATAGCATAACTAAACGTCATCATCAATTTATATCATATCATATAAAGCATCATATTATAATAGAGGCCATGCTTAATCCCCGTAGTACAGTTAACCAATCAGAATCTATCACTGTTCATCACCCAAAGTGATGCACTCAAAATAGAGACTCCTATTATATCCATAGTAGAGTCAAAGGGCATTATTATCTCCCGTAGTAGAGTTAGAGGTGACTATTATGAAATGTAACAGGGCTATAGGTCATTATTATATCTTATGATAGGGTCAAAGGTCCCTATTATGTCCTGAGATAGTTCCAGAAGCTACCATTATATCCCATGACAGTTTTCATAATAATTAGAGCACATATCATAAATATTGGTATCAACCATATAATGGAGGCCACAATTTTACATTAGCAGTAGGGTCATAATAGAACAAAAATAGAAACAAAATTATCGAATAAGCACCAGAAACATAATCAAATGTCATGCCAAATATTTTCAGATGCCATATCATATCAAAATAGAGTACTAAATGTAACGGGCACAACACACAAAAAGGGCCTAGCCCCAGCTCATTTGGCCCATTCCCCCTTCTTTTTCTTTCTTTTCCTTTCCCATTTCTTATCTTGTTTCCCGTATGTTCCAGCCCCTCCCCCATTCTTTGTTCTCTCGAAAAACACCCCCAACCTCAATCGCTCTCTCACAGATAGCACAAACAAACCCTCTCCCTCACATCACTCTCACTCTTTTCCCCTCACACGCATCATGCACGCACACCACCCTTCCTCACTTCAATTTTCTCTCAATCGTACACTGCATCCTCCCTTCTTTTGTCTCACTCCCTCAATTTCAACCCCCCTAAACCGTATGCATATACAGATATATATATACAAGTAATTATTCTCTCTCTCTCTCTCTCTCTCTCTAAACTTTCGTACAAATACTTAATATTTCCAGTTCTTTTTCTCTCTCTGTATCTCGCTCTCTATGACCTCTATCCACAACCACTGTTTTGGATCACCATCAACAACATTATTAGGTAATTCTCATCTCTCATAAGTGGTATTTTTATTAATTTTAATTTTAATTTGTTAAGAGTAGTTGTAAGATTTTGAGAATATACATAGTTGATTCCATTGTTAGAAGGAAGTGTTACAAAGTGGGTAGTGGTTAGAATTAAACTGTCACAATTATTGTTATAAGGTTGAGTGTAGATATTATTTACCTTGAATTTATAAGGGATAAAGTGTGAATCCCTGATTTTTCATGAGAAATCTTATTCATGTTTGGAATGAATAATAATATTATTTTATTATTGAGGTGTTTGGATTGGCATAAGAGAGAGCCTTTTTAAGAAAATCTCAAAACTTGTTTGGTTTGGACCTTTTTTGGTGCATGATCTTCTATTTTGCTAAGGTATAGAAGGTATTAAGCCCAAAAGAGTGAGCCCATGAGGTTTATTACCTTGAAAGTCCAAGATAAACTTTGAAGGAATAAGGAGGTGCCAGTTGGCAATAGAAAATGATATAATGGACATTTTTAGAAGAAAGTACCATGGACACTTGTCAGAACCTTGTGGAAATGAAGGAAAAAAGTGGGAGAAGGCTCAAAAGGTTCAGTCATGGTGGTGTTAGGTGCCACTTTGGATTCTTTAATCCCAATTGAACACGTGTCAAGCTAAAACACAACCTACTTTTGCTTTTCTTAAAAGGTGTCTTACTTGGGAAGAGAAAAATGTGGGTTCTAGAAGGTTTTTGTGTGACGCCCCCAAATTCCCTTAAAATAAACACGGGAATCGAGGAGTCGAGATGCTGACAACACGAGTTACGCATCCTCAACGTCAAGTGTGTGAACACGTAATATGCATAAATAAAAGCAGCAGATAAATAAAGTCAATGTCTAAGTACCAGAATTTTAACTATTACAAACCAAGTTAATACAAATTCTCCGACAGGAGATTTAATACAGTCATCCCAAAGACAAATCGTAAAAATACATTTATATAAAAAACAATACATTTTCAAAGATAATAAATTATATACTAAACTTCAACAGCAGAGTTGCCTCCTCAGGCTAGCCTCCTCGACATCTGCATCCAAAATCTACGATGCCAGAAATGGCATCGCAGCTAAGTATAACCCAAACAAACCACAAGATATAAAATATACTCATGCAACAACAACAACATCACTCACGAACATGATACCGTATGCATGAAGTTTAAAATCATCTTCCTCAAAATAAATAAAATAACACACGCCAAAATCTCATTTTGGTCCACGATAAAATTTCAATAAAATCATCCATCATTTCCAAGAAAAATATATCCGTAAATCCAATCATAGTGGGCGTTACTTATCGTCATCCCCGATATGATATACACACAACACCAATCATAATGGGCGTTACGTATCGCCATCCCCATTATGACTCATACACACTCACTTCATAACGGGTGTTACGTATCGCCGTCTCCGATATGAAATATACACTCAATGACCATAACGGGCATTACGTATCGCCATCCCCGTTATGTCATCTACACACTATCAATCATAATGGGTGTTACATATCGCCGTCCCCATTATGAAATACACATACAATGATCATAACGGACGTTATGTATCCCTGTCTCCGTTATGTCATTCACACCCACTGATCATAACGGGCGTTACGTATCATCGTTCCCGTTATGACTCAGTCAAAAACTATTAAAATCCATAAATTTGAAAATCACGGCTCACATTAAAATTCAAGTACCAAGTATACACAACAACCGTGCATTATGCAATATATTCCACAATACGCAAAATAATCAACAATTAATAAATTCTAACATCAACCAATAAATCCCAACGTCAAACAAATACAATATTTGTCAATGAAAAAATATATTTAAATCTTAAAATTTATTTGCAAAATACTTACAGCGGGTAAAAACGTAAATATTTGAGCAAGCACCAATCCACAGCGCTCGTAGTAGTCAGTTTGTACGTTGGACTAGAGTGCTCGGTTTGACACCAAAATTTAGGGAAATACTCATTAGAAGGTGGAGAATTTCATAGAGGTGGTGATATGGCAGCACAACTACCGGAAGGTGGCGGATCGGGCCCAAAATGGGTGGAAACCCATTTTCGGGTTTGGAGTTGTACAGGGAAGGTGGGGCCACGGATGAGAAAGCTGAACTAGGGGGTGGTCGGCTGAGGTGTGGGAGTGGTTTGGTGGTGGCGGTGAGGCTAACGGTGGCCGGATGGCGGCGCGGCGAAGATGTTTCCATTTGAAAACCCATTTCGGGTGGAGGAACAAGTGGCGGAACTGGGTGGCTTTGAGCGGTGGCTTATGTTCGCCGGAGTGAGGGGAGGCTGCGGTAGGTCGTCGATGTCATAGGTGGTCGGTGGTGGCCAAAAAATGCAAGAGAAGCCAAAATACCCATTTCAGGTTTAAGACTCACGTGCTGGCTAGGGGCCGTTGTGAGGTGAACCACTGGTGCAGGGGAGGTCACCGGAGGGTGGGGGGTTTAGGTGGAGGGGCGGTGTCCCCGGCCGATGGCGCATGGCAGCGCTGGGTGGAGTGAAGAGAAACGGGCGGGAGAGGGAATAGGGGAGGGGGGGTCGCGCATGGGGCTGGGGAAAAACAAGGAAGAAGGAAGAAAAAGAAAAGAAAAAGAGGGAGAAAGAAATGAAATCCAACTAGAAAAAAAAACACAATAAATTAAATAAAAGCCAGTTGAAAATATTACAATTTAATATCAATAAAATAAAATATTTAAAACCCATCAATAAAAATAAATTAAACACAAGCGCAATTTAATTACAAAACGATAATTAATATAACGAAAGCACATCAAATAAACTCATAATAAAATAAAAGAATTCAATTCCAATCATTAAAATAATTGTCTCACATTAAAATAAATAAAAAAAACAATGTAACTCAATATATAAACATAAAAATAACGTAAAACTAATATTAACTAACTAATAAATCAAATAATAATTTTAAACAAATAAAACACAACCAATAATATTATTAAAATAAATTCAAATAATCAACAACAAGAATAAAACAATATGTAAAAATACATGTAAATCTGGGATCTCACATTCTCTCCCCTTAAAATAAATTTCGTCCTCAAAATTTGCTCAGCTATAATTAATAGAAACTCAAATGCTCACTTACCATACAGCTCAACACTCACTCCAAGTATTTACACAATCACCTATTTTCCTCAAACATAAATGAATGTTATTCCATCATAAACGTATAGTCTCCAAATAACATTTCATCTCCAAGACTCCTAAGGTAATAAAGTAGTCTGAAATCTCCATATGTACAAGAACTTTAGTACAATCTTCGAAAATCCTAATGTTCACTAACTCCATACAACAAACCGTGCCACCCTCAAATAACTCTCAAGTTTATCTTCCCAACTTAACCATCAATAAACATAATTTACCTAACCAAAAGATAAATCTTCACTCACAAGTATCATCCCAAATTTCAAGTCACCACTAATTTCTCAAAATCAACACAAGACTTGAACCTCCAACTACATTGCAAGACATCACTCTTTCGCGCGCAATCTAAAAACTCACTAAATGCATAAAATTAAGTCCTCATAAATTATCACCATTGAGTAAAAACTGGCTCAACACCTATTACAAGAAATCATATATCACACTTCCAAATCCTAAAGTCTGAATATCTTATAATTCTGATTATACCACCATGGTTAATACCTAAGCTTCAATGTACATCACCTAAAAATCCTGTCAACTCTACTCAAATTAATTAGCATGGTAACCATAATACACATAATTCTCTCACTCATCTGGACCTTCAATACCCAAGGGAAAGAATAGTCTCCAATATTCAAATTCTCAGATGACTTCAAGTCACCCTGATTCCTTAAGATACCTCGACAAGGCAACCATTAAATACTCCAAATATCATACTTAAGTTATCCACCCCAACAACTCGCTCAAATTAATTTGCCCAAAAGCCTATAGTTTAGATCTCTTGAATTTAATACCATCACATCAAATCAACCTCTATCACTTTACAAAACAACTTCCTCCAAGTTAAACACAAATCAAATACTAATACTTTCCAAAATTTACACACACAACTATTACACATCAAACTCGAAGCATCCACAAACAAAATCAAAACTTCACTAAAGAAATAAATAATCGCTTACTATCATAAGTATTCCAAAACCAGATTCTATAACAATACACCAATGGCCAAGAATTCCACACTCCCAAGAAGGGTCCATCTAGAATACAATTCTAGCAATCTCTCATAAATCAAATTAGAACTTAGAAACTCAAATACTCAGTGAGATCCAGGTAAAACACATAAATAACATAGGAAATATCAATAAAGAAATACAATTACATAAATACCAATAATTTACTAAAACAAATCCATCTCGCAAAGATATAATAATATACTCAAACAATAAATAAAACGTAAGTAATTCATATAAATATTATATAAAAATAAAACGAGGGAAAAGATCTAATAAACAAATAAGTAAATGCTAGCCGTTTAAGAAAACAAGACCACCTCTTTTGATAAACACAAAATCATCAAAAGCTTTTATTAAATAGAACAAGGAAATTGAATTAAAAGAAGAACGGGAAATAACAATTAAAGTTTTGAAATTCTCCTCAAAATCCAACTCTAAAAAGATTTATTGTAGAAATCTCTAAGATTTAAAACCTTTAAAAGAAATGAACCATAGTAAAATAATTAAACAAATAGATTAAATGAATAAATACTAACAAGTCGCCAAAACAAATTCACTCGTCAAAATAAATAGATAATCTTCTAAAATCAAACTAGCGAAAATGTGAAAAGATAATAAATTTAAAAACCTACTTCTATGCATGTCTCAAAAAGGAAACATAGTAGCGATTTCCTTTAAATTTTTGTTTCAATGAATCTCAAAACTTCAAAAATATTTAAAAGACAAAAGCCACAATTGAAATAAAAAGATAATAAACAAAATCTAAAACCATCTTGTAGAAATTTATGAACTGAAATTAAATAAAACCAGATCTATATGATAAATGCATAAAAGCTTAATAAAACAAAATAACCCACAACAAACTAATAACTTTAAAACAATGAATTCCATAATATAATTATTTTAATTATAGGATTCAATAAAAATAATGATTTAAAATTATAATTTAATCCAAAATATCCAAATTCCAATTTAAACAAAACAAAGACATATATATAAAAATAAATAATTAAATAAATGTTCAGCAACTTGACCAAATAAAATCAACTAACTAAAATCTGAACAACTATCCAATTACAATATAGAACAAATATTAAAATGAAATAAAACAAAGCAAACCAACCAATTAGAACTAAGTTAATTATGAAAATAATAAACAGAATGCACATTAAACATAAAAAGCACAACATAACGAAATAAATATTGAAAATCTTACCATATAACCTAGTAGCAAAAACTTAGAGAACAAATAGAATAATAAAATAGAGTAAAATAATCAAACAATAATATAAACAAATTTTAAAACAACAAACTTTTCTGGTACTGTCCCTAAATAATCTATGGATTTACCCAAAGTTAAACTGCTCTGATACCACCTGTGACGCCCCCAAATTTCTTTAAAATAAACATGGGAATCGAGGCGTCGGGATGCTAAAAACACGAGTCATACACCCCCAACGTCAAGTGCTAAGTGTGTGAACACGAAATATGCATAGATAAAAGCAGCGGATAAATAAAGTCAATATCTAAGTACTAGAATTTTAACTATTACAAACCAAGTCAATACAAATTCTGCAATAGAAGATTTAATATAGCCATCCCAAAGACGAATCATAAAAATACATTTATATAAAAAAAAGGGAAATACATTTTCAAAGATAATAAATTATATACCAAACTTCAACAACGGAGTTGCCTCCTCAGTCTAACCTCCTCGACATCTACATCCAAAATCTACGATGCCAGAAATGGCATCGCAGGTAAGTACAACTCAAACAAACTACAAGATATAAAATATACTCATGTAACAGCAACAACATCACTCATGAACATCATACCGTATGCATGAAGTTTAAAATCATCTTCCTCAAAATAAATAAAATAACACACGTCAAAATCTCATTTTGGTCCACGATAAATTCCAATAAAATCATCCATCATTTTCCAAAAAAAGATATCCATAAATCCAATCATAGCGGGCATTACGTATCGCTATCCCCGATATGATATACACACAACACCAATCATAATGGGCGTTACGTATCGCCGTCCCCATTATGACTCATACACACTCATTTCATAGCAGACGTTACGTATCGCTATCCCCGATATGAAATACACATCCAATGACTATAACGGGCGTTACGTATCATTATCTCTATTATGTCATCCACACACTATCATTCATAATGGGCGTTACGTATCGCCGTTCCCATTATGAAATACACACACAATGACCATAACGGGCGTTACGCATCGCCGTCTCCGTTATGTCATTTACACCCACTGATCATAATGGGCGTTACGTATTGCCGTCTCCATTATGACTCAGTCAAAAATTATTAAAATCCATAAATCTGAAAATCACGGCTCACATTAAAATCCAAGTTCCAAGTATACACAACAACCGTGCATTATGCAATATATTCCACAACACGTAAAATAACCAACAATTAATAAATTTCAACATCAACCAATAAATCCCAACGTCAAACAAATACAATATTTGTCGATCCAAAAATATATTTAAATCTTAAAATTAATTTGGAAAATACTTATAGTGGGTAAAAACGTAGATATTTGAGCAAGCGCCAATCCACAGCGCTCGTAGCGGTCACTTTGTACATTGGGCTAGAATGCTCGGTTTGACACCAAAATTTAGGAAAATACTCATTGGAAGGTGGGAAATCTCATAGAGGTGGTAGTGTGGCGGCACAACTATCGGAATGTAGTAGATCGGGCCCAAAATGGGTGGAAACTCATTTTCGAGTTTGGAGTTGTACAAGGAATGTGGGGTCACGGATGGGGAAGCTGAGCTAGGGGGGTGGTCAGTTGAGGTATGGGAGTGGTTTGGTGGCGGCGATGAGGCTAACGGTGGCCGAACGGCGGTGCGGCGAAGATGTTTCCATTTGAAAACCCATTTCGAGTGGAGGAACTGGGTGGCTTTGGGCGGTGGGTTATGTTCGCCGGAGTGAGGGCAGGTTGCTGGTAGGTTGCCGACGTCATAGGTGGTCGGTGGTGGCCGAAAAATGCAAGAGAAGCCAAAATACCCATTTTGGGTTTAAGACTCATGCGCCGGCTAGGAGCCGCCGTGAGGTGCACCATCGGTGCAGGGGAGGTCGCCGGAGGGTGGGGGGTTTAGGTGGAGGGGCGGTGTCGCCGGCCGATGGCGCACGGCGGCGCTGGGTGGAGTGAAGAGAAACGGGCGGGAGAGGAAATAGGGGATAGGGGGGGTCGCGCACAGGGTTGGGGAAAAACAGGGAAGAAGGAAGAAAAAGAAAAGAAAAAGAGGGAAAAAGAAATGAAATCCAACTAGAAAAAAAAATACAATAAATTAAATAAAAATCAGTTGAAAATACTATCATTTAATATCAATAAAATAAAATATTTAAAACCCATCAATAAAAATAAATTAAACCCAAGCGCAATTTAATTACAAAACGATAATTAATATAACGAAAGCACATCAAATAAACTCACATAATAAAATAATGGAATTCAATTCCAATCATTAAAATAATTATCTCACATTAAAATAAATAAGAAAAGCAACGTAACTCAATATATAATTTTAAACAAATAAAACACAACCAATAATGTTATTAAAATAAATTCAAATAATCAACAACAAGAATAAAACAATATGTAAAAATACATGTAAATCTAGGATCTCACATTTTGTGGAGATGAGAGTGTGGCCGGTGCATGGAGGGAGAGATGTTGAATGCATAAGTGGAAAAGTGTCTTTGAAATGACAAAAGGTTCTTTCACTTGTCATACATGGTCTCTTTACACACTCCACACACGCCACATGTCACACATGTAAGAGAGGTGGATTAGGGTTTTGAGTGAAAAGCCTTAGAAGCCCTTTTGATGCTTTGAACCTAGACACAAGTTAAAGGGTGAAATGAGAAATAGGAGGAAAAGGCTTTTCAGATTTGAGAGGGAAGGCTTAGCAAAATCCTCTCTTGATATTTTGTCTTCCCCATGAACTCAAACATTTGAAACATTTAATATTCCTTAAAGGTTAGAAATTTACCTTGAGTTTGTTCTTGCTAGTTTCCTCATCTTTCCCCTTAGGTGGATCGACCTTCTCCTTTACCACAGTTCAATAAATTTTATCCCACTTTGGTTTTCAATGAGTACTAGAAATTGAAGTGTACCTTGCTACCCCTTTTCTCTTTAACTATCTCTCCACCTTTATATCCATGTGCACCATGTCTTCTACCTCCACATAATGCTGCAACTCAACTACATTGGCTATGTCCCTATTGAAACCACTTACAAATCTAGCCATTGCGGCCTCCCGATCCTCGTCTACATTAGCTCGAATTATAGCCAACTCCATCTCCCTATGGTAATCATCTACACTCCTAGATCCTTGCGTAAAATTTTATAGTTTTTGATAGAGATCTCTATAGTAATGTCTAGGTATAAATCTCTGACTTATGAGACCTTTCAACTGACGCCACGTTTCTACAAGTCTCTCATGATTCCTCCTCCTAATGGTCACTAATTGATCCCACCAAATAATTGCATAATCAGTTAACTCAATTACCGCCAATTTCACATTCTTCTCCTCTGAATAATTGTGACAATTTAAAATCAACTATATTTTCTTCTCTCACTCTAAATAGGTTTCAGGATCATTCCTACCTTGGAAATATGGTATTGTCATTTTGATGCTCGTATGGTTTCCATCTACTCCATCTTGACCCCTTGGATTTCCTTTAAGTTCTCGTTTAAACCTACCACCTCTAGGTCTGTTATTTCCACCCATTTTAACTTTAGATGCTACGTCTTCCTCATCCTCATCATCTTCTTTGTTCTCATACTCATTTTTAATGCTAGGCTCACGTCTCCTCATATTTTGTCCACCTTGTAGATTTTTAATCACTACATCTTACTGATTCATCATCTTCTTCACTTCCCCTAACACCAAATCCAACCGTTGAAACTGTTGTTGTATGACTTGTAACACAAAAAATGAGTTATCCGTCTTCTCCTTAGGTGTTGAGTCCTTTTATGAGACATTTTTAATGCGCTACAAAAAAAAATGTTCGTGATAAAACCTCACACAATCCCTTACGTGTTTATGCTCAAATAATGTCACTTCACTCGTGTTTCACTCTTTTGGCTTTTTTTAATATTAGTCTTACCACTCTTGCCTTTTACCTCACTTGTTTTTCCTTTCAAGTTCTTTAAGAACTAGTTGAACTAAATCAAGACACAACATTGTATTATTCCAACCAGCAATAGATTCAAGGAACAAGAGAATGAAATAAAATGTTACAAAACAAGAAAAATAGTAATTTAGGAAACAAGGAAAAGAGAAATTAGGAAATAAGGAAAATAGCAATTAGGAAACAAGTGATTCAGATTCAAAGAATTTATACGACAAAAAAAGCAATTATGGAACAAGAAAAAGATCAATTAGGAAACAAGAGAATAAGATACTAAGGATGACATATCAAATTTCAACTTGCAAAGTATATCAAACAGCCAATTCCGGATTTTTTTTTTCATTTTTTTTTATGCAACAACCTTTGAATTTGCTAGCTTTTCTTTTATGCAAATTCAGTGCAAGGATCTGGAATTTAAAATAAAGATC
Organism: Platycarya longipes; assembly: GCA_036559045.1. Classification (NCBI taxonomy): domain Eukaryota; kingdom Viridiplantae; phylum Streptophyta; class Magnoliopsida; order Fagales; family Juglandaceae; genus Platycarya; species Platycarya longipes. Next base: position 32,084,949 of record CM071798.1, on the reverse strand, counting down.
AAAATAGATCTAGAATTTGAATTCAAATTTGGATCAAAATAGATTTGGAATTTGAATTCAAATTTGAAATTACAGATCTAGAAATTAAATAAGGATTTGAGATTAGAATAAAAATCTAGAACACACAAAATTACAGATCTTGAATCAAGTATACAGATAATCAATTTTTGAAATCATAGATCTGAATTCAAACACACGAAAGTAACAAGATTGAAGAAGGAATTTGAGATAAGAATAGAAAATCCTAGAATATGCCTAAGATAAAACCTAAGTGTAAGAATTAAAAGGATAAATTAGACTTGATTTGGAAACCGAGCTCTGATGCCAACTGATGTGAACCCATGGGTTTAAAAATTCATTGAACTCACGAACAAATTGAAATCCACCCAAAAAAGCCAATAATCAAGTCAAGATGATCTAGACTCGTTGAAAACTTGTTTCAAGAACCTAGATTGTGGAGGGAGCGCCACAAAGGGTCTTCCTTTGATAAATTCTTAGGTCATTCAAGAACAAGTAGAGAAAGTAAGAAATTTTTCTAAAAAAGATACTATTCACGTTCATGATTGTATAAAATGAAGAAGCATATATTTTTATAACCCCAATGAAAACCTAGAGCCTAATAAGGCCTACATTGCTTGAAGACATGGGCTGAACACTTTTAAGCCCAACTCCTAAACCACACTCCTATAACTAATAAAAGAAGTTCAATTAATGAATTAAACAAGCCCAAATGCCTACAACCATACAACATAAAAATAGGCTCACACGCCTATACTTACTGAAATAAAAGTCTTCACTTAACCACTAGGCTATGTCATCCCCCTCTATAGCTTGTATCATATGAATTAAAACTAATTCTTTTTCTTTTAAGTCTATCTTGAATGCTGAGATCTTGATCGATGAATTTGTAAACTTGGCCCAAGTGGATTGTACCAGTCATTGCATTGCTTCCTTGATTTTCTTAGCTTTTGATCTTGTAATTGGCTCATCTGGAACTTGTAAGGGATTTTTAAGACTTGACCCACGATGGTGCCCATCATATTGGGTGGAAATTTGCATGAAGAGGTCCTATATAAATTTATGGCCAAAAATTGAGGGGGCTTTTTGACATGCTTTTTGTCTCCCTTCACTTTAGGATTTCGGCCAAGACTAGTTTTCCACTAGATCACCATTTTTTTTCACTTTCTCATTAGCAAAATGCTATTATATTTCTATATATTTGAGTTTTCTACGTTGTTTTTCAAGAGAAAGATCATTGCACGAAGGTAAGCACATTCTCTATTTGTTTTAACATACCATGCATGATTTTGACTTAAGAAACAACCTTATTATTTTCGAATCTAGAGTTTTCCTTACACAAACACTCACTTTCACTCAAAACTAAGATTTTTACTTCTTTAAAATGGAACCCTAGATGTTTTTGACGTTTTGAATGTAGAAAAATGAATTTTTGAATAAGAGAGTTTTAGATTTCAATAGAGGGAAGAAAACTAAGGTTTTGACTCCTTAGAGTTTCGGCCCTAGGATTTTTGGATGGAATATTTGGTCTTCTAAAATATCAAGCACTCACCCTCACTTGAAGATTTCAAATTTAGGGTTTATGTATTCAAATTTTGACTTGTTTCTTGATTAGTTTCAGATTTTTCTTGCTTATTATTTTTGAAATTTTGTAAGTAAAATTTTAACTTATCTTGGATATTATTTGCATATATTGTGTGAACTTTGTTTGTTATTTGTTTACTTGATTATTTGAATATTATCTTAAGTTATATGTAAGGGTTTCGACTTATGTATTTTGAGGATTGATTGTTGATCAATTGATGAAAATATGGAGATGGCATGACTTATGTGATTCGGCCTAGGTGTGTGGAGATATGTAGACTGGTTATTTGATTAAAACATGAGGTTTAAGGGCTTATATGATTCGGCTATGATCAAATATAATGTTTTCATTAAAGAGCTCAATGTATGAATGGATGCATGTTCAGTCTATACTAGTTTCTATATGTTAATGATGTAAACTTATCAAATGCTAGAGCTCATACATTCGACCTTGAGAGGTTAATGAAGTTAGATGAAGTGTTGTGATATTTTGATGGAAAAAGAACAACGTAGGGAGCTTAGGATTTCAGCTATGTCTTGGTAGATGACTTAACTTGTTTGTTTGGATGAACACTTAAGTAGATACATGTGTTGATAAGATAGAAGGGTGAAGATTCGGCCGAGACCACTTAGGGTTTTGTAGAAATTCAGTTTTTATCCTTCTAAGTTTAATTGGTTAATTTTTTATGAAATGAAGTGTGTTTGCATGTTCTAATATTTTCAAACTATGATTAAAAATGTAAGCTACGAATGAGAGTATGATTTACTTTCATACCTTGGATGGATGAGTCAATGTTTGTATATGCGTTCATATAACACATTACATGCTTTTAGGTCTATGTTTTAAAAAGAAAAGTCAAAAGTTTTATAACAACCCCAAATACTAGGACGGAAAAATGTCCTAGTGGAATTCCCTGTTCACTCATGAGTATTTAAAGTCGAGTAGAACCCCTAGGTCGATGAAGTACAATCGATACGTCTCGAATAGTTCATATAGAAGGATACTGGAGCGAGGTTTGTGCCTAAAGCTAGTGAATGCGTCTCACGATGAAGGCAAAATTACGAACTGCCGTGTATAGGGTTTATAAAATGTTTGACTTAGTCCCCTCATTTAAGTGATTCGTAGATTGATGCGGTAACTAGTTGGGAACACAATGTGCTTAGAAGAGCTATGAGGTATCCATACATGTTAATAGTATGACATGATAAGAATAAGGCATTTAACCTCTATGACATGAGAAGAACAATATGAATGATATACCTTGATATGATATGACATGCCATGATGCAACATGTTTTAAATATGAATTTCTATATGAAATGACGAGACTTGGTCTCTATGTGATATGCTATGAAATGATACGAACAAGAACCCGAGCTTAAATTATATGGACACGTGTTAAGTTTTAAGAGAAGAAATAATGTCTTTTTACAAAAAAGTACATGATGCATGAGTTAGAGTTACAAGTCTTATGTACATGTCTATGCATTTGTTTGCGTTTATCTTTATATATGTCTATGATATCCGCAATATATTATCTGTTTACTTGTGATAGTTTCACTACCATTCTCCTCCCAGAATAGTAGAAGTTGTTACAAATGGTGATGGGCACGTGCAAGAGACCGACTCCCAATAAAGTTCAAGAGGCCCCAGAGAGCCCTGAGAGTCCCTCGGAGTCATCCACTTTGGAAAGGCTACAGGCAGTCAATCAGTTCCTAGTTGAGATTATGAAGCTTTTATAAGAGTTAAGGAGGATTTTGAGCCAATGAAGGACTTAGTAGGACCAGTCCAGCAGGACCATTAGCGTCACTTTTGAAGAAGGTATGACTTAGTTATTTTGGAAAGTTGTTATTTTGAGAAATGGTCCTTGCTTGTTTTGGAAATGCTAGACACTTAAATTTTTGAGGTACATTTGATTTATTAAACTTTTTGGGATATTTGCACTACTATAGTACAATGTGATATTATACTATCATCGTTGCCTTAGAATGTTAGAAAAAAAAAATTCGCTGCGATTTTTATTGCATACTACTAGTAAGTTATGTGCATCGCATCTTATTTGTCGTGTAAAGGGGGGGAGTATGTAGCCTTGTGTTGCGTATCTCCGGCGTGCTCAATAACCGCTAAATCCCAAGCGGCAGCTGGGGCGCTGACATAGAGGCTATATATGTGCTGTCTGGTAGTATATTATACAACTTAGAAATTTGATATTTATCAATTTTGGAGGAAAACCTTTTAGAACAAGTATAAAGTCATGTTATTAAGGATTATGTGGAATTTTAGAATTTAGTGAGATAATTTGTAGAGTCGAAGTTGTTGGATTATAATGACCTTGAATAGGTTTTGAGTAACCATGGGCGAAGAAATATCATGACTTTTTGACTAAGAATCGAGGTAAGTGGTTTTTTAATATATTTTTAATGAAAAAATTGCTGGTTTTGTTTGGGATGGTACACTAGGATATTATATTTCAAACTTGTGTAAATCTGAAAATTGTGCACATTCTAATACTATTTTGGCTCTGCTTGCGGGATTTGTGCAAAATTTGGGATGGTTGAAATGTTTGGAAAAATGCCATGTGGCTTATTAAATTTGAAAGTTAAATATGAGTGTGCTATTTATTCTTGAGCCTATGACATAAATGTCTTTGTGACATGTTTAACGTCCCTCATTGCATGATGTCTTTGTGACATGATATCTTTATGGTATATTGATGCCCTTGTGGCATGATTTCTTTGTGGTTTATTGGTGATTTTCCTGTTATCATATGGTTTTGAATATGATATTTGGCTAAATGTGTTTGTTGAGATGAAACTGTATTGCTCACATCATTTTATTGAGAATTATTCACTTTCTTATTATATTCAAGAAAATTGCCAACTCCCACACCCCATTAAATTACTACTTATTGAGCACGTAGAAGCTGATCACCACTTTATATCAAAAATTTTCAGTGTCGTAGAAGTTTCTTCGTTTGAAGTGATTGCTTGAGCTAAAGATTCCAGAGCGGACCTAATTTAGTCACTTAAGGTTAGAAGTTTTGGAGATTGTTGGTTTGTTACTTGGAGAGGATTTTGATTGTACAGAGAGTTTTTTTACGGTTATATTTAGCAATTTTACAGTTTTAGTTAGAGTATCAAAATTTGTAATTATTTAGAATTACATGACTCTAGTTGAACTTGTGAATTGGTTTTGAGGATCATTGTATTATAATTTTGAATACTTTGGAGATCGACTATATGATATATTTTGTAAATAGGGTGGAAGTTTAGAAAATACAGACGGAACTCTGTCCATTTGTAGTTTGGGTTTGGGCGTTACTCTAAACGCATTCATATCAAAAGTAGATTCAAAGAATCTTCACTTAATCAGCACAAAAATGTTAAAATCTCATATTTTCTTTTTTTGCACAGTTCAAAAAAAAATTGTTAAAAATAGCTCATGTCTATATCAGTCATGACAAAATATTTTTATCCTTTTAGATGAAATTTCCTGCAGATGTAGATAAAATGACCAATGTTGTTTTCTTTTCATAACAAAACATGCAAATTTCTCAAAAATCAATCTTTGTCCATATCCTCTTCTTTAGGCAAAGTCTAGCATAGGAACTTTATTTACTTTGAATTTTAAATTTTTTGAATTTTCCAACAAAAGTATCGAACGAATATCAATCATCACTTATAAAATAGACACATAACTTACATAAAATTTCAATAGTACATAACTATCTAGTTAAGCACTCGCTTTCTAACTAAACTCGAAATACTTAAATAACCTAGAGTTCATTTAGCCTATAAGCATAACCAATAGAAAAAGAAATATCATCACTCCCGAAATACTTTATTTTCATATAATTTCTCCAAATAATTTCACGATTAATTCATAAAATTATATTAACTATATGATATTAAAGTCATAGATCTATTCTTCATGTGTCCAACTATATTTGCCCAATGTTTCGTCAATTTTCTTAAATAGTATGACCTTTGAAAAATCTATAGTTCTCGTTAAAACTCAATTCAAACATAAGTCCAACCCAATTTAAAAGAATTTTTTTTTATAAGCTCTTGCGGGAGCCTGTCCACTTAAAAGTATTAAGAAGGGCTACTTGACCTAAGGGTCTTGAGGCCCACAACCTATCTCTAATTTAAAGGAGTGGGACTTGTGGAACACAAAAGGCAAAGAAACGCACAGAGAGGTGCTTGGGAGAGGGAAAGACCGAGTGAACTTAGTGATTGGTGCAAAACTACAAGTGCACAGTATCATACTTTTAAAGTAAAATGATGAGAAGAGTATCGTCATTAGGGATTGATATCTTACTTTTAACAAGTACCAAAATAATACTAATCTCGACTTTATTTAGAAAAATCACTAAGATTCTTGTAATTGCAAATTGAAATAAAATTAATTCAAAGAAAATATTCAAAGAAAAAAAAAAGTTGTAGTTTTATGATCAAATCACTGAGAAAAAGACTTCTAGGAAATTGATTTCACCTAATCACTCACTATGCTTTTCTCATCTAGCTAATTGAAATTAATTCTCTCTGATTGTTAGAAAATTTCCAAATTCATCCGAAGGCCTCTTTCGATAGTCAATTGAAAATATTCATGTTCATTATTCTATACAAGAGTATGCAAATTAATAAACCAAGAAAGCATTAAGACCAACAATTTTAAATACTACATAGGTTCATATAAGTCTTTCGATCTCTATATCTACATAGGTTCATTATTTTACACAAGGAAAGGATGCAATTATAAATAGGCCATTGTTTCCTCTAATCTCCAACTCAATGTCAACGAACCTTGGGAGGGAAAATGGTACTAGAGAAGAGAACCGCTAGGAGGGCAACCATGCCACCCAAAATCATGTGTCAGTTCTTAGAAGAACTACGTGAGAAGTAGAGAAGAGAGGCCGAACAATGACAAATGGAGGAGAAATGCCACCTTGATGAAGAGAGTGCTTGGAGGGCCAAGGATCTAATATCCGAGCATGCCGACACGTGTAGCAAAGCGAGAAGGAAAGAGGAAAAAGTCGAAAAGTGACGAGCAAGATGTGGGTAGGGATGAAGATTCACTAACGACTTGTGAAACCAAACCTAGCTTAGACTTTAGGATACAAGAGACCATGATTGACGGACAAAGTCAAAGAAGAAGGCAGAGGAGATAAGATGAGCCATCCCGTGTGTCGGCCTTAGGTGAAAATGGTCAGCATGTTGATGCAATTGAGGTAAAGCCCCATTTGCAATCAAAGGTGGCCAGGAGCATCGACGGGTTCTTCGTATGAACTCCCCTCACTTGAGAGGACCAGAAAAGGGAGAGCCGTAACGAATTTTGATGATGAAATTCCTTATAAGGTGGAGAGGATGTGAGAATCACCTGGGGTGAAAGGGTTCTTACATTTTTTGAGTTTACTGGAAGATACATATGAGAAATACTCTAGTGGTCTGTCTAAAAAATTAGCAACAGACACTACAAATTGTAGCCAGCCCAGCACGTGGGCAAGCAAGCATGTTGCAAACACTCAATTGATGTGTCCCAAAGCAGAGTTACCTACCAAGGTGAGTAGTAATGTGGAAGTGACTTGGTAAGTGAGAGAGCTTTTTAGAGGCACGCGTAAGTGCCTAGAAAAGTGGCAATATAGCACATAGAAGCCCCACATCTAGAGTAGTTTTGCGATAAAAGGTGAAGGCTTGATCGGTTATGTCGTTTGAACAGAGCGGTATGACTCAAGCCACACCTGAGCCATCTTTTAGAGAAAGTTAGAGGACCACGAATGCAAATCATACTTGACAATCTGTCTCTATTATCCTATAGTATGACAGTGAAGGATTAAAGAAAAATCTTTATCATAGATCCAAAGTAAAAAAGGACATCTAACAATTTCACCATATTTAAAGGACCAAGACATAGGAAACCTAACAAAAATGTCTGGTATTTGACTCAAAGTCTTCCTTCTAGCTTATAGGTATCCTTAGAACCAATAGATATGGCTTGCCTTACTTAAGACAGGTTTCATGATTCAAAGTGGTTGGAAGTAGCTTCTGGTTTAATGCATTAAGGTTAGCAATTTTTTTAGCACTGCTTGTAGGGGAGGAGTTTAGGTGCAGGGTATAAAGTTTTTTCTTAGTACATAGTGATTTTATTTTTTGAAATAAGTCGGTTGATGCAAGGTTTGTATAAGGTATACCTTCATCAAAAGTGAGAGTTTCTAATAATAATGGAGAATCTAATCATCCTGGGAGATCACCTCCTCCTTTCTTTAAAAAGGAAAAAAAAGTACTCACTTTTGAGCCCTTACTCACCAAAAAGCTCGTGAAGTTAACTAATTCAAAGAGAAAAGAGCGGAAAGGCAATGAAAGGATTTTCAACGTATGAGTGTGTTAACATATGCGTCACACCATCAAGTATCTACGTCTACTGCGAGTATTTATGTACGCATTTCGTGACAAGTATATGCACCTGCACAAGTGCATATGACTTGAAATTGAATTGCAAGTGGTACCACAACCATTGGTGCCTAATTTCTCTCTGAAAACCAATTTTTTAGGTCTCATTCAAAGCCTATTGATCTTTATCTTGTCAAACTAAGAAAGTTCACACTAGTTTAAACAGTCCAGCATAAGTAAAGGAGTTCCACTCTAATAATGCCCAATTCTAGCACTTGAGGTCGTGATAAACATAGAATACTCATCTGACATGAAAATACTATTTTTGGTGACAAAATCTATACTGATAGCAAGACGTGGTGTAAAATAAAATGATAGATGATATGGTATGAAGTGATGTAACATGTAAGTATGACTAACAGCATGGCATAATATGGTGTGCAACATTTAAACATGATGGCATGAAATGACATAATGTGTAAAAACTAATTTATGTACTTGGAAAGAAAACAAGGCATAACATAACTTAACATACATACATAAGAAAACTAATTAACATGAATGATGGTTTCTTATGACCATACATACGCAAGTATCCTAAAAGTAAGTTAGAGGGAAATCTAGATTGATTCAAGTGTGATGTAAATTAAAACGAGCTAACATGAACTAAAAGGAGATATTTTCTGAAAGGAGATATTTCTAGAAATTACAAACTCCTCATTAATAAATTTAGAAACATAAAAATTGTGATGCCCTCAAGTTCTACTTGGGATTGGATGGACATCTAAAGTATCGAAACATACAATACAATGTGACTTGTCTCCGTTCATGACAGATAAAGATGCATTATTTCTAACATGCATCTAGAAATATGCAATATTCATAGTGGATAATTTTTTTTCTTAAATAATATTATGTACCAAATTAAAGATATCCCAAATATTAAAAACATAATCCATAAAATTCAAAGTTGTGGACCTCCTTGATTACATCATGAGTCGAAAAAGCCTATAATCATAATAGTATCAGAGATCGACCTCCTTAAGAATAAGTACGAACTAAAGCAACTACTAGGCTAATTCATTGAGCCATAATATTGTCGTTATTTTGCACTCAAATTCATGTCAATCATATTCTTTTCAATAGTAATTGAATAAATTAGGTTTTGATAAATCAACTCGAATTCAATTGATGAAAGCTTAATTTTACGGTTTCTAATTTCTAATTTAATACATGCAATTGAGGAGGTGTATTTAATCACAAGTTTTGATTTACTTTTTCAGGACTCAAAACACAACTTAGCAAATGCTTTTACTAATAAATAAACAAGGAATTTTGTGGCCCATTTGATGAATGAGAATTTAATTGTCAAAGTCAAGACACGAGTATAGTGGAATTAATTGCCAAGCCAAGTCCCTGTTGCACCAATTAGTAGAAGCACCTCACCACTCACTCAAGTCACCAAATGCATTTCAAGCAAACTCAACCCATGTTCACAGCAAGCCCAGCTCCTGCACAACTCATGCAAGCCACGTGCACCTCATGGCCCAGCACCAAATTACTCAATCTTTAAATTCCTGCACTCCAATCACAGTGGGCCAGCACCGAACCACCTCATGCTTCAGGCCAAGACACCTCACACGTTAAGCCAAGGCTTGCATCGACTCATGTCACGGATTAATTCCCTCTAACTCATTTCAAATGGGCCCTCACTTATTCACACGATAAGCCCCTGCATTTCAATCTGCCAGCAACATGTCTACATGGCACCCTCCATTTTTTGACAAGCTATTCCTGCAGGGAACAAAAGGGAGTATGCAGAATACATGGAAAAGGCATGGTCTGGGGTGCGGCAAGTAGGAGAAAAAGAAGAAGAGATGGGGCATTCGGCCATTTTTTTTTTTTGCAGAGGGTTTGTAGACCAAGTTCTTGGCCAAACTCCCAAGGGAAAAACGCAATTTTTTACCTTCAGTTTTGATTTGAATTCATAGACCCCTTGGGGCTGGGTTCAAACTCGTTGTTTGATTACATTTACATTTAACATTGCTTCTATTTTAGTTTCTTTCATTTTAGTAGCTTATAACAGAGTTTGTTTTGTTATTGTAGTAGTTTATAGATTTCAGACGGTAGTTTATATTTCATTTCGGCTTGTTTGTGCAGAGTTAATTTATTTTAGATACTTGAGTAGCTTGCATTCCGTAGTTGAACATAAATGTTATCAAGTGGTCTATTACTCCTTTCGGTGGTTTTTGTTTTCGACAACTACCATTTGTTTTTTTTTTTTTTGGTATTTTCATTCGAGTAGAGCATTGGGTTTTCTATCATTTCTTTTGTAAGCCGCAGCTTTGTGACGCCCCCAATTTACGTCTGGGATTTAACGTAAATAGGAGTGTCAAAATAAGTAACACTTGGCTACTCACCCCCGTACTTATCGAAACCTCGACTTAGGGCCGCCTAGGTTCCTTCTTCACTTCGGGAATCTCTTTCTCTGTGCCAATGCCGGTCTCTACTACTATCAACTAGTTAAAAACTTTTACGACGAGAGAGTACTCCGGGAACCCATTAAGGTTTCTCCGAGTCTCTTGAGCAACTGGGATCTAGCCCATGTCCGTCATCAAACCCTGCAGTGAACTTAAAATTCCAAAAAGAAAAGAAACATACAAGAATGAGATTTCCTTGAAAATCTCAATAAATACACGCTTAACTTAATAAAGGCATAGAAATAATAAAATAATCGCATATAAACCAGATAGCCAGAGTATGCATTTATGGCATGCTTTATGTCACTCATGCATGACTTAGACTTATTTTTTATGTGGACTTACACTGATGTCCTTCCTTCCTAGCCAACTCATATCATGCATGGACTTTTCATTCTTATCTTAAAGTTTTTGTTCTTATAAGTTTTTACTTATATCCACTATTATTACCCGTGGTCGGACTATACTACTATTATTACCCGTGGTTGGGCCATGCCACTATTATTACCCGTGATTGAGGCATATCGTATGAAGTTTTCTTATCTTATTTCTTAAATGTTCGTCATGATCCGTGACAACACTTACATGACGACATGTAACATAAACTTTTCTTATAATAAACGTCATAACTTATGACGACACTTATATGTAAGGAAATACAATCTATGTATAAATTTAGACTTATGACATGCATGTTTCATGTTTTCATAATTCAGAGAACATATAAAAACATGTCACAAGAATATATATATCATATATACATGCACATACGTCACATAAATTTGTAACGTCCAAGCTTAATGAGTGATATATACACAATTGATTAAAATATTATAATATTATTAAACTAGGGCTGGCCGAATATCATGGGAAACTAAATCTTATTTATTTATTTAATTATTTAGCTCAAGCCAAGATTTTTCATAATCACATAACTTAATCATTTTTGTTTGTTTCTTGAACATTTCTCTTACATATATAATTCTATTATTTATTTTATTCTATCTTTTTAGCATAATAATTCTTAAAAATCTTCCTAATATATTTAAATTCATAAACTTACCATACTTGTTAAAAATATCATTCAAATAATTCACTAATATTTTAAAATAGAAGAAAAACACCCTTTTGAGATATTTACCTACTCTATTTTGTCACTTATTCCCACTTCCGTCCTTTTTAGAGTTCTTATCTCTTAAAACTTTAAACACAAAAGTTGTAGATATCGGTTTTAGCTTTCCATAGCCTCTTGAATCATTCAATTACAATATCAAACTATCAAGTTATGACTATTTTACTGTAGGATGTTATATCTGTCAACTTAACCCCATTGAAATCCGAAAGTTGCTAGGGTTGTTCTATCATTTTTTTCAAAATCATGATCTCATATTTTCACATAATCCTCTTATTATATGATCATAAAATATATTCATAAGGTTCTAAAATTTTTCCTAGTATTTTTTCACAACAAAAACCACTCCATAAATCAAGAGTATTCAAGCTACTTCATAAACAATGCATAGTCTTAAACAAGCATCAAATAGGCATCAAACTAAATCTATAAATTAAGCCACTTATACTACACCAATATTATGTTAAGTAGTGCACTTAAAAATCTTTCCAAAGCTAGATTGGATATCTAATGTTGATCTTGCACCACTTTTCCTTTTATGCTCTCACTTAACTCCTTTTTTAGGTTTAGGTGTTGTGAGTAGAATTTTGGATATTTTTCTTGGCTTTTTCTCAAGGTGGCCGAATGTTTTCTCTAAAAGGGAAAGCATTGAAGCTAACACACCTATATATATGCATAGGAGGCATTGGAGGCAAGGGGTTTAAGGGAAAAACACTTGAGCACTTCAACAGCCCCCATTTAGCTGATTGTGAGGTGTCCCGACGTTTGTAACTTCATGATCACATCAAATCCTATAGAAATTTACTGAGATTTTTATCTAATGGTTAGGCTTAATCCACCTCTAAAATAATCTTGATCATTGGCTCAAAGAATTACAATACATGGATATAAAAATAAATCAAAAGTCTAGAAAATCAAATGGGAGCTTCAAACAGCCACTTGGCCTCTCCTTGCACCCCACGACTTCTAGAGCATTTCTTCCCTTCTTACCACATGTTCCAGCACTCATTGGCACACTTGAGACATTTTGGAAGAATTCCCTTAAGGCTTGGTTGGCTATTGGTTAAGAATAGAGGGGAAACTTGATTGATTTGGTTGGTTCTACACCATTCAAATTTGTTCCTACTTCTCCCATGGTTATAGACAAATATTCCTTCTAAAAACTCTTCCACCATCAAGTACAAACATTTTCACACATGTCCATAAGATAAACATGTAGAGATCCAATCAAATTCGAGCTTTTAAAGTAAGTCGGTGGTGTGATTCAATTTCGGGCTTCAGTTTATGCTCAAGTCAGATCAGCTCGCTTCCAGCCCAAATAATCTATTGATCCACTTCGATTATCCAAGAACTCAAAACATGAAAGTTTTAGATCTGCCTCTTAAGGTTCTATAAAAATTATAATCACCTAGTTCTGACCTCATATGAAGGAGTTATGCTTATTACAAAAAAAGGCGACGGACTAGTCCGAGAACTCGTTTTGGCACACCAAGTGTTTGAAATTTTGTTCTATCACTTCCCTTTGAATTTCTTTCTCAAATTTCAAAAATTTATCTCTTTCTATGTCCAAATTGAATTTCTCTAGTCGACACCTTATTAAAATTTCCAAAGGTCAATCCAAAATTTTTCTTTGAATGCATCTAAGTTTCAAATCCTATTTTCATGAAAAAAATATTATTCCAATAAAACCCTTTAAAATATTCTCAAGAAAATGCTTTATCTTAAAAAATTTGGGTTATTACAAGCTTCATTCCATTTGCGTACTCGTCAGTGGTTCACGAACGCGATGAGACGCTTCAATTTCTCTTAGTTTACGTTACATGATCATTCGATTGATTTTATATTCCAGCCTTCATATTTCAGCTGTCCTTTTCTTGTTATTTAAACCTGATTTGTGTAATGGTTGGGTAGTTTGAAGCTCCATGGAATGAAAAATATTTGGTTTATGCCTTACACACATGATGTTTGATAAAATGTCCTCCAGAATGTAAAATTCATCATCTCCAACTTATTGCTTGGAAGCGTTGGATTAGATGACGTTGATGGGCGTGGTTTAGCTTCTCAAGCAAGGATAACCACAGTTTATTTAACTCACATTCACGAATCTAATTAATTTATGGAAGTGATTAAATTAGCGTCAAGGTACATTAGAGCAAAATTTCTTAGATGCTAGCTAAATATTTCTTGCTCCTGACCCAAGTTTAATGCATTATTTTCCTTTATTTTTCTAGCATAAATCTTAGCGTTAAGTCATTATCTCAAACAAAAAGAAACATGACATTTTTATAATGTCGAAAAACCCTCAATCACTTGTGTCGTTGAGATGATTTGGCATTTTGCATGCATTAAACACATTAAGCTCAAGTGCCATGTTCCCAAAGGAGAGCTTTAAGATGCCACTTCTACAATTAGTCAAGGCATTTGATGTAGCTAGGAAAGGCCTCCCAAGGATGATAGGAGCTTGAGAATTGTTGACATTTGACCGCTACATATCCAAAATCACAAAGTCCACTGGATAATAAAATCTGTCGACTTTCAGTCTTCCATTACTCCTCTTGGCTTTTTGATTGATCTGTCAGCTAACTGGAGCATGAGTGTAGTCGCCTTCAATTCTCCTAACCCAAATTGCTCATAAAGTGAGTATGGCAACAAATTTACACTAGTCCCCAAATCCAACAAGGCTTTAGCAATTTGGGATTCCCCAATCATGAGGGAAATTTTGGGAGAACCCGGGTCTCTATACTTGGGAGGGTTCTCGCGCTGAATTATTGCACCGACTTGCTCCGTTAAGAAGGTATTTTTCTTCACATTCAATTGCATTTTCACTGTGCATAATTCTTTCAATAACTTGGCATATGAGGGAATTTGTTGAATTGCCTCCAAAAGCGGGATGTTGATTTCACTTGCTTGAACACCTCCAAAATCTCCTTTTGTTGTCTAGTCTTGGTAGCTAACAATAATCTCAGAGGGTATTGTCGATGCCCCAATCCACGCTTGGGATCGCACGTGAATAGAAACGTCGGGGATGAGCGACGCAAGGAAGTTCACCCCTCGACATATCATGTGGGTATGTTTTTTTTTTAACGTCGAAGAAAGATTCTCGCAACAGAAAAACATCAAGCCTTCTACATCATACATCACATGGTTTCGCTACTAATCCCAAAATAAACATCATACATATCCAAAGTAAATATTTCTTAACATGTCCAGATTCACAAAAGAACACTTCCAAAAAGCGGGAAGGCTTTCAAAATATAAGCTACGAAGGCTTTACAAAATAAAGTGGGCGATTCCCACCGCCCACTAAGTTTAGCATATAGGCTCCTTCTTTATCTCCTTAAGATTGAGTCCCTAGCGAAGACGATCTGGGTCCAAACTAGGCCCTACTTCACAAATCACCCTAGAGGGCGACTCAAACAGGCGTCCCAAGTGAATGGACTCATCTACTCCTAACACCAAACAACACCCCGTAGTGCGTAGGCCATCAAAACAGTACGTCGCCATTGTCAGTGACTCATCCGCCCATCGGCCCAATAGATCCAGAATCACTGGCCCCATAAAGGTGGACTCAATTGGGCCCCTTGGGGTCTGAGGTGTCGTCCCGGGAGTAATACTCCGTTGATCCGTCATTACCTGCAACTACTTCTATCATTCCCAAAGGGGAGAGATAGTAAAGACATAGAGAGGGGGGAGATTTCGGGGGAAATCTCAGCAAGTACATCAGTATTTCAACAAAAGCATTTCAGGCATACTTTTAAGCGAATAACAAGCAAATTTATACATGTTATGCAATATGATACTCATGATGGATTCAATGCACATGCTCGTGACGAAATTCATCTTCCTTGTCTTTTCTCAAATTTCTATTATATGAAATCATATAGCAAAATTTTATTGACTCATATTTTCCAAAAAGACATTTTGTTCATAAACTTTTCGTCTTTTCTCATCTTAGGCGCCACTTATCATATACATATCATTTTTGTGGCTTGAAAGCCCTTTTTCTTTTCGTCATGGCTTTTATTTTGGATATCTCATGGTTCCCCTATGTACCGTGTGTTCCCCGCTAATTACTGTCACACCCGGCGACCGTGTCAAACCTGGGTGAATACATTTCGTGTCTTTCGCGCTATTCGTCACTCAGAGATTGCTCCCCGAATAACTATAAACTTCTTATATGGTGAGGTTGAAATCAACACCGTTCTTAGGGCACCCACTAGCATTAGGTGCGACCACGCTCCGAACACCTTTTGGAGCCATACATGGTCTACCGACTGTTCTTTATGGCCCAGGGGTTTTCAGTCAACTTTTACCACTCCTGAGTGAACAGGGAGTTCCACTGGGGCACTACCCCGTCTCAACCTTTGGGGTTCTTCTAAAACCTTAAATTCTTTTTCGTTTCTTTTGAAAACAC
The DNA here is from genome assembly GCA_036559045.1 of Platycarya longipes. NCBI lineage: Eukaryota > Viridiplantae > Streptophyta > Magnoliopsida > Fagales > Juglandaceae > Platycarya > Platycarya longipes. Next base: position 32,068,931 of record CM071798.1, on the reverse strand, counting down.
GCTTGACTCAAAAACATGGTTTTTATGCTTCATGCATGGGACATGCAACTCTTACTACTTGACAAGCAAAAACTCGAGATGAACCCGAGTACACACTTGGTCATTTCTCACACAAACCCCACATTATCCGATTCATCATTCATGCACAAGCACTTAGTTGGTTCTAATGGGTTAAGTGGGATGCTCGACTTCCACCCCTAGGGGTTAGGCCGAGACCCTTCTTTATACCAGTTGGAGTTCTCTTCCTTTCTTCATCTTCCTTTCATTCTCTAGGCTCTAGTTCTAGGTTTGAAACAAATTTTTTAACCTTACAAGAAAGGCAACCCGAAACCCTATAGCCCTTAGGTTCAATGTTTTATACCCTATTTCCTCCAAGCGAGTATCATACTTGAACACCTAAGTGGAAACTGAAAATATACATGGGTTTTCTCCTACTTGTGTGCTTCTAAATTCTCCAAAATTTTAAAACTCAAATACTTCATAAAAAGGGAAACTAAATTATAAAAGTTTAGACTCCAAGAGCTCTACAAACCGAAAACTCTATAGGCATGATCTCTCTCTTTTTTTTTTCAAGCTTCAAACTTTTATTTTATCAAGCATGCATTTCTTTGCCATTCACCATATCAATAATAATAATAATATCATCCAAGAACAAGATAACTAGATCCATCAATATTTTATAAATATTCATCTTAGCATGACATTTCAACAAACAAGATAACTAAATAATCAAGGTGCTGCTTCAAATTATCTATCCAACATCACCCAACATTCAACAAGTTTAACGTAGTCATGCTTACATGTATCATAGTAATCTCTCCTCAACAAAATCTACTAAAATCATCAACATATTATAACTTTCAACTAAAAAGGAACATAGGTTCTAAGCATGGGTTTCTAGCTAATTAAAAATAGAATTTCTACCAAAAAGTATCATTATGGCATACCAAGCAAGAAATCAAGCAATACAAGCATATTCACTTAAAAATATACTAGAGATGCTAGAGGCAAAATAAGAATATACTTATAATACTCCTAGCTAGTTTAGATGAATTCTGAAAACATAAGAAATATTTTATTAGATTAGACTAAGAACATATTTTTTTCAAAGAGGAGATGTCTTTTAGAAAAATATGAATATAGAGAGTGTTCTTCCCTACACTTCTAGGTTTGTGTTAGCTTAACAAAATCACTTACCTCCTCTAGGACTCTTTCTCTCAAGACCACTTGCTTCTTCTTCCTCTAGGCTTAGAGTGTTTTGATGTTTAGGTAATAGAATGAAATGAAGCAAAGAGAGTGGAGTGGGAGGGTGAGTGGCCGTGAGGTATAGTGGGAGATGTGTGTGTGTGTTGGTGATCAAATGAGGCAACCAAAAAGAAAGTGAACAAAGCCATTCGGCCATGAGGCTTTCCTAGACCCTAGGCCACTCATTTTTCCTAAACTTGGAGTGACACTTGATGGGTTTGAAAGACTCTTGAGAGACTTTCACCACTTGATCACATCAAGCCTACATCTAGCCCACAGTTGGGTGAGAAACTCACCCTTTTCTTTTCCTATGGCCGGCGTGTATCAAGGTTGTCAAGCACACCATTTCTCTCACATCCCTGCTTATACACTCATACATCAACTCACATGTCCATCCAATAGATAGCATGATCAACTCTTTGGGGAATGGGGCTTGTACCTTTCGGCTAGGCCCTTGCCATGCTTCCACCGAAATTCCTTCCTTTCCTATTCTATTTTCCTTCTTCTCATGTGTTTAATCAATCAACTATTCACCTTACTTCTTATACTAACTTGTCCTATCACTCTTACACAATCCAATTGTCTAGATTTGGTAGCAAAGAGGATACTAAAAAGGGAGAGTCGGCTACTCACCTCACCCGAACTCTCCTTCTCTTCCTCCCACTCTTTGCATCCATCAATCAACATCTCAAGTCATCATTCCCTTCCATACTCTTACACTCATGTCTTATCTATTCTTACACAATCTCATATGTCTAATTCATCTAGACTTTGGAAGCCAAAAAGAAGGTACACAAGGGGAGAGAGTGGCCGGCTACATGATTCACCTATAGCCCTCCATTCCTCTCCATGAGTTTTCTTTTCTCCTCCACTTGTTCCATCACTCACTCAATCAACCAATCAACCCCTTACTTGTCTTCTCAAAATCCCTTAGTAATCATTCCTCAAGATTTGGAAAAGCTTGTAAGAAAACCCCAAGAGTATTCGGCTATAGTCCACCGAATCTCTCTCCCTTTTTCTCATTTTCAAAACCCATCAAATCTTGTATAATTATTTGGATAGATATGGCAAAATCCTATGATGATATACTTTGGAAATGTGCCCATGTCTCACACGCCCATCTAGGTAGAAAAAGATGAGGAGATCTCATCTTTGATCTTCTCTCTCCTTCCTCCAACCAAAACAACTAGTTAACCTTCTCACTTACTAGTATTTTTCTCTCTTCCATCTACTAGTCTTGGGTGACTAACAAAAATTATCCTAGATTGACATGTGTCCTCATGCATGGGCTTGGGTTAACTAATGGATTTCACTTTATGGCCTATGGGCTTGTCATCTCCACTTGGGCCCAAAGTCTTGGTTATGGTTCTAAGGCCTTCTACTTCTAAACCCACCTTTTAGGACTTTATCCACTAAATTACCTAAATCACCTTTGCACTATTTAATTTAATAAAAATATAGTAGGGAAATTCGGAGTCGTCACAGGTATGGTGCTGCAGGCACATTCTCTTTCTTCAACTCTTCCTTTTTCTAACCCAATGGCTTAATCACTTTTTCTTGGTTCCCACTTGAATCAATATGTGCCTTAGGTAATTCTAGTACATCTTCCAGAACCTCAAGGATTTGCTCAGATTCACACTCATCTTCCACTAATAACCTTATTTCAACTTGTTCAAGGATGTCCGGTCGCTCAACTTGCTTACCACTCCTAAGTGTGATCACCACCTTTACTGGTTTAATGTCTTCATTTCCAACTGAATGCACATGTGATTGTTTGTACACTTGCGGGTTGGGTTGAGTTTGAGCGGGGAATTTACCCTTCTCCAAAGTGTTCAAAGTAATCGTCATCTTACTCAAGGTGCCTCTAATTTCACTGATGGCTTGAGAATTCTGAGTGTTGGTCGCACTTTGGCTTGCCATAAATTGCTAAAAGGTAGCAGCCATCTGAGCAACTGTATCATCTAGTGTCTTCTTGGGAGGTTGGAAAGGCTGCTGATATTGAGTCATGGGAAACTACTGAAAATTACTCTGAGAAGGCATAACTGCTTAACTTGATTGACCATGATCATTTCTCCATGAAAAGTTTGGGTGATTCCGCCATGCTGGAGTGTATGTATTTGACATTGGTGGATTCTAAGGTCGGCCCACCCAATTTACACTCTAAGGTTGTTCTACACCACCATCCTGATATATTGACAAAGTGGGACACTCCAAAGTTTTATGACTCATGTCAGCACACAAGGCACACAACTCTTGAAGAAAACTATCAATTCTGATAGGAAAGACTGGTCAGTTAAGCTTCTTGATACTTTGTGGGCTTATAAGACTGCTTTTAAAACTAATCTAGGAATATCTCCTTATCAATTAGTTTATGGTAAATGATAAGTGTAATTTTTACATGATTTTTATACTCCTTTTACTTATTAAAATTGTTAGTTTTTTTTTTTTATAATTTTTTTTTATCTAATTGTATTTATGTGTGTTTAAAAAAAAATGAGAAGGATAAATGTGAAAAATCAGCTTTGGGCTTTCATCAAATGTTTCACGTTCAATGGGCCGCGATAACTTCATAATTCGGTTTCATACGTTTTGAGATTTAATTCACTTACTGCCACATTTTGGATTTCACTTTTAACTTAAATGCTGCCTATTTTGCTATGGAGAATAAATTAATAGCTGCACTTCTTGGGTCTCATTAGTTTTAAGTCATGCCGCACTTCAAATGAGAGGGTTATTTTCATTTTTTTTATATAATTTTTTTGCAGCTCATGTACACGTCTGGGCCTTATCACACAAGAAATTTCACATATGGGCTACACGATATTCATTTAGAAACACAAGAACAAGACTTCACTTAGTTGGGCTTTTACTTGTTCCTGCACGGGCTGCATTGGAGTGGCGCACATGAGGATAAAATTCATCACTTGGATCCATTTGACTTCAACTAGGAGAGAACCTACTCAATACCAGACGCATGGAACATTTCAGGAATTCAACTTGGGCACGGCACGTTGAGATGGCAAGATTAAAAGGCATATAATGTCGATATTTATTGAGGACGGAGAGACCAAACCGGGAGAGATTTTGAGCAATTTTATTTGGAGATTTTTTTTGGAGTTTTTCTGAGGATGATCTGGCGAACAGAGGCGAGAACTGCATGTTCATCAACCGACTCTGATGAAAAACATAAGTTTTCTTTGTTTTCTTTTTAATTTTGTTAAAACCTAAATTTTATTTTCTAGAGCGTTGATGTAGTCTAGCATTGAACACACAGTTTATATTCTGAGTTATTTTATTTTTAATATTTCCATTATTGAGTGTTTAATTCTTATTCTTAATGCTTACAATTTTTTACGGATTATTGTTTGATCAATTGGATTACAATGAGACCGAGAGGTGATTTGTGATTTTAGTTCTAGAATTAATACCATTAGTTGAGCGAAAGTAGAGATGCTTTACCGCGACTGGTGTAATTTTTCAGAAAATTCAAAGTACGTAATGAGTTTTCAATTAATTAAATTCACATAGAGATATGGAGTTGTTACTTGGAGATATTTTTGATGTTATTCGAGAGAAGATATTTTATAGTTAAGAAATTTTTAATTATCAACGAGAGATTATTGGAATTTAATAACTAAGAAAAATAAATTATGTGGGATTTGCTAGGTGAAATCAACTGCTCTAGATCCATTCTTATCATATTTGTTACACTTTTAGATTTTTAAGCTTTGTTATTTTTGATTCGTAGACTTATTTTTGTTAAGTAATTTAATTTAATTTAGATAGTAGAAATGTTAGATTTAATTTCGATTTTTCAAATAGTTATTTATTTAGTGAATTTCGGTATTCAATAACATAGTTAATTCCTGTGGATTCGACATCCGTTTTCTATAAAATATTTTACTACTTATTACGATTCTGTGCACTTGCAAATTATTTTATGCGAACAGTAAAGTTTGTTATTTACTTGTTGATATCCAGCGTTGTGATTTGTGGGCCATAAAACATGTTAACTTGTCACTTGATGAAGCTTCAAGGTTGAGAAAGTTGCAGATTAATGAGTTGGATGAAGCTCGCCACAATGTTTATGACAATGCCCAAATGGCGAAGGAGCGCATGAAGATTTTGCATGACAAAAACATCCATCCCAAGCATTTCAATCTTGGCCAAGAAGTACTTCTTTACAATTCTCGTTTACATATTTTTCCTGATAAACTAAAATCCTATTGGAGTGGTCCATATGTTGTCACTAAAATTCATTCTCATGAGGTAGTGGAAATCCAAGATCCTAAGAATAATGCATCATTCACTGTTAATGGTCAGCGCCTTAAACCTTTAATTTCCACTTATGATCCAGGTGATAAATTTCTTTTTGTCCATAGCCCTGGTGATTCTTCAGTGCCATCTCGTTTGTTGTTTCCTTTTGTTTTATTGTTCCTCTTCTTTTGTTGTTTTATTTTATCTTCCTTGTTTAATTTTATGCATTGCTAGTTTCTCCCTTATATTGTTTTTCCTTTTTCTGTTGCATTGAGGACACTACATTGTTCAGTTGGGGGGGAGTTGAGTTGTCATGAGATTAGGCTAAGTGAGTAAAGTGCTAATTTTTTTTTTTAGCTCGATAGTGAGTTTTATTGAATTTTGTTTATGCATAATAGACAATTTTACCTTCATGAGCACCCAACTTTGACACTGATGATCATGACTAGTGATGGATGCTCTCTGATGTTTGGACATATGATGATATTGACTCTAAAATTGATTTTTATGGGATGAAGGGCAAAGCATTTTAGAAGATAACTACTCTTTCACTTTACACCTCACAACTATTTTAACTCACTTACCACTTGATCTGAATAGAGAGAAGTACACTGTAGGACTACTAAGTTGTGTCTAAAAAAAAAATCACCACGGGCCCGCATTAGTAGTAAGGGCGAACTTGGGAATGTGTGGGTTAGGCGCACAACCCTGGGTTTGATTCCTCATTATGCAAAATCGTCAAAAAAAAAAGAAAAAAATGCAATAAAAAGGGCAACTCAATGAACTGTCCTAAGTAAAGGGCTAGAAACAGTTGCCCAAACTTTAGGAGTCGGAAGTCAAGAAATAATTAAAGAAACGACTTTTAAACAGAGTTGACGTGAAACTAGTAGACCCTTTAGTTTTGAAGTAGTGAAGATCAGTAATGATCAATCTTCAAGTGGAAAATCTCTAAGAAATTCAGTGGTACACACACACAAAAAATATTTTCTTTTAGAAATGTGTAGTTAAAGGTTGTGCGTCTCCAAGGGTGTTTTGCCTCAATCCAATGTGGAAGGGATATTGAGCAGTTAATTGAAGTTGCTACATTGATTTGAATTTATGAGAATTAACATCACTTTGATTGAGAATTTAAGTGACTGGTTGATGTGCTTATGAGTGAAGGATTGTCTGATTGCAATATTTTGTTCAATTCTATTTCACTATTTTGCTAAGAGACTAGCAACAAGCTAGTTAGGGGGTGTGATTGAGCTGAATTATTGCATAATTTGTACATTTAGAACTGATATATTCTTTGATTATTGCATGATATTTTGATTGGTTTTAAATAGGAAAATTGGTTTTGAGGTGTAAATCCAAGTTGTGATTAAAATATCTTAATAGCATAGTTTATGCTTAAATTTATAACTTGTGATTTAATTAGATTATACTTATTCACATGCACAACATATTTTTAATATTCTAACTTTCATTTTTATCCTTTGTTATGTTTTTTTTTTTTATAGATCATGTTTAAGAAAAGAAAAACAAAAAAAATGAAAAGAAAATACCAAAACTCACAAAAAGAAGAAAAAAAAAAGAATAAAAGAAAAAGGAAACAATAACTTTAACCCTTTTTTGTCAACTTGTTGAAGGCAAGTAAAGTAATTTGGCTTTTGATGTGAAATGCAGCAGGAATAAAAATGAATAAAAAAATGATTCCTTACTTCTCATGTTAGCAAGTCATTTTTCTTACAGGTCCAATCGGTTGACTAAGGAAAACACAAGTTGCAAACTTTGCCCTTAATGTACACACGACACAGAGGAACTTTTTGCTGAAGAGACAATGTAAGCAAGCCTATTTGGCTAAGGGATCGAGAAAGCATCATTATTTTTTCGGTTGCCTCTGGGGTACTGCACACAGCCCGTTGGGTTAAAGACAGCAACATAGACGCACAGATGGGTGCAGAACTGCCTTCTTGGAGGATTCAACACGTACTGGCTGGGAAGGGAAGGGCATGCATGCTTTTAACTTTAGAGTCTGCAACACGCCTTTTCTCATGTTTAGAACAGTAGTAGCACGACTTCTTGACACTCAGATTGAATATGCAGCTTTTACTTTTGACATTTTCAAAGGGGCTAGTAGTAGGGTCTTTGACTCGGATTGGCTGGAAAAACTTTAGAGTCAGAAAACAAGCAGCAGGCGTAGCGCAGGGGCATGCGGACATAGAAGTATTTTGGGTCTCTTGGCTTTGCCTTTAAAATATGCAGCTGATCTTCATTTTCAAGGGAGGAGAGACACGGGAGTAGAGAGGGGAAGAAAAGTAGTATTTTGTAGAGCTCTTATGTAGCCCAATTTGCTATTGCTCCAACCTCCACTTACCATTTTTACCTCAATTTATCTGCTTTCTTTTAATTTTCTTGTTAGAGTAGGAATAGGAGTAGTGTAATTTAATTTTTCATTATCTTATTTTTCTGTGATTTTTGGAGTGAACTTAAGTGAGGAAATAGAGCATGGCAGCAAGGTTGTAGAGCCCTCGAGCCCAGCTGCTACCCGGCTTTCCTATTTCACTTGTGGTCTCCATCTCCAACTTTTCTTTATTTTATTTCAACATGAACTTTATGATGTATTATTATGAACTTTGGCATTTTAATTTCTGCTTGTTTAATTTAATGTCATTTACTTTTCTTCCTCATTTAAGCTTTTACTTTTTAATTCCTTACTCGTTTAATTTAATGTCATTTACTTTTCTTACTCTTTTAAATTTCTGTTATTTAATTTCAGCAAATTTAATTTACTATTTTGCATTTCATTATTTCACATTTCCTCACAACATTCAACTCTAAAATCACGAATTTGGTTCATGACCAGTGCTCTTTTATTTTTGTTGCACTCCTTCATCCATTGCATACATCATCATTTTTATTTTCTCTTTGTAAATATTTCTACTATTTTATATGAGTTTGATTTTAAAACAACTATCCTTGAGGAGACAATCTAGTATTTTCACTTATTGTGGATACACGTATTGTATGTCCCAATTCACTGGTATCCACACCTGCTATGGACGCGTGTACTTTACACATTTCGGTAACCAATTAATTAGGCTCCATTTGCAGCTTGTTAATCTTTACATTGTCAATCAAGAAATTTCACACTAGTTTTGATAATCTAGCATAAACAAAGAAGTTCCACTAAGATATTACCACATCCTCACAGTTAGGGTCATTACAGACCTAAACAAATTCGACATGACTTGAAAGGTTGTTATTGAGATACACAAACTGTACTTAAGATGAAACGTGTTGTGAAACAAAATGACAGAAATCCTGACATAACATAACATAACATGAACATGAGACGAAAGACATGACATAATATGAGACAAAGAATTTCTTAGCATGACATAACATGTAACAAACAATATTTCATAACATGACATAATATGTAGCAGAATACATTTCATAACAAAACATAATATATTATAAACAATATCTCGTAACATGGCACAATATGTAACATAAAATATTTTGTAATATGCCATAACAGGTAACAGGAAATATTACGTGGTATGACATACATGTAACAGATTGCATTACTTAATATGACATACTTAGTGCAGGTAGAAATGTGTTATGACGACCTGAGAATTTCTTCTTATATTATTTAATTAATTAATTGCTTTGATTGAGTGGTTAATTGTGTAATTAGGATAAATATATATTTAGATGAGGAAAAAGGGGGCATGGGCTTGAGATTTGGGTCTTGGAACCTAGAATGAACCATTGGGCCTAGGAAGGAATGGCAAGCCCACAAGCCCAAGAGGATGACCATGACCCACCAAACCATGGGACACTTGTCACTCATAGGGAATTTTAGTGAGTCAACTACAACTAGTAGGTAGACATGTGAAATTTCCATTAGGTGAGAGTTGACTAGTGGGTGGGGGATGTGGTTGTGTGTAGAATCTTGTGATGGGATTCTTCCCATCATTGGGAATATTTTTGGAAAGTATTAAGGTATGGTCTAACTTACCCTAACTAGTACATGGCTTGTTTAGGGATGACACATGTGTATAAGAATGGAAAGTGGAAGGAAATGACTGGGAGGGCATTCGGCTAAGGAGGATTGCCGAAACCCTTAGGGGTTTTCCCACCCCATTCTCTCCAACCTAGGCAAATGATCATCTTAGGATCTTGTAAGGGAAAGGTGACAAGATGATTGACACAAAAAGAGGGGTGTCATGAGGAAAAATAAAAAGAAAATGGAAGAAAAGAAACAAGAGGATCCGGGTGGATGCCGTGTGCACCACTTTGGAGATTTCCTAAGACTTTTCTTGCAAATCTAGTGAAAGGGATGCCATGGATTTGTGTAGGGAATAAAGTACATGAAGTGATATGTGTGAGAGATATGGTGGTGTAAGAGGAAGGTATGGATGTTGCTTGAATTAGAAGCAAAAACTAGGATGGAGGAAGTGAGCAATTCGGGTGACACTTGTAGTTGGGTATGGCCGGATCTTGCTAGCTCAATTCCCCAAAGGTATGGCTATGGTATCTTGTAGAATGACTTAGGAATGGATGATTGAGTGTGTCATAGGATGAAATGACAAGAGAAAGGGCTTGAGAGGGGAGGAGGCTTCGGTAAAGCTAGGAAAGCCAAGGGAGAATCCGGTATCCTCATTTCCCCAATTCCCATCATTTGTGTTCTTTTCCCATGCAACCACCCATACCTAGTCTTGTAACCTTCACATCAAAGCATGGTGAGTTGTCCTTGACCCCTAGAAAGGAGTGTATGGCCGAAACCCTTGAGGAAAAGCTATCCCTCATTCGGCTAGCTCACACACACACACACACAAGTCTTTTCCCACCTCTCGGCCAAGCATCTCTCTCTCTCAATTTTCTCTTGTTCTACTTCCTTCTAACTTCTAAACCTCACTATATCCTAAGTAGAAAAGAGTTAGAACAACCATTTTGAGGAAGAATTGCTCTTGAAGAGGTAAGTGCATTCTTATCCTACACTTAGCAATCTTTGTATACCCTTGAGTGAATTTGGTTGCTTTTCTTGTTTCCTTGTATGTATGTGGTAAAATGAATCTTTTTAGAAGAGAAACTTGCCATATTTAGTTTAGTAAGAATCCATATTTAAGTTATGTTAATTTCCTAAGTTAAGGAGTTGAAATGATATATGGTTTAGTTAGTTGTTTAACATGAAGTGGAATGAAGGAAAGTGCATGCATGATGGAAGGTTCTCTAGCGTAAAATTGGATAATGTCTTAGCGTTATTTACTTAGTAGTAAAAAAAAAAAAAAAAAAAATTCATGTCTAAGATTGAATATCGTGTTAAGATTAAAGATTATTTCATGTGGAGACTTTGAATACTTGATATGAAAAAGGAATATGGCATGATTAATAAGTGGAGTGAAGGTGAACATATATTTGTTAGATTTTGATTTGGAGATGAAAATGTTGAGTTATGCATGCATGTATTTTTTGGATTTGAGAACTTGTTAGTGGAAATCCTTGATTGAATTATTATACTGTGTTGTGGTGATATGTTCAAAATTTTGGAGATATTAGATGCATGTGAATCAAGTGGTTACATTGACATGATTGAAGGTTTTTACTAAAACCATTGAGCGAATTATTTTAGAAGAAAAAGTGAACAAAATAATACAATAGGAGACCTAAAGCTTTCGGCCGAGCTTTGTTTTAGGGTTAGGATAACACTTTTAAAGGATTGGAATGGAACTAGAGTACTTAGAGAAAATTTGAAGACAAAAAGCTAGGAGAGAGTAAGAGAGGGTCTCGGCCCAACCCTTGTGGGAATGGGCCGAGTACCCCTAAGTGCATTGGAGGCTAATTCTAGCAATTTTGGGAAAAGAAGGAATAGATTTATGAGGTGCGAAAAGTTTAAAAGAGCCTGACGTAGGGTAAGCGTCATGTTCGTCACCTATTGCATATGTTCTGTGACATGAGTCTCACGTCTCATGCATATGGCACAAAAATCATGTTTTCAACATGTTTTCAAAAAAAATAATAATAATAATAATTAAAGTTTTATAGGAACCCCAAAGGCTGGGACGGGGCAGTGTCCCGGTGAAACTCCCTGTTCACGCAGGAGTGATTAAAGTCGAGTGAAAGCCCCTGGGTCGACGAAGAATGTCGGCAGACCATGTATGGCTCCAAAGGGATGTCTGGAGTATGGTCGCACCTAAAGCTAGTGGGTGCCTACAGACGGTGTTGGTTTCGGCCTTACCGATAGAAAAGTTTGTAGTTGCTCAGGGAGTGATTAATCGCCGAGTGATGAAGAGCGCAGAAGGGCGCTGTAATAGCCCTAAAAATCTTCATCTTAATTTAATTATTCAATTAAATGCTAATACACAAGATTAGTGGTAATTTGTAAAAGAATAAAATAGGTTTTGAAGAGATGGGCTTAGGAATGAGACTTTTGAGGAATGGATCAAGTAAATGGGTCAAGAAAGCAATGGTGAGCCCAAAAGCCCATAGAATGAGCCCATGGCCCATCAAGCCCATAGTAGAGACACTTGTCAATTGAAGAAAAATCCTAGAAAACTATCCAAATACTTGTAGGAAAATCCTAGTTGGTGGAGGTTGACTAGTAGGTGGATACATGCCATGTAGGATTGAGTGTAGGATCTAATGGAATGATTTTCCTACCATGGAATCTTGAAGGTACAAGACACCATCCCTTGACTTGCCAATTGAGATCATGGTGTGTAGGGAAGTGACAAATGGCATGAAGAGAAGCATGGATGAAAGGAGCAAGGTGGTTTCGGTGGAAGGCAATCCGTGGGGTGTATTTGGAGAATCTCATGGGGTATGGCCACCAACAAGTGATAGGACAAAGGGGAAGAGTGTGTAAGTGAATAAAGTACATGTGTAAGAGAGTATGGTTATGTGAAGAGAGGTATGGTGTGGGTGTAGGTGATGGAAATGACAAAAACTAGGAAAGTGGACAAAGTGGATTCGGTGGAGGCTTGGCTTGGCCGGATCATGCCTTGCTCAAATTCCAAAAAGCATGGCTTTGAGATCACTTGGATGGACACATGAGAAGATAGGGGAATGATGATTGAGTGAAAAGCAAGAAAATGGATGCTAGAAACACCAAGAAGTCGCCGGCCATAGGAAGTGAGAAGGAGAAAGGAAAATCCACCAAGGCATGGCCAAGATTTGATCTTGGAATGGCCTAGAGTTGTCAATCACTCAATCTATCATTAGCCATACCTAAGTATGGTAAAAAGTGTACCAAAGACCCTAGGAAAGAGAGCTGGCCGTGTGACCCCTTATGCAATTCCCTTAGCTCATTCCACTTGGACATATGCAAACACTCCCATTCCCTCTTCACCTCTCGGCCAAACTCACTCAAGTCATTTCTACTTTTGCTTCTTCTCCTTTCACCACATAATTTGAAGAACCCTATAGTAGTGAAGCCAAAAAGCAAGAGTGTTGAGGTGATCAATTCATTGGAGAAGGTTAGTGACTAAATCCATGCAAGCTTAGGAAGAACACACACACACATGTGACACTTTGTTTTGGTTAGAAGGAAATAGGGTTTCCTTTAAGTTTTATGTTCATGGCTAGCCTAATGAGAGATTTCATATGTGTATTTTCAGATTTTAAGTTAAAGTCTAATAGGAGTGTGGTAAGTATACTTTCACCTTTTCCTTAACAATTCTTGTATATAGTGAGGTGATCATGCTTGTTGGATTAATGGTTGTAATTGCCATGTTTGGATTGAATTGATTTTTACTTGTTTTTGATATGAATATTCTTGTGTAAATCTCTATGATGAAACAAGCTTAGAATGTGAGTGGAGATGATGGATCAAGTGTTAGTTGCAAAAAGAAAGGAAAAGCATGATTATTTTATGAAATGATGAAGTTGATGCATGAAGGATTTTAGTGTTAAATATTAAATTTGGTGTTGCTAAGATAAAGTTTATTTGAGGAAATTAGTGATGAAATTGATTTATTCAAGGAGCATATTGTTTTGAGAAAATGAAAATGGACATGAGAATAAATTATATGATTGATATGAATGGAAATGGTATATACTTGCATATGGAAGAAGTAACCCCTTGTGTATGATGTCTAGTAATGTTTAATTGGAATTTTATGATATTTAAGGTTGAGATTTGGAAGATCAAAATTATATTGCTTTGTGGTGAAATTGTTTAGTTAAGCTTATAGAAGAAACTATTAGAAAAGGAAGCTTGAATAGATTAATGGGAGGAATTCCCTAAGTTAGAAAGGTGAATGGAGGAAGTTAGAAATAACTAAGTTTGGAAGTGAAAATGCCTACTTGGGGAAACACTAAGGTTTCGGTTACCCCTTGCTAAGGAGGGTACATGATTTGATTTAACACTTTTAAGTTGATTGGAGGACAATTGGAGTCAAATGATGAATGGAAGCCCTAGGAACTCCCTAGGAAGATTCGGCCATGATGGGTTGGAGATGGGCCAAGTACCCCACTTTAATCCTAGGCCCAATTTTGGGTATAGAACATGATGACTAAGTAGGAAGTTGTGAAGTTATCCCAATGAGGGAGAAAAGAAAATGAAATGTGAATGCACTCGAGCTTGTCTCGGGTTTTTGCATGAAAATAAGTAAGCATACATGTCCCATGCATAAGTCATGAAAAGAAGGTTTTTAAAGTTAAGCATGTTTTTAAGAAAAAGAAAAGAAAAGAAAAGATTGAATTTTTGAAAGAAAAGAAAAGAAGTAAAGTTTTATAAGAACCCCAAAGGCTGGGATGGGGAAGTGCCCCAGTGGAACTCCCTGTCCACTCAGGAGTGTTTAAAGTCGAGTGGTAGCCCCTGGGTCGACGAAGAACAGTCGGCGGACCGTGTATGGCACCAAAAGGTGTCCGGAGCACGGTAGCACCTAACGCTGGTGGGTGCCAAGGACGGATATGGTGTAAGGACCTGCCATTTTAAAGTTATAAGACGCACTCACATTAAGGTGATGCGGTAACCAGCAGGGAACACTCGGTGCTTAGGGGAGCCGTGTTGTGTCTCATACATGTTAAGTGAAAAGTCATGACAAGATGGGCTTTCAAGCCATAAGAAAGATCTGTTCAAGATAACTGGCGCCTAAGAAAGAATGAAAGATACGAAATGTTTTAAAGAAATGATTTGAAAAGTAATGATATGAAAAGAAGTTTGAAAGAAGAAATCTGTATGAAAGTTTTATGAAAAGAAGTCTGAAAGAAGCAAGTCTGTTTAAAGGTTTTCATAAGCATGTGCATGAGTCAGTCATTCATTGCATGTGCATTAGTTAAGAATGTTTTGTTCACTTATCTGTATATTTGAAATGTTCTGGTTTAAGTGCTAGTGTACTTGCTGAGATTTCTCCCGAAATCTCACCCCCTTTTATTATCTCTACTATCGCTCCCTTGGGAACGATAGAAGTTATTGCAGGACATGATGGATCCCCGGATTACGACTCTCGAGAAGATGGGTCAGACCCTCATGGGCCCGACTAAGACTGAGATTGCTGGGCCAGTGACCCTAGACCTGTTGGGTCAGTGGGTGGCAGAGTCGCTTCCTATGGCGACGTATTTTTTTGACGACCTACGCCCTACGGGGTGCTGTATGGTGCTAGGAGTTGACGGGCTCCTCCACATGGGACGCCTGTTTACGTCATCCTCTGGGATGATGTGTGATGTAGGCCCAGGACTGAGTCTGGACAGCCTTCGTTATGGCTCAGACTTTAAGAAGATAAAAGAAGAACCCGCCTATTAGCATGGTTGGCGGAAGGAGGAGTGGATTGGCAGTATCTTTATTTTGCATTCACCGATGTATTTTGAGGAAAAATCTTCCCGTTGTTTTGGGAAGTACTTTTGTATAAAACTGTTTACATTGGTGACCTTAACCTGATATATATGCATGTGATATTTAATTTGGGTTTTATTTTGTTAACCATGTGATGTGCGACAAGCGTAACGTTTTGTCGTTTATTTATGGCTTGACCCATTTTCCGCTGCGATATAAAAAAAAAAATATATATATATATATATATCTGTGTATGACATAAAATAAGGCTCTGACACGTAAAGATGAGGGATGACTTCCTTGTGACGTTCGTCCCCGGCGTCGCAATTTGCGTACGAACCCAAGCGCAAGCTGGGGCGCCGATAGGCGCGAACCGTAGCTACTTAGGTTTGATACGGTCGCCGAGTGCTACGGTAACTAGCAGGAACACACGGTGCGTAGGGGAGCCGTGAGGTGTCCAATAGAGGTCATGACAAAAGAAAAGGGCTTTCGGGCCATATATGATATGATAAGTGGCGCCTAAGATAAGAAAATGAAAAGTGTTTACAAAAGAAGCAATTTTGAAAGGAAACTTCATGGTTTTGTTTTTTCGAGATTACGGATAAAGGTATAAGAAGAAGATGAAAAGAAAAAGAGAAATTTTAAGACACGAGCATCAGCATGTGCATGTGCATATCACGAAATCATGAGTCCCATAATGTATTAAGTATGACTGAATGTTTGCTATTCACTTAATTGTATGCTTTAATTGCTGGGTTATGACATAAATGTGCTTACTGAGATTTCTCCCGAAATCTCACCCTTTTGTTCATTTTCCTACTATCATCTTTTTGGGATGATAGAAGTAGTCGCAGGTGATGACAACCCAGATGAGTACGACCCCACCGATGATGCCTCAGACCCCCATGGGCCCAACTGAGTCCACTGCCTCTGAGCTAGTGACTCTAGACTACCTGAGCCGCTGGGCGGCGGAGTCACTACCTCTGGCTACGTATATATGTGGTGTACGCCCTATCGGGTGTTGTATAGTTTTGGGAGTGGATAATTCCCTCCATGTGGGTCGCCTCTACAAGTCATCCTCTGGGATGAGTTGTGAAGTTGGACCGGCCTTGGAGTTGGACCGTCTTCATTACGGTCAAAGTTTCGCTAAGGTTAAGAAGGAGCCGATGGATTAGTGGATGATGATTTGGGGATCCTCCACGCAGCTTTTGTTCTTATTGCATGTATTTCTTTTTGGTCTTCCGATGTTTTGGAAGAATAAACTTTTGTAAAGGATCCTCATGTTTATATTAATGATATTGTATTATTTTGGGATGCTTTTGTTTAAAGCCATGTGATATACGCTTAGAAAAGGCTCGACCTTTATCCGCTGCGAGTAAAAAAAATTAAAAAAAATTTCAGTAAACGATAAGACGAGGGGTGAACTTCCCTGTGAGGCTCATCCCCGACGTCACAATTTGCGTAAGATCCCAAGCGCAAGGTGGGGCGTCGACAGTGGTGGTATCAGAGCAGTTAAATCTCTGGGTAAGAAGCCACAAGTCCTAGGAAAAAGAATCACATAGCATAGGCTATGATCTTTTAAGAGCCATAGGTTCCTACTTTAAGGGTGATTGGTTAGACGTAGAGTCCGTTTAGATAATTGACGCTGTAAGTTATGGAGCGAAAAGCGTGGAAAGTTGGGATAACTCATAAAGGAATTCTGTGCTTTTCAAGAGATTATGGCTGGGGGTAGACGTCGTGCTTCTACTTCGAGACCCGAGGCCTCGCCATGGGAGGTTTCGAATGTCCCGTTAGACGGAGGACAGGCGATAGCCGAGTCTATTCGCCAGATGACCGAATTGGTGAAAAACCAGATGAAGCAAAGTCGATGCCATCCAAATCTCGGAGGAGGAACATCTGGATGTACTTATGAGAAGTTTTTGGTCTATCGGTACCCGAATTTTATGGGGACCGAAGGAGCCATGAAAGCGGATCGTTGGATTATGGACTTAGAGCGGACCTTCGAAATTAGTGGATGTACCAAGACGAATAAGGTACAGTACGCTGGCCACCTACTACAAGGAGAAGCTGGTTTATGGTGGGATACAAAGAGGAAACTATTAAAACAAGAACTTGGGGAGAATGTAACACCTACCTGGGAGCGTTTTAAAACTGAGTTTGACGACCGCTTCTTCCCAGAGTCCATCAAGCAGAAAAAGGCTATGGAGTTCGCTATGTTGACGCAAGGCACTGTGATGGTAGATCTATATGCTGCGAAATTTATGGAACTAACTCGATTCGCTCCACATTTAGTAGTAACGGAGAAAATGAGAGCGAAGAAGTTCCAAGACGGTCTACAACCCAGGATTCGCAACCAAGTGGCCTGTTTGAGGATTGAGAAATTTCAAGAACTAGTGAATGTGGCGGAAATCGCTGAAAAGGAACAAAGAAGCCTGATTAATCAAGCTCAGTCGCATAAGAAAAGGAATTTTCCCTACTCTTCAAGTAAAGATGCGGGAAAGAGAAGGAACGTTTTCCTGACAGACAAAGGAAAAGGGAAAATGAGTGGGCCTGGAGCACCCACGTCCCCACCGTCCTGCAGAACTTATGGGCGGCCACACAAAGGCGAGTGCCGAGTGGCATCGGGAGCTTACTTCCGGTGTGGCCAAGTGGACCACATGATGCGGGATTGCTCTCAGATGGCTTCAAGCAAAGCTGCAGCATCCAAAGGAAAGACGAATGCCCCCACAAAGGCCAAAGTATATGCCATTGCCCCAGGAGATGTAGACGTGGACGAGGAGGAAGCTATCAATGCTGATATTATTACTGGTAATAATCCTACCATGTTTAAATCTTTAAAGTATGAGATGATTTCTTTTAAGATGACCATAGGAAAATTTTTATAGGTGAAATTATTATGATGCGAAATGTGGTATATGCGTTGTTTGATTCTGGTGCGACGAAATCCTTCATTTCCTACGATTGTGTTTGGAGGTGTAGATTAGATGTCGAACCGCTAGCACAGAAAGTATTAGTAACGCTCCCTGACGGGAAAGTGATTGGATGTCGACGGATAGTGAAGAACTGCCCTTTGGAAATTGCTGGCGTAAGGTTAAACGCCAATTTGACAGTTTTTCACTTGTTGGGGTTTGACGTAATATTGGGTATGGATTGGTTATTTGACCACTATGCCCACATCGATTGTCGAGAGAAGGAGATTATCTTCAAGTTGCCCGGCAAAGAGAAGCTGCGTTATGGAGGGGAGACAGTTAATTTCGTTTCCTCTATCGTGACAGCAAAGAAGGTAATGAAAGGTCTGAAAGGGGGAGCAGAAGTGTTCCTGTTAATTTCTTTAAACGCACTGGAGGGTGTCAGAAGTATCGAAGATATCCCGGTGGTAAAAGATTTTCCTCGGGTATTTTTGGACGAACTGTCTGGATTGCCCCCGAACCGTGAAACCGAGTTCGTCATTGAATTGGAGCCTGCTACGACCCCAGTTCATAAAGCCCCCTACCGTATGGCGCCCACGGAGTTAAAGGAACTAAGGTACAAATTGAAGAACTATTGGAAAAGGGATTTATAAGACCAAGTTCATCGCCATGGGGAGCTCCAGTATTGTTTGTGAAAAAGAAAGACAGAACCATGCGGATGTGTATCGATTACCGAGAACTTAACAAGGTTACTATCAAGAACAAATGCCCACTGCCGCGTATAGACGACTTGTTGGATCAACTGCAAGGAGCAACGGTATTCTCTAAGATTGACCTCAGGTCAGGATACCATCAATTGAAAATTAAAGAACAGGATGTGCCCAAGACGGCTTTTCGAACCCGTTACGGACATTTTGAATTCTTGGTTATGCCCTTTGGATTAATGAATGCCCCGACAGCTTTCATGGATTTGATGAATCAAATTTTTCGACAATAGTTGGACATTTTGTTGTAGTATTCATCGATGACATTCTAATATATTCTCGAAATGATGAAGAGCACAAAGATCATTTGAAGATTGTGCTAGGAATTTTACAAGAGCATCAATTATATGCCAAACTTAGTAAGTGCGAGTTTTGGCTTAGAGAAGTTAAATTCTTGGGCCACGTGATTTCAAGCCAAGGTGTAGTCGTAGACCCAGCCAAGATCGAGGCGGTAACAGAATGGCAAAGACCGACAAATGCTCACGAGATACAAAGTTTCCTTGGGTTAGCAGGGTATTACAGGAGGTTTGTAGAAGGGTTTTCTAAGTTGTCTAGCCCTTTGACAGCCTTGACTAAGAAAAATGTCAAGTATGTATGGAGTGATCAGTGTGAGCAAAGTTTTCAAGAACTCAAGAAGAGGGTAACTTCAACACCAGTATTAGCATTGCCAGAGCCCCATAAGCCCTACGTGGTGTACAACGATGCATCGAAGATGGGCTTAGGATGTGTGTTGATGCAGGAGGGACGAGTAGTTGCATACGCATGTCTACAGCTCAAGGACCACGAACGAAATTACCCCACTCATGACTTGGAATTAGCAGCAGTAGTGTTTGCGTTAAAAATTTGGAGACATTATTTGTATGGCAAGAAATGCGAGATATATATATACGGATCATAAGAGTCTCAAGCACTTGTTTAGTCAGAAGAATCTGAATATGAGGCAGCGAAGATGGATTGAGACTATAATTGACTTTCAGTGCGAGATCAAGTACCACCCCGGGAAGGCTAATGTGGTAGCAGACGCTTTGAGTCGAAAGACCTGAACGGAAGAGCCGTCACTATCAACGGTTATGCGAAGCATGCTGATTAAGAGTTTGACTGGAGAAGTAGCATTGGCAGCAGCGTAAGAAATTGTCTCATTGATTGAAGAAGAGATCCGAGAAGAACAGCGAAAAGATGCTAAGTTGCAAAGGATCCGACAGAAATTGCTAGAAGGGCAAGGGTCACCCCAGTTTACGTTATCAGATGACGGAAAACTATATTTTGAGAAAAGGACAGTAATACCAGAAAACCCTGAATTAAAGGAAAAACTTATGAGGGAGGCGCACTGTACCCCTTATACAGCTCACCCTGGAAGCACCAAAATGTATCAAGATCTAAAGGGAAGATTTTGGTGGGAAGGTATTAAAAAGGATGTGGCTACGTTTGTGGCAAAGTGTTCGGTATGCCAATTGGTTAAGGCAGAGCATCAACGCCCTGCAGGAATGTTGCAGCCTTTGCCGATTCCGGAATGGAAGTGGGAAGACATATCTATGGATTTTGTAGTCGGATTCCCAAGAACATCAGCAGGAAAGAACACCATCTGGGTAATAGTGGATAGACTGACCAAAAGCGCCCATTTCCTACCTATAGCAAACACAGATTCAATGGAAAAATTGGCAAGGATATATATAAAAGAAATAGTCCATTTGCATGGCATACCTAAAACTATTGTTTCGGATCGAGACCCCAGATTTACATCTCGTTTCTGGCAAAGTCTACAGAAGATGCTGGGATCTGATATGAAATTCAGCAGTGCTTATCACCCACAGACAGACGGTCAGACAGAACGGACCATTCAGACTCTAGAAGATATGTTGCGAGCTTGCGTATTAAATTCAAGCGGCGATTGGGTAAGTCTTCTACCTTTAATGGAATTTGCTTACAACAATAGCTTTCAAGCTACTATCCAGATGGCACCATACGAGGCACTGTATGGTAGAAAATGTAGGTCGCCCTTGTACTGGGATGAAGTCGGTGAAAGTAAGGTTTTAGAACCTGAATACCTACAAGAGGTCAGAGCTCAAGTGGAGATGATACGGGATAGAATGAAAACTGCTCAAAGTAGACAAAAGAGTTATGCGGATAGACGAAGAAGACCGTTGGAGTTTGAAGTTGGCGATTGGGTATACGTCAAGATTTTGCCAATGAAGGGAGTAGCTCGGTTTGGCAGAAAAAGGAAGTTAAGACCCCGTTATGTTGGACCTTACGAAATTGTTGAAAAAGTTGGAGCAGTAGTCTATCGACTAAACTTGCTTGTGAGCTTACAAGGAATCCACAATGTATTCCATGTATCGTCCTTGAAGAAGAGTTTTGGTGAAGGACCCATGACGATAATGGACCCGGATAATATTGAGTTGCGCCCTAATTTGACCTATGAGGAGTGGCCAACCCGAATTGATGATCATAAGGAGCAGGAACTAAGGAATCGCAAAATTTCATTAGTAAAAGTGTTATGGAACAACCCTGTTTTTCAAGAAGCAACGTGGGAACGGGAGGACGATATGAGAGCCAAATATCCACATCTATTTGTAAACTAGTGACGTGTCTGTTATTTTCTTGTTTGAACTCAGTTATGATGTATGAACTAATGTGTGTAAATATTTTATGTATATATATGAGTGTTTTGATTGTTTATGGATTTCTAAGACTTGACTAGTGTAGTACCGCGTGAAACTTTAACCAGGACATGGCTCGAAATAGAAGGAACCCACGCATGTCGGTAGCCTCAGTAGCCCAATTAAGAGAAAGAAGAGAGAACAGATAGAGAACCTTACGTAGACAGCGCGAAAGAATGAGAGAGCAAAGACTAAGAAATTTAAACCTTTTGGAGAGACACCGCACCCACCTCATGGATGTGAACCTTGAAGGGGTACCTATTTTTCGTCGCGCTAAACCACAGAAGAGCGACAACTACCTAGAAAATGGATCAAAGCGAAAATAAAACAATTGAAGAAATTGATTCGGGGCGAGATAAGTGAGTGTAGTGGAGGGCCACTGGATTTTTCAGACACCTCGAATGATCGCATAAGGCAATGGGAAGAAGGAATACCCCGGATTGATACCGAGGAAGAAATCATGCATAAGTTGAACGAAATGAGGACAAACATGTACTACGACCCGGATGTAGATGCCATCTTCTATTTTTCTCAAGATTCGGTGACCGAAGAGGAAGAGGTACCGTCTTATTCATCGTCAGAGGAGTCCACCGCCACGAGTGCTAGAGGTATTAAGTTTTATTAACATTTTTTATCTCATAAATTGACTTCGAGGACGAAATCTTTTTTTTAGTGGGGGAGGATGTGACGACCCGAGAATTTCTTCTTATATTATTTAATTAATTAATTGCTTTGATTGAGTGGTTAATCGTGTAATTAGGATAAATATATATTTAGATGAGGAAAAAGGGGGCATGGGCTTGAGATTTGGGCCTTGGAACCTAGAATGAACCATTGGGCCTAGGAAGGAATGGCAAGCCCACAAGCCCAAGAGGATGACCCATGACCCACCAAACCCTACCCATGGGACACTTGTCACTCATATGAAATTTTAGTGAGTCAACTACAACTAGTAGGTAGACATGTGAAATTTCCATTAGGTGAGAGTTGACTAGTGGGTGAGGGATGTGGTTGTGTGTAGAATCTTGTGATGGGATTCTTCCCATCATTGGGAATATTTTTGGAAAGTACTAAGGTATGGTCTAACTTACCCTAACTAGTACATGGCTTGTTTAGGGGATGACACATGTGTATAAGAATGGAAAGTGGAAGGAAAGGAGTGGGAGGGCATTCGGCTAAGGAGGATTGCCGAAACCCTTAGGGGTTTTCTCACCCCATTCTCTCCAACCTAGGCAAATGATCATCTTAGGATCTTGTAAGGGAAAGGTGACAAGATGATTGACACAAAAAGAGGGGTGTCATGAGGAAAAATAAAAAGAAAATGGAAGAAAAGAACCAAGAGGATCCGGGTGGATGCCGTGTGCACCACTTTGGAGATTTCCTAAGACTTTGCTTGCAAATATAGTGAAAGGGATGCCTTGGATTTGTGTAGGGAATAAAGTACATGAAGTGATATGTGTAAGAGGTATGGTGGTGTAAGAGGAAGGTATGGATGTTTCTTGAATTAGAAGCAAAAACTAGGATGGAGGAAGTGAGCAATTTGGGTGACACTTGGAGTTGGGTATGGCCGGATCTTGCTAGCTCAATTCCCCAAAGGTATGGCTATGGTATCTTGTAGAATGACTTAGGAATGGATGATTGAGTGTGTCATAGGATGAAATGACAAGAGCAAGGGCTTGAGAGGGGAGGAGGCTTCGGTAAAGCTAGGAAAACCAAGGGAGAATCCGGTTTCCTCATTTCCCCATTTCCCATCATTTGTGTTCTTTTCCCATGCAACCACCCATACCTAGTCTTGTAACCTTCACATCAAAGCATGGTGAGTTGTCCTTGACCCCTAGAAAGGAGTGTATGGCCGAAACCCTTGAGGAAAAGCTATCCCGCATTCGGTTAGCTCACACACACACACACACGTATTTTCCCACCTCTCGGCCAAGCATCTCTCTGTCTCAATTTTCTCTTGTTCTACTTCCTTCTAACTTCTAAACCTCACTATATCCTAAGTAGAAAAGAATTAGAACAACCATTTTGAGGAAGAATTGCTCTTGAAGAGGTAAGTGCATTCTTATCCTACCCTTAGCAATCATTGTATACCCTTGAGTGAATTTGGTTGCTATTCTTGTTTCCTTGTATGTATGTGGTAAAATGAATCTTTTTAGAAGAGAAACTTGCCATATTTAGTTTAGTAAGAATCCATATTTAAGTTATGTTAATTTCCTAAGTTGAGGAGTTGAAATGATATATGGTTTAGTTAGTTGTTTAACATGAAGTGGAATGCAGGAAAGTGCATGCATGATGGAAGGTTCTCTAGCGTAAAATTGGATAATGTCTTAGTGTTATTTACTTAGTAGTAAAAAAAAAAAAAAAATTCATGTCTAAGATTGAATATCGAGTTAAGATTAAAGATTATTTCATGTGGAGACTTTGAATACTTGATATGAAAAGGGAATATGGCATGATTAATAAGTGGAGTGAAGGTGAACATATATTTGTTAGATTTTGATTTGTAAATGAAAATGTTGAGTTATGCATGCATGTATTTTTTGGATTTGAGAACTTGTCAGTGGAAATCATTGATTGAATTATTATATTGTGTTGTGGTGATATGTTCAAAATTTTGGAGAAATTAGATGCATGTGAATCAAGTGGTTACATTGACATGATTGAAGGTTTTTACTAAAACCATTGAGCGAATTATTTTAGAAGAAAAAGTGAACAAAATAATACAATGGGAGACCTAAAGCTTTCGGCCGAGCTTTGTTTTAGGGTTAGGATAACACTTTTAAAGGATTGGAATGGAACTAGAGTACTTAGAGAAAATTTAAAGACAAAAAGCTAGGAGAGAGTAAGGGAGGGTCTCGGCCCAACCCTAGTGGGAATGGGCCGAGTACCCCTAAGTGCATTGGAGGCTAATTCTAGCAATTTGGGAAAAAAAGGAACAGGTTTATGAGGTGCAAAAAGTTTAAAAGAGCCTGACGTAGGGTAAGCGTCATGTTCGTCACCTATTGCATATGTTCTGTGACATGAGTCTCACGTCTCATGCATATGGCACGAAAATCATGTTTTCAACATGTTTTCAAAAAAAAAATAATTAATTAAAGTTTTATATGAACCCCAAAGGCTGGAACTTGGTAGTGTCCCGATGGAACTTCCTTTTCACTCAGGAGTGATTAAAGTCTAGTGAAAGCCCCTGGGTCAACGAAGAACTGTCGGCAGACCATGTATGGCTCCAAAGGGATGTCCAGAGCCTGGTCGCACCTAAAGCTAGTGGGTGCCTACAGATGGTGATGGCTTCGGCCTTACCGATAGAAAAGTTTGTAGTCGCTCGGGGAGTGATCAATCGCCGAGTGATGAAGAGCGCGGAAGGGCGTGAAACGTAGCTACTTAAGTTTGATACGGTCGCTGGGTGCTACGGTAACTAGCAGGAACACACGGTGCGTAGGGGAGCCGTGAGGTGTCCAATAGAGGTCATGATAAAAGAAAAGGGCTTTTGGGCCATATATGATATGATAAGTGGCGCTTAAGATAAGAAAACGAAAAGTGTTTACAAAAGAAGCAATTTTGAAAGGAAACTTCATGGTTTTGTTTTTTCGAGATTACAGACAAAGGTATAAGAAGAAGATGAAAAGAAAAAGAGAAATTTTAAGCCACGAGCATCAGCATGTGGATGTGCATATCACGAAATCATGAGTCCCGTAATGTATTAAGTATGAATGAATGTTTGCTATTCACTTAATTGTATGCTTTAATTGTTGGGTTATGACATAAATGATCTTACTGAGATTTCTCCCGAAATCTCACCCTTTTGTTCATTTTCCTACTATCATCTTTTTGGGATGACAGAAATAGTCGCAGGTGATGACAACTCAGATGAGTACCACCCCATCGATGATGCCTCGAACCCCCACTGGCCCGACTGAGTCCACTGCCTTTGAGCTAGTGACTCTAGACTACCTGAGCCGCTGGGCGGCAGAGTCACTACCTCTGGCTGTGTATATATGTGGTGTACGCTCTATCGGGTGTTGTATAGTTTTGGGAGTGGATAATCCCCTCCATGTGGGTCGCCTCTACGAATCATCCTCTGGGATGAGTTGTTAGGTTGGACCGGCCTTGGAGTTGGACCGTCTTCATTACGGTCCAAGCTTCGATAAGGTTAAGAAGGAGCCGATGGATTAGTGGATGATGATTTGGGGATCCTCCATGCAGCTTTTGTTCTTATTGCATGTATTTCTTTTTGGTCTTCCAATGTTTTGGAAGAATGAACTTTTGTAAAGGATCCTCATGTTTATATTAATGATATTGTAATATTTTGGGATGCTATTGTTTTAAGCCATGTGATATACGCTTAGAAAAGGCTCGACCTTTATCCGCTGCGAGTAAAAAAAAAAAAATTTCAATAAACGATAAGACGAGGGGTGAACTTCCCTGTGATGCTCATCCCCGACGTCACAGTTTGCGTACGATCCCAAGCGCAAGCTGGGGCGTCGACATGTGTGACATAAGAAATTTTGTAATATATAAGTATCTTGTGACAAAATATAATATGTAACAGATAAACATGTAGCGAATTGGCATAACATGATATATATGATAACATACATAGAGAAACTGTAATTTTCTTAACCATCACTCATACATAATAATACAATAGCAAGTTAATAGTTAACTTATAGTAATTGTTGCGTTACGAGAAATTAAGCACAAACATAAGAAACTGTAAGTATGGAATTTAAAAGTTAAAAAATTTATTACTAACAATTAGAAACATGAAAAAAATTCTAACTTAAAGTAATATTACCATTTTACCTTCTACATGTAAAAAATAATCATTTTGTCCCTAATTTAAGAATTTCACATCTTAACTACAAAAACTACCAAAATTTACATTACTTGTATAAATTTTGTCCTAAACTCAAATACTAATTTAGAAAAATTCAAAACTAAATATACTATGAAAAGTATCAGAGGGCAAAAACTTCTAAATGCCAAATGTTTTTATTTTTATTGGATGATGATTTGGGGATCCTCCATGCAGCTTTTGTTCTTATTGCATGTATTTCTTTTTGGTCTTCCAATGTTTTGGAAGAATAAACTTTTGTAAAGGATCCTCATGTTTATATTAATGATATTGTAATATTTTGGGATGCTATTGTTTTAAGCCATGTGATATACGCTTAGAAAAGGCTCGACCTTTATCCGCTGCGAGTAAAAAAAACAAAATTTCAATAAACGATAAGACGAGGGGTGAACTTCCCTGTGATGCTCATCCCCGACGTCACAGTTTGCGTACGATCCCAAGCGCAAGCTGGGGCGTCGACATGTGTGACATAAGAAATTTTGTAATATATAAGTATCTTGTGACAAAATATAATATGTAACAGATAAACATGTAGCGAATTGGCATAACATGATATATATGATAACATACATAGAGAAACTGTAATTTTCTTAACCATCACTCATACATAATAATACAATAGCAAGTTAATAGTTAACTTATAGTAATTGTTGCGTTACGAGAAATTAAGCACAAACATAAGAAACTGTAAGTATGGAATTTAAAAGTTAAAAAATTTATTACTAACAATTAGAAACATGAAAAAAATTCTAACTTAAAGTAATATTACCATTTTACCTTCTACATGTAAAAAATAATCATTTTGTCCCTAATTTAAGAATTTCACATCTTAACTACAAAAACTACCAAAATTTACATTACTTGTATAAATTTTGTCCTAAACTCAAATACTAATTTAGAAAAATTCAAAACTAAATATACTATGAAAAGTATCAGAGGGCAAAAACTTCTAAATGCCAAATGTTTTTATTTTTATTGGATGATGATTTGGGGATCCTCCATGCAGCTTTTGTTCTTATTGCATGTATTTCTTTTTGGTCTTCCAATGTTTTGGAAGAATAAACTTTTGTAAAGGATCCTCATGTTTATATTAATGATATTGTAATATTTTGGGATGCTATTGTTTTAAGCCATGTGATATACGCTTAGAAAAGGCTCGACCTTTATCCGCTGCGAGTAAAAAAAACAAAATTTCAATAAATGATAAGACGAGGGGTGAACTTCCCTGTGATGCTCATCCCCGACGTCACAGTTTGCGTACGATCCCAAGCGCAAGCTGGGGCGTCGACATGTGTGACATAAGAAATTTTGTAATATATAAGTATCTTGTGACAGAATATAATATGTAACAGATAAACATGTAGCGACTTGGCATAACATGATATATATGATAACATACATAGAGAAATTGTAATTTTCTTAACCATCACTCATACATAATAATACAATAGCAAGTTAAGAGTTAACTTATAGTAATTGTTGCGTTACGGGAAATTAAGCACAAACATAAGAAACTGTAAGTATGGAATTTAAAAGTTAAAAAATTTATTACTAACAATTAGAAACATGAAAAAAATTCTAACTTAAAGTAATATTACCATTTTACCTTCTACATGTAAAAAATAATCATTTTGTCCCTAATTTAAGAATTTCACATCTTAACTACAAAAACTACCAAAATTTACATTACTTGTATAAATTTTGTCCTAAACTCAAATACTAATTTAGAAAAATTCAAAACTAAATATACTATGAAAAGTATCAGAGGGCAAAAACTTCTAAATGCCAAATGTTTTTATTTTTATTGCAATTTGTTCGAACTCCAAAACTTAAAATAAAACCTAAATATTGAAACAAAGATCATCATATCCTAAGTTTGAAAACATACTTAAGAAATCCAACAAAACATACTTCTCATAAACATAAACCATTTTAGTAAAAGGATCTACACTTTTTAACTAAAATACACACTCTTCAATTTCAAGGTTTTGATTTATTTAAAAACATTATCAAGAACTCCAAAAATAGTCAAAACTTTCTTCTAACATGTGCATGACACATTCTTAAGAACTAACTTGATTTGAATCAACACATAAAAGTCATCAAAAATTACAAAATCACACATGAAACACTCTTGACTTTAACACTTAATCAAACGCTTGATCCAAGGTATTTTATAGTTATATCTTCAAACTAAAACATCATATGGTTTTAAAAAAATGTTTCCTAAAGTAGATCCAAGTATTAAATTTAAAATTACATAGCTAAAAAGAAATTCAAAACATAGATTTAACTAAAAAATTAAATTATTGACTCAATCGTATAATCTTTTCCATCAAAATTCATATTCTTGAAACCAACATAAAAATTTGAAACTAACATCCTAATATATAGATAAAAGGTTTAGGATTATCAAATAAAAATATCAAAGCCAATAGAGTAAGATTAAACTACAAAAGACTTAAACTTCATTGAAACAGAAACTGATTTTCCTCTTCCAGTTTCTAAGTTTCTAGATTTGAAAAACTCTTCCATCAAAAGCCTTAATCATGTAAATAATCTCCAACAATAATTCATATATGCATGTTAACAGCATTATATAAAAATTTTGGACCAATATTTTTTCATTAGTTTGGTCGAAAATTCCAAAAACACAACACACTATCTAGATTGTCGCCCAGATTGACCTTCCATGATTAAAACAAGTTTTGATTAATCAAAAAACTATAAAATAAAACAAAAAGGACACCTATAGAAACTAGCCTCAATAAGGAAAAATTTTCATGAAGGACTTATTGTAAGAGGATACTTAAAAGGTCGAAAAAATTACACACAAAAATCTTCTAGAATATGCCTGAGAGAACTCCCAAGAGTTTCTCTCCAAGAATGAGAGTGAAAAGTCATGAATTGAGGGAAGTCATGATCTACACCGCTCAAGTAGTTTTGAAAAGGGATATACGACCTTGACTAATATCTTGAAAGATGGTGCTAAGGTCATAAAAAGGTAAAACAATAGTGAATAGTTTTCTCACCTAAGGAAACTACTACAATAAGGATGATTGTGAGTTGACCTTTTCTCTCACATCATTGGACTATTTTGGACTGTTGACGGGTAGAGGTTGATCTGTCATTGGCAAGTGAAAACTTACTCTAAAAAATTTGCTAAGTTGGCTAAAATCTGTGGCCTTAAACAAGTGGGCTTCGATTTAAAGATGGTTTGATTAGGACTCGAGATTCTATTAAGCCCAAAACCAAATTTTCTTGGCGCAATCACATTTTCAAGGTTTTAAAGGATTGAATAATGATGTCATAACATGAATGTAAGAAATAAATAACATGTGGAAGTAATTTAATCAAGTGATTGAATACAATACTAGAAATCAGATCAAATATGGTTTTATTTTCAACAAAACTCTTGAGGTTTTAATTGGATTTCAACCATTTAGAGTTTTCTAGGATTGAAATCATTTTTGATTCGACACAATTTAGATGGTTGGATGGAATAAGATTTTGCTTAGATAGCATGATTTCATATCTTGATTTTTCCTGGTGTCATGTGACGCCCCCAACTTACGTCTGGGATTTAACGTAAATTAAGGTGTCTGGATGAGCAATACTCGGCTACTCACCCATGTACTTAACAAGACTAAAAAGTATAAATCACTTAAATCGCAGCGGATCAGGTTTTAGATATAAGACTTTCTAAAGATCACACGGAAATACATATACAACATTCATTAAAGCTTAACATTGTACTTTATACATATACACAACCCAACTGTAGCAAAATATTTTACATTCATCCCAAAAGAACTTTCCTTCACCTCACTCTTTCTCCCTCTTAACCTCAGGGTATTCTCTCCCATAGCGAAACCTATCCATACTAATATTAAAGTCTCGCTGGAGCTGTTGTCCCTGTGGAGTCACACAAACTCCACACATGGACAATGAACCATCTACTCCTAAGGTTATGCAGCATCCCGTACGTCGCCTCTCTTCAGCAAAAGTGGATGCGTCAAGACTCCAAGCTCCGGTGGGTCGACTACTGATGGGAGGTCCGAAGGAAACAAAAGAAATGTCCATATAAGGACTAAAATCGGAAAGTCCCTCAGGACTCCCCGAAGTCTCCTGCCTCATCGGGGCTGTCCCCCGGCTGGTCATCGAATCCTGTATGAAATAATATGCACAAAATATATGGAGCCACAAAAGAGTGAGATTTCGAATGAAATCTCAGTAAGTACATAAACAGCTTAAAGGAAACAGGGAAAACAACCATAAAGTTATACCACAACTGACAAGGGAAATTACCCTAACATACCCCTCACCAGACCACTGTCTAACTGACACTTTTCTTAACTCACCCATGATCTTATATTAAATTACCCCGTTTTCCCTTAAGATTTTTATATTCTTTCTTATCACTGATGGGCGTTACGTATCGCTGTCCCCATCACATACACTCATCAATCATCCGGGCGTTACGTATCGCCGTCCCCGTTATGATGAGTCTGGTGTCAATCATCCGGGCGTTACGTATCGCCGTCCCCATTATGACACGAAATATATACACATAGTACTGCGGGCGTTACGTCTCGCCGTCCCCGCTATTCAAATCAATTTCACGGGCGTTACGTCTCGCCGTCCCCGTGAGGATCAATCACACGGGCGTTACGTCTCGCCGTCCCCGTGGAGATCACAATTTCATATATCACGACAGGCGTTACGTATCGCCGTCCCTGCCGGCACGTCAGTCATACGGGCGTTACGTATCGCCGTCCCCGTCATGACGTGACTAACTTAATCTTTATATATTATTTTCTTTCTTTTATTCTTCTCTTATACACATGAGTTATTTCACTTATAACCCTTCCCATTTGAAACTCCCAACTCTATTCTAAGGAAACCCTAAGTCTAAGCAAAACAGGGCATCTCGCTCGAGCGGCTTGTCGAGCGAGTATCGAGCGAAGTCTCGGGTTGGGACTCGCTCGAGTGGGGTATCGAGCGACAGTCGAGCGAGGGTTCAGATTTTGCCTTCGCTCGACTCACATGTCGAGCGAGAGTCGAGCGAACTCACGGCTCTAAGGGTTTTTCTACTCAAAACATGCCAATCTTTTCCATACACTCCATTTAGGTTCTTAAAAACTTAAATCTAAGTTCTTACAATTTTTGAACATATTTACAAGACAAAACAAAACCAATCCTACTCATGTGTCCATTTCCACTTAAACATGTTCTTAAATGTTCACTACTATTAAACATAACTCAATCATGCCAGTAAACCACTTCCATGCTTAAATTAAGCTAGAATATGGACTTACAATTCCTTCCAAGCTCTAGAGAATTGTTCCACCAACTTCCTACAAGTTTTCTCCCACACACACTCACTTAGCTCACAAGTGATCACTTTGAGGGTTTGGGGAGGGTTTTCTGGTATGGCTTCAAAAGGCAAGTGTTCTCTCCTTCTAAAGGAGCTTAGGAAGCTCTCAAGGCTCTATTTATAGGGTGATGGTCGACCAACATGAGGGAGAGAAAAGGAATTGCACCTAAGGTGCCCTAGTTGCCAGATTTGCATGTGATGAGGTGTCCATCTAGGGAAATCTAATGATGAGGATTAAGCCTCCCAAATCCTAGGCTTTGCAGCTGGATTAGTCATCCAAGGGCTCACAATTGAGGTGGTTTGGCTGCCCATTTTGATCCATGGCTGAGAAGCAAGCTAAAGGGATAAGAGGTGAGGTGGCATTTCACCTAACCATGCATGCATCTCCCATCTCCAGCTCTCCCCTTGTGTCACACGCCCATCTCCAGCTTTTCCTACCCATTTGGTTCCTTCCCAACTCCCTTAGGTCTCTCCTTAACAAGTTATAGAAGGTCACTTCATAGTTTAGTTAAGGTAGAGCCAAATTTGATCCACTTAGTCACCTATCAACCAGATTTTGGCTCCCCTTGAGTTCCCATCACACTAACCATTCAATTGACTTCCAAATAAACTTTCCATCCATTCCTAACTATCCCTAAACATTTCCTAATCCCAGAGAATCTTAAAACCAGTTGCCTAATTAGTTACATGCCCCAATCTAGTTCAATTATCCAATTCGGGTTCCATTTAAGCCCATTCCAAAGCTGCCTACTTGATTCCCAAATAAGTTATTGATTCCCTCCGAATCTCAGGAAACTTCAAACATAAAAGGGTTATATCTATCTCTTAAGGTTCTATAACAATTGGAATCACCTCATTTGGACATCATATGGCTGACTTATGATCATTTCCCTAAAACTCGACAGATTAATCCGAAGGTGCCTAATTCCCAATACTAAGTGTAATCTCACATTCCTCAACTAAATTTCCCACTCTAATTTCATAATAAATAAATGCATCAAATAAATCTCCTTAAAATAATATCCATAAAATAATTTACCTTAGAAAATTTGGGCTATTACATGTCAAGTGTCCAATATTATTTACCAAGTGTGACTAAGATCTTGCCAAACTTTCAAATAAAACTTCTCTAATTTAATTTAGATATCCCATATTGTGACTTTGAAAAATTGCACTAGTGTTATTATTCACTTCCAAAAAGTGAAAAAAAAATTTGAATTGAAAAATATTAACTTTTCATATTAAATTGATTGTACAATTCGTTTATTGAAATTCAACCTTGAAGTGCCTCAAAATAACCATAATGCGTTGTCGAACAAGCGTATCGTCCAAAAATTGAAAATGGGTTTTGCACTATCAGACTCTGAAAATTGCAATATTGCATTTTGATACTTATAATTATCTTAAATAAATAAAATCACACTTCTAACACCATAATAAGTGGTAATCTCGACCATGCTAACAAACTAATTGTAAAAAATCACATTTATAACTATCTCTAATATCGTCCGATTCATGAAACTTGTACGACTTTCACAAGGTTCCTACAAATTATAAAAATTTCACCATTGAATTTCTAGCAAACTGTTACAAAAACACTGAATCAAGGTAAAATTGTCATTTTACCCATCTAATTGTGGGAAAATGACCATATACTCCTAAGTTAAGGAGTTTGCATCCTAATTCCATAACTCACCAAATTTTACATTTTTCATATAAATTTTATCATAAATCTAAATATCTAATTAGAAAATTTTAAAACATAGCACAATTATGTGAAACATACAAGGGCTAAAATCCTTATTTTTGTTACAATTCTTTCAAACTCCAACTTTCCTACTAAAATTGAATTATGCTACACAAAAATTCTATCCTATGTTAAAAGTCATGCTAAGACCATAAAACATACATTTTACAAAAAACAATTAGATTATTACCTTTACAATAAACTCCAAAGACTCTGAAAGTCGAAAAACATACTCTTAATATGTTTGTAAATTAGTTTTAAGGATTATCATGCTTGAACAAATCAATCAAAGATGTGACGACCCAAGATTTTTATTTTGTATTATTTAATTGAGCAATTATTTTGATTAGGTGATTAATTAATTTAATAATATTGAGAGGAGGGGGGGTAAAGGGCATGGGTTTAAGATTGGAGCCTTGAAAGTTTAGAATGAGTCATTGGGCCTAGGAATGAGTAACAAGCCCACAAGCCCATGAGATTGACCCATGACCCACCAAGCCCACACATGGGACACTTGTCACCTATAGAGAAACCCTAGTGAGTCACCTAAGACTAGTAGGTGAAAATGAAAAATTACTAGTACGTAGGAGTTTGACTAATGGGCGAATGGTAGGGTAGAGTGTGAAATCTTGTGATAAGATTTTTCCATCATTGGGATATCTTTGGAAAATACTAAGATAATGTCTATTTTAGTTTATCTAGTACATGACATGTTTAGAGGAATGACACTTGTAGATTTAAATAGGAAGTGGAAGAGAAGAGAAGGGAGGGAATTCGGTTGGCATGTAGCCGAAACCCCTTAGGGGTTTTTCCTATGCAATCTTCTCCAATCTAAGCCAATGATCACACATAGGATCATGTAAGAAGGAGATGAAAATGTGATTGACAAGTGAGGAGAGGTGTCATGAGGAAGAGGAAAGGAAAAAGAAGAAGGAAAGCTAGAAGGGTCCGGATGAAGGTGCCGTGTGCATCTTAGACTTGTGTGAGAGGATGAAGTACAAGGTGTAAGATGTGTAAGAGGTATGGTGGTGTAAGGAAATGATTGGGGATTGCTTGTAATGGAAGGAAACTAGGAATGGAGGAGGGGGAGTTTCGGATGACACCAAGACCAAAGGCATGGCCGGACCATGCATGCTCTCTTTCCCAAAAGCATGGTCTTAGAATCTTGTGGATTGATATGAGAGTGGTTAGATGAGTATGTAATAGGATTGAAATGACAAGAGAATGAGGCAAGCAGGGAAGGAGTTTTGGTGGAGATGCTAGGGAGGCAAAGAAACCGGATTCTCTCTTCCTCACATTTTCATCATTTGCTTTCTTTTCCCATGCAACAACCCTTGTCTAATCATGTGTCTTTCAACCCAAGGTATGGTGGAGTGTCCTTGAGCCCTAGGAAAAGGGGCTTGGCCGAATACCCTTGAGAGGACTCACACCTCACTTAGCTATCTCACAATCTCACAAGCTCTCTCTTTCTCTCTACCTCTCGGCCAACTCCACTTCTCTCTCAAGTCTCTTTTGTTTTACTTTCTTCTAACCTCTAAACATCACCTTATCCTAAATAGAAAAGAGCTAGAACAAATATTCTTGAAGAGGAGTTTCTCTTGAAGAGGTAAGTGCATTATTATCTTACCTTTAGCAATTTTAGTATACTTTTGGATGAATTTGGGTGTTTTGTTTGAATCTTTGTGTATGCATGTTAAAATGAAACCCTTTAGAGAGAAAAATTTGCCATGCTTAGTTAAGTAGAAATTCATGCTTAAGTTATGATATTTTCTAAGTTGAGAATCCAAAATGATATGTGGTTTTAGTTAGTTACTCAACATGAGGTGGAATGAAAGGAATGCATGCATGATTGTAGGTTTACTAGTATGATAATGGATGATGCATCTAGTGTTGTTTATTTGATGGTAGAAATCCATGTCTAAGTTTAAATATCTTACTAAGAGTAAAGATTATTTCATGTTGTGAATCTAAATATTTGATATAAAGGAAGAATATGGTGTGATCAACATGATGAGTGAAGATAAAAACATACTTGTTAGATTTTGATTTGGAGATGAAAATATTGGGTTTGGGCATGTATGTATTTTGGATATAAGGGTTTTTGGATTGAATTATTGATTCGATTATTGTGCTATGTTATGATTATATACTTAAATATTTGGAGACATTAGAAGCATGTGAATTAAATGGTTGCACTAGCATGATTGGTGGTTTTCACCTAAATCATTGGGTGAGCTATCTTGGAAGAAAAAAAAAAGTGAATAAAATAATAACTTAAGGGACATAGGGTTTCGGCCAAGCTATGTTTTTACGGTTAGAAAAATATATTTAAGTGGTTGAAGTTAAATTAGAGTGCTTGGAGAAGAATAGGAGACAAAAAGCTAGGAAATTACTAAGAGAGGGTCTTGGCCCAACCCTAGTGGGAAGGGGCCGAGCACCCCTAAGTGTGTAAGAGGCCCATTAAGTGTTTTCAGGTAGGAAATGAGTGGAATTATGGGGTGCGAAAATTGTGGAAGAGCTTGACGTGGAATAAGCGTTATGTTCATCACACATTTTATATGTTTAGTGACATAAGTCTCATATCTCATGCATACAACATGAAAACCATGTTTTAAACATGTTTTTTTTAAAGAAAATAAATTAATTAAAGTTTATAAGAACCTCAAAGGCTGGGATGGGGTAGTGCCCCAGTGGAACTCCCTGTTCACTCAGGAGTGATTAAAGTCGAATGAAAACCCCTGGGTCGACAAAGAACCGTCGGCAGACCATGTATGGCTCCAGAAGGTGTCCGGAGAGTGGTCGCTCCTAAAGCTAGTGGGTGCATACAGGACGGTGTTGGCTTCGGCCTCATCGATATAGAAAAGTTTGTAGTCGCTCGGTGAGTGATCAATCGCCGAGTGATGAAGAGCGCGAAAGGGCGCGAAATGTAGCTATTTAGGTTTGATATGGTCACCGGGTGCTACCGTAACTAGTAGGAACACACGGTGCGTAGGGGAACAGTGAGGTGTCCAACAGAGGTCATGACAAAAGATAATCTTTCGGGCCATATATGATATGATAAGTGGCGCCTAAGATAAGAAAAATGAAAAGCATTTGCGAAAAGATAAATTTTGAAAGGAAACACTAATGTATTGTTTTCTGAGATCATAAGCAAGCATATGAAGAGAATAAGAAAAGAAAAAGGGAATTGAAAAGACATAGCATGAGCATGAGCATGTGCATATCATAAAGTCATGAGTCTCATAATGCATAAAGTACGACTGATTGTTTGCTATTCATTTATCAGTATGCTTGAAATGTTTTTGTTATGATATAAATGTACTTATTGAGATTTTTCCGAAATCTCACCTCTGTTTATCTCTCCACTATCTCCTTTTTTAGACGATAGAAGTAGTTGCAGGGAAGGCGTCTCGGACCCCCAAGGGCCCGACTGAGTCCGTCACCTCCGAGCTAGTGACTCTTGACTACTTGAGCCGATGGGCAGCGGAGTCACTACCCCTAGCTGCTTACGTTTTGGGAAACATATGCCCTACCGGGTGTTGTCTAATTCTCGGCAGAGATGATTCCCTCCACATGGGTCGCCTTTATGAGTCATCCCTTGGGATGAGTTGTGAGGTGGGACCAACCTTGGATTTAGACCGTCTCCGTTACGGCCCAAACTTCAAGGAGATCAAGAAGGAACCGATGGTTTAGGAAGTGATGGCTGGGGATCTTCTAGTGTGACGCCCACGAATCCCCCCTGGGATTTAGAAGGACTCGCGACATCAAGACGATCATCTCATGGATCAATCATCCCATCGAATAGTGTTTGAAGAGTATGTGAAGCATGCACCAAGTGTACAATAAATATCGCAGCGGAAAAATAAATAAAAGTCAGTCGTTCTAGTATCAGAGATTCTTAAAAAATTTACAAATCAATTTAAAACAATTTCTCCAACAAGAGATTATACAGTCTTCCAAAAGAAAAGATAAGCAACACTGCTTTCGAGACCATAATCTCTATCTTCATCCTCTCAACAACTTTCATTTCCTGTGGAGTCTGTATCTTGGCCAAATTTCATTTCTGCAATCACAAACTACGATCCCGTAAAATGGGGATTATAGGGTGGGCGTGATCCACCGAAGTGAGATGTGAATCCCAGTAAGCAACAGACAACAAACAACATACAAACAATTCACACAACAGAACATTATCAGCATAGTCAAGTAAACTCAATGGGTGCATGTACCATGAATATGAGACTTGCAACATGACTTATGCACATGCACTTTCGTATAAAAACATCCATGATCCTTGACAGTTTTCAATACTTTGCTTCATGTACGTGCTTTTCATAAAAATGCTTTCATATAACTTTGACTTCTTTCATATGTACTGTTTGAACTTCTTTTCAAAAGTCATCTTTTCAAAAATGCTTTTCATTTTTTTTTATCTTAGGCACCACTTATCATATCATATCATATATGGCTCGAAAGCCATTTTCTTTTCGTCATGACTTCTTATTTTGGACACCTCACAGTTCCCCTATGCACCATGTGCTCCCGCTAGTTACCGTCACACCCGGCGACCATGTCAAACCTAGGTGAATGCGTTTCGCACCCTTTGCGCTCTTCGTCACTCAGAGATTGCTCCCCAAATAACTACAAACTTCTTATATGGTGAGGCCGAGACCAACACCGTTCTTATGGCACCCACTAGAATTAGTTACGACCACGCTCCGGACACCTTTTGGAGCCATACATGGTCTGCTGACTGTTCTTTGTCGACCCAGGGGCTTTCACTCGACTTTAATCACTCCTGAGTAAACAGAGAGTTCCACTAGGGCACTACCCCGTCCTAGTCTTTGGGGTTCTTATAAAATTTTAATTCTCTTCTTTCTTTTAAAAACATGCTTGACTCAAAACATGCTTTTCATGCTCATGCATGGGACATGCATGCGACATGTGACTTCTTATGCAAAACATGTGGATCATGAAACATATGAATCATATATTCACAAATCATACCTTATACAAATTAACATATGAACAGACATCCCTTTCTAATTTATCTTCTATCTCACACGTCGTGCATATTCCAATGAAGAGATAGTCAAAACCTCAAGTCACATCATATCAAACCAACATTGTCTTATAGGGGTTAAGGACGCAACTTATAATGGAGTCAAACCTAACTTTTCTTCTCTTTTATTTTTACCAAAATACGCATATTTTCTTAAGATCTTCTCAAAACATAATAGCTATATCATAACCAATCATTACTCACCATATTTACATTGCCTGTATTGTTATTCTCTCTTTAACAAATTATCATCAAGTAATATTTTCTCTAAACCCAAACATTTCTCAATCTATACATCAAGGGAATCTAACAATACACATCGATATTTCATCCCAAGATTCAAGTCAAAACCATACATCATATCATGAGTTAAAGCCTAATCTTTTTCCCAAAGAAATATACCCGGATTGAAACTTATGAACTCCCAAAAATAAACTGTTCATCGTCCAACATATTATGCCTTGTTTCAATCCATAACTGAATTTTATCTAACTGTACTTATTAAGTTCCCTCCTCAATTTTCACCATGTTCTTCCAAATATCTCTTCGATTAAAATCCTAGTGTATCACCTTATTAAAACATAGTGAAAAAGTAATGAAATCATCCAACAAAATCATTATATCACTAATAATCACTAGAATAACCGAGTCGTCCAACCAAATCCTTTTATCACTAATAATCACCAAAATAACCGAGTTATCCACAACCAGATCATTTTAACACTAATAATCATTAAAATAATCAAGTCATCCAACCAGATCATTTTATCACTGATAATTACTAAAATAACAGTCATCCAACCAAAAAATTATATCATCAACAATTACCATCCATACAATATTCAACCACAGTAAAATTAACTCAGGATAATCTTAATTTCCATTAAATGGCCTCAGGCCCAACCAATCAATCTACTCTCGAATTACTCATCATCACTAGATAACACATCAAGCAAACAAAACAGAGATTAGCATTCAACCAAACAGTCAATCAAACAATCAAACAAGTAGCTGTTACTTACAGTGCATAAACGAACGTCAAGCAAGCATCGCGCCGATCCACGTTCCCTAGCGGGCAAGTCGTGCACTATTCATCTCTAGGCACGGCAAAGTGACGGGTTGGGCTCGGGTACTCCGTTTGACACCAAAATTTAGATGAATACTCCTTAGACAATGGAGAATCTCATGATGGTGGTAGTGAGGCGGTGCAACCACTGGAAGGCAGCAGATCTAGCTCGAAAGGGTGGAAACCCATTTTCGGATTTTCTCTTGTACACAAGAGGTGCGGCCATAGATGGGAAAACTATTTTAGAGGTGTGATAAACT
Source organism: Platycarya longipes (assembly GCA_036559045.1). Taxonomy (NCBI): domain Eukaryota; kingdom Viridiplantae; phylum Streptophyta; class Magnoliopsida; order Fagales; family Juglandaceae; genus Platycarya; species Platycarya longipes. The sequence goes on along the minus strand of CM071798.1, from coordinate 32,028,963 downwards.
GAGGTAGGGGAAGCTTTTGGCGGTGGAGGTGAGAGCCACGGTGACTGGATGGTGGTGCGGTGACAGAAAGTTCATTTGGAGACCCATTTCGGTTTCACAAGAGGGGAGAGAAGGTGGGTGCTCTGTTGGGGCTGAAATTTCTGGGGGTGAGTCGTCTATGGATGGCAGATCAAATGGCAGGGGTGGTGTCATGGTACGGTAGCTCACGACGGAGATATGGGTGGCGAAAGGTGCGGCATAGAGGATTAAACACCTCTCGGGTTTGGGGCTACGGCGGGACGTGGGGCTGCAGTGGTTGACACCATCGGTGGGGTTGGACTCGCAGGAGGGTTGGGTTTAGGTGGCGCTGGAGGTGAGGCTTGGCGGCCGGGGGTGGCGCCGCCACGGGCTGAAAACCAAACTGTCTCCCGCGGTTACTGTAGCACGCGGGAGAGAAAAGAGAGAGGAGAGAGAGAAAAGGAAAAGGGAGAGGGGAAAAATGAGGGATTTGACCATTTCCGCGCTATTTATAGGCCCGATACTTTTGGGTCTTCAAATGGACAACAGATGAATTTAAAATACTAATTTGAAAGCGTATAACATCAACTTAACTTAAAATTCCCAAATTAATTAAATCAAATATTATATCAACTTATTTTATTTCTCAACATAATATTTTTCATCAATACTTAAAATGATGAAATTTATTTAATTATTTAAAAGGAATAGATCCATATATTTAAATCAGATATTTAAAGCACGTTTAAAATCTCGCAATATTTCAAATAACTAAAATCAAGATAACAAAAGAATCTTACATAATATAATATTTTTGGAGCTATTCAAAAGCTACCAAACCAAAATAGAATAAACATAATAAGACTTAATGATTTAATAAATTTAAGATCAATAAATCAGATAATGTCAAATAAAATAGAATCAATACTTATTAATAAAAATTCGGCAAATCAAACCATATATTATAATAATTAAAACCAAAAATACTAAATATATCATTTCAGATGGAAAGACCCGTAGCAACAATTAATTAAAATAATTAAAAGTACTATTATTTAAGAATCTCACAAAAGCTTATAACAATATTAAAATCAAAACCACTAAATCAAAATAATATTGATAAAAATTCAAATAATAAAACCAATAATAATATTTAAATAACTAAGAGTATTAAAATCGTAGATCCCATAAATAACTAACTCTAATAATAAATAAAACGTACCCGAAATAAAATTTGTGAGATAATAATTTAATTTATTAAAATAAATTAAAATAAATTAAAATATCCAATAATAAAATATGAGCAAATATAGATATGTAAAAATTCGGGGTCTCACATCTATGCAGCTTTTGTATTTATTGCATATATTTTGGGTCTTCCGTTGTTTTGGAAGAATGAACACTTATAGATGATCATTATGTTTATGTTAATCGAAATGCAATATTTTAGGATATTATTTTGTTAAGTCATGTGATTTACACTTAGAAATGTTTGACCCTTTTTCTCTGCTGCAAAAACCTCCTTTATAAAAAAAAAAAAAAAAAAAAAAAATTTAGTACATGATAAGACGAGGGGTGAACTTCCCTGTGACGCTCATCCCCGACGTCACGATTTGCGTACAATCCCAAGCGCAAGCTGGGTCGCCGACAAAAGACTACAAAGGTTGTCGACGCCCCCACTTACGTTTGGGATCGAACGTAAACTGAGACGTCGGAGATAAGTAACACAGGGAAGTTCACCCATCATTCATAACTTAAGTTCGAGCATACCTTTTAAATTAAAAGCAATGAATAAAAGTTTTCACAGCGAAAAAGGTCAAGCCGACCTAAAGTTAGGCAAGTACTTAAAATTTGTCTTACGTCACATGGTATAACAATTTTAAACTCCCAAAATAACTTCATATTAATAAATATCACCAAGAAGTATCAGTTTTCACAAAAGATATACTTTTCCAAAATATCGGGAACCATCAAAATATACTAAAATATTATGAGGCGACAATATCTATGCGCTGACCCCATGACCATCTACTAAAACGGGGGTTCATCCTTAACCTTCTTAACCCCGGGACCATATAGGAATTGCCTCAGGCCCATCCGACCGCCACGCGGAAGGCTCGTCCCCACCTCTGAGGTATAGACGCGGTCCATAAACAGAGACCCGTCAGTCCCCAGAGCAAGGCAGCACCCGGTGCATTGGGGACTAGCGGCCTCAATGAGCACACTCCATCGCATATCTGATATAAACTGGTCGTACAAAACAAGGGTCACCACATCAAAAAGAAGGGAGGTCACCAGACCATCAGTGATCTAGAGAGTTTCTCCGAGCGTCAAACTCGTCAACATCATCCTCACCTGCAACCACTTCTATCGCTCCAACAATGGACGATAGTTGAAAATTAAGGGATGAGATTTCGAGAAATCTCAGTAAGTACACAGTTATCTCAACGAAAGCATTGCAAGCATATATATAAGCGAATAACCAAAATAGAGCACATGTCATGCATATGAGACCAGTGACTTAGCAGAAGCAAATGCACATGATAACTTTCATAAATCTTGACTTGCTTTCAGACTTGATTCATTCACGTGCTTTTCATGTAAAGGGTTTCATATAACTTGGACTTCTTTGTCACATATTCAAACCATTTTCATGAATTTTTCGTGTCTTTCATCATTTCTTATCTTAAGTGTCATTTAACATATTCATATCATTCTTGGGGCTCGAAAGCCATTCTTGTCTGACTTCTTTGTAGACATCTCACGGTTCCCCTATGTACTGTGTGTTCCCCGCTAGTTACCGCATCACCCGGCGACCACTTAAGCCTAAGTGACTATATTACGCATTATTGTATTGCCCACAGACTACTCAAGTCGTGGCGTCTGCGTTATCCGCTTTTCATCACTCGATAACCACTCAAACCGAGTGACTACATCCTTATTCCTATAATGGTAAAGCAAAAGCCAACACCGTCATTGGGCACCCAATAGCTTTAGGTGCGACCATGCTGCGGACATTTTTTGGAGCCATACATGGTCCGCCGACTTTTCTTCGTTGACCTAGGGATTTTCACTCGACTTTAAATACTCATGAGTGAATAGAGAGTTTTACTAGGACACTACCCCATCCCAGCCTTTGGAGTTATTATAAAAACTTTAATTCTTTTCTTTTTCTTTGAAAATATGTTTGACTCAAAAACATGATTTTCATACTTCATACATGTGACATGCAACCCTTAGTGCTTATCATGCGAATCCTGGAACTAATTCAAGCACACACTTTGTTATGCATCCTTCACAATCAAACCATCTCAAGATCTCATCAACAATTTCCATAAAAACACACAAATGGGCCTAATAAGCCAAGAGGAGTACTCGGCCTTCACTACTAGGGTTGGGCCGAGACCCTCCATGGTAACAACCTAGGGTTTTCTTCTTTCATCTTCCTCCAGGTACTCTAACAAGCCTTAATAAAATTAATTAAACATTTCTAGTATTACTAACAGGAGTTGACTGAACCCTATAGTCCTTAGGATTAACATTTTAATCACTTCTCTCAACCCAAAATAGCATACTTACTCCTAGATAGGAAAACTGAAATTTCATGCGATTAAATCCTCCTAATTTCATGCCTTTAATTTTTTTTTCAGATATTCAAGTCATAATCATCACATAAAAGATAGTTGAGCATTGAAAAACTCAACCTTAAAACCTTAAAATTCGAAATCCCCATGTGCACCAAACCAATCATTTGAAACTCCAAAGTTTATCTTAATCATGCATGCCTTTTGTCACCATCTATCATATCAATCATGCTTTCTTTTCCCTTTATAACAGAGTAACTAAGTCCACTAATAAAATATAAATCTCAAGCCTAGAATAATATACTTGCTAAGCATGGATTCATAACTAGACATACAAGGCATCACTTCAAGCAATCTAACCTAGCATTACTAATCATTCAACAAACTTCATCTTAATCATGCATATATTTTTGTCACCATTTATCATATCAATCATGCTTCATTTTTTTCCTTTGCAACAAGTAACTAGATCCACTCATATAATATAATTCCAAGCCTAAATATCATATTGACTAAGCATGAATTTGTAACTAAATAACCAAGGCATTTCCTTTAAGAAAACCTAGCCTAGCACCATCAAGCATTCAACAAACACAACAATCACATTCACTCAAATGTCGGCGCCTCAACCCACGCTTGGGATCGCACGTGAATAGAAGCGTTGGGGACGAACAACACAAGGAAGTTCACCCCTCGTCATAACATACATTTACGTTTTTTTTTTGAAACGTTAAGTAAAGATTGTCGCAGCGAAATAAAAAGGCCAAGCCTTCTATAACATGCATCACATGGTTAGACTACGGATCCCAAACATAATATTAACATAGCCAGGATTTAATAATTACATAACTTGTCCAATAAACCAAAATAGTGCTTCCCACACGCAGGAAGACTTTACCAAGATCATAAATACAGGGCATCAAAATACAGTATGGGTCTTAACATTGCCCATATGTTCATTCGACAGGTTCCTTCTTCACTTTCTTAAGGTTCAGGCCCCAGCGAAGCCGATCCAAATCCAGGCTAGGCCCTACCTCACATATCGCCCTAGAAGGCGTTCCAAAAATACGCCCCAAGTGAAGGGACTCGTCAACCCCTAGTACTAAACAACACCCTGAAGGGTATAGACCAACAGAACTGTACATAGTCACCTTCAGTGACTCCACCTCCCACTGACCCGGGCGGTCAAGAGTCACTGGCCCCCTAAGGGCAGCCTCAATCAGACCCTCGAGGGTCCGAGGCGTCATCACCAGGGTCGTACCCATCTGATCCATCCTCACCTGCAAGTACTTCTATCATTCCCAAGAGGGGAGGATAGTAGGGATATAAAGAGTGGGGTGAGATTTCGGGAGAAATCTCAGCAAGTACATCTATACTTTAACAGAAGCATTTTAGGCATATAGTCAAGTGAATAACAAACAAAATTTCTTACATATGCACTAACATGGGACTTATGCTTAGACTGATGCACATGCTCGTGACAAAAATTCATCTTTCTTTTCCTTTTCTCAATTTCCAAAACCTACTTGTTCGAGTCGCATAGCAAAGTTTCTTTAATGCATATTCTTTCGAAAGACACTTTGTCCAAAAACTTTTCGTCTTTTCTTATCTTAGACGCTACTTATCATATCATATCATATATGGCCCGAAAGCCCTTTTTATTTTCCTCATGACTTTTTATTTTGGACACCTCACGGTTCCCCTATGCATCGTGTGCTCCCCACTAGTTACCGTCACACTCGGCGACCGAGTCGACCTAGGTGAATACGTTTCGCTCCCTTTCGCGCTATTCATCACTACGGGATTTCTCTCCGAGCAATTACAACCTTATCAGATGGTGAGGCCTGAGCCAACACCGCTTATAGGGCACCCACTAGCATTAGGTGCGACCACGCTCCGAACACCTTTTGGAGCCATACATGGTCCGCCGACTGTTCTTCGTCGACCCAGGGGTTTTCACTCAATTTAAACACTCCTGAGTGAACAGAGAGTTCCACTAGGACACTTCCCCATCCCAGCCTTTGGGGTTCTTCTAAAACTTTAATTTATTTTTTTAAGAAAACATACGTTACTAAAAACATAGGTTTTCGTGCTTATGCATGGGACATGCAACCTTTGACTTTGTGAATGCAATAACTCGAGGCGAACCCGAGTACACACATTTGGTCATTTTTCCTTCGAAACCTTATCCTATAGACTCATACTCATGCGAAAATATCTAAACAAATGCATTAGGGGGAAGTGGGGTGCTCGGCATTCACCCCTAGGGTTTGGACCGAGACCCTACTTTGTTTCTCATTGATGTTCTCTTCTTCCATTGATCTCCCTAACACCATCTAGCCTTAGATCAAAATTTTAAAACAATTTCCTAGCCTTAATAGGGTCAAACCCGAAACCTATATGGCCCTCAAGCTTTGTGTTTTCCTCTCTTAGCCTTCCAACTAGGGTCCTACTTGAATACTCTAGGTGAAACCGAACCCATACATGCCATTCTCCCAATATACATACTTCTACTTCTCCAAAATATCCAAACATGAATATCAAGTAAATAAGGAATTAAAACTTCAAGATTTTCCCTTTAAGAACTCCTCCAAAAACATAACTCCACAAGCATGCATTTTTATAATCATCAAGCAATAATAACATCAATATCTTCCAAGATCAATATGACTATTTTCCATCAATGCTTTATACATTTTTCATCCTAGCATGGCATTTCTATATGCACAATATTTACAATAAAAATCAAGATGCTTCTCCAAATATCATATATGCATATATCCTATATTCACCAACACTCAACTAACTCAATATCTTCATGCTTACATACTTTTTCTCATCAAACCATCAAGATCATCATCATCTCATAACTCTTTAACCAACAAGATTATAGGTTCTACACATGGATCCTAATCAAGATAACATTTCTACTCTCAAATTTTCATCATGTCATTTCTAAGCAAGTAACCAAACAATACGAGCATGTTCAAACATATACACATATTCAAGCACATTCACTCTAAAATATTCACTCAAATGTCGGAGCCTCAACCCATGCTTGGGATTGCACGTGAATAGAAGCGTCGGGGACGAACAACACAAGGAAGTTCACCACTCGTCATAACATACATTTACATTTTTTTTTTTTGAAACGTCAAGTAAAGATTATCGCAATGAAATAAAAAGGCCAAGCCTTTTATAACATGCATCACATGGTTAGACTACGGATCCCAAACATAATATTAACATAGCCAGGATTTAATAATTACACAACTTGTCCAATAAACCAAAATAGTGCTTCCCACACGCGGGAAGACTTTACCAAGATCATAAATACAGGGCATCAAAATATAGTATGGGTCTTAACATTGCCCATATGTTCATCCGACGGGTTCCTTCTTCACTTTTTTAAGGTTCGGGCCCCAGCGAAGCCGATCTAAATCCAGGCTAGGCCCTACCTCACATATCGCCCTAGAAGGCGTTCCAAAAATACGCCCCAAGTGAAGGGACTCGTCAACCCCTAGTACTAAACAACACCCTGAAGGGTATAGACCAACAGAACTGTACATAGTCACCTTCAGTGACTCCACCTCCCACTGACCCAGGCAGTCAAGAGTCACTGGCCCCCTAAGGGTGGCCTCAATCAGACCCTCGAGGGTCCGAGGCGTCATCACCAGGGTCATACCCATCTGATCCATCCTCACCTGCAAGTACTTCTATCATTCCCAAGAGGAGAAGATAGTAGGGATATAAAGAGTGGGGTGAGATTTCGGGAGAAATCTCAGCAAGTACATCTATACTTTAACAGAAGCATTTTAGGCATATAGTCAAGTGAATAACAAACAAAATTCCTTACATATGCACTAACATGGGACTTATGCTTAGACTGATGCACATGCTCGTGACAAAAATTCATCTTTCTTTTCCTTTTCTCAATTTCCAAAACATACTTGTTCGAGTCGCATAGCAAAGTTTCTTTAATGCATATTCTTTCGAAAGACACTTTGTTCAAAAACTTTTCGTCTTTTCTTATCTTAGGAGCCACTTATCATATCATATCATATATGGCCCGAAAGCCCTTTTTCTTTTCCTCATGACTTTTTATTTTGGACACCTCAAGGTTCCCCTATGCACCGTGTGCTCCCCGCTAGTTACCGTCACACTCGGCGACCGAGTCGACCTAGGTGAATACGTTTCGCGCCCTTTCGCGCTATTCATCACTACGGGATTTCTCTCCGAGCAATTACAACCTTATCAGATGGTGAGGCCTGAGCCAACACTGCTTATAGGGCACCCATTAGCATTAGGTGTGACCACACTCCGAACACCTTTTGGAGCCATACATGGTCCGCCGACTGTTCTTCGTCGACCCAGGGGTTTTCACTCAATTTAAACACTCCTGAGTGAACAGAGAGTTCCACTGGGACACTTCCCGATCCCATCCTTTAGGGTTCTTCTAAAACTTTAATTTATTTCTTTAAGAAAACATACCTTACTAAAAACATAGGTTTTTGTGCTTATGCATGGGACATGCAACCTTTGACTTTGTGAATGCAATAACCCGAGGCGAGAGTACACACATTTGATCATTTTTCCTTCGAAACCTTATCCTATAGACTCATACTCATGCGAAAATATCTAAACAAATGCATTAGGGGGAAGTGGGGTGCTCGACATTCACCCCTAGGGTTTGGACCGAGACCCTACTTTGTTTTCCATTTATGTTCTCTTCTTCCATTGATCTCCCTAACACCATCTAGCCTTAGATCAAAATTTTAAAACAATTTCCTAGCCTTAATAGGGTCAAACCCGAAACCTATATGGCCCTCAAGCTTTGTGTTTTCCTCTCTTAGCCTTTAAACTAGGGTCCTACTTGAATACTCTAGGTGAAACCGAACCCATACATGTCATTCTCCCAATATACATACTTCTACTTCTCCAAAATATCCAAACATGAATATCAAGTAAATAAGGAATTAAAACTTCACGATTTTCTCTTTAAGAACTCCTCCAAAAACATAACTCCACAAGCATACATTTTTATAATCATCAAGCAATAATAACATCAATATCTTCCAAGATCAATATGACTATTTTCCATCAATGCTTTATACATTTTTCATCCTAGCATGGCATTTCTATATGCACAATATTTACAATAAAAATCAAGATGCTTCTCCAAATATCATATATGCATATATCCTACATTCACCAACACTCAACTAACTCAACATCTTCATGCTTACATAATTTTTCTCATCAAACCATCAAGATCATCATCATCTCATAACTCTTTAACAAATAAGATTATAGGTTCTACACATGGATCCTAATCAAGATAACATTTCTACTCTCAAATTTTCATCATGGCATTTCTAAGCAAGTAACCAAACAATACGAGCATGTTCAAACATATACACATATTCAAGCACATTCACTCTAAAATATACAAAAAATGCTAAAGGCAAAATAAGAATATACTTACCAGTCTTCCTAGCTAGCTTATATAACTTCTGAAATAAAAGAAATACTTAGTTAGATCATGCTAAAAGATTACCATTTTCAAAAGAAAGGTTTTCTTTTTGAAAGGTAGGAATATAAGGTTCTCCTTCATGCTTCTAGGTTTCATTTCAAAGTAACTAGGTTACTTACCTCTTCTAGTTTTCTTCTTCTTCCACAAACACTATCTCCTTCTCCTTCTTAGTTTGGAGTGTTTAGATGTCTAAGTGGTGAAAAGAAGTGAAACAAAGTGGAGAGAAATGGGGAGGGTGCCGTGAGGTGCAAAAATGAGAGATGTGTGTGTGTGTATCCGAAATGTGCAAGCCAAAAGGGTGAGGGAATTAGGCCATTCGGCCAAGGCATTTTGCTAGCTCCTAGGCCACTCATTCCCCTATGTTTGAGTGACTTGTGATGGGCTTGAAAGACCCTTGAGTGACTCCCATCACTTGATCACTTCAACCCTAATCTAGCCTATCCTAGGTTTGGAGATTTGCTCCCCTTCTTCTTTCCTCATGGCCGGCCACACATCCTAGGGTTCCAACCCCTTTCCATCACCTCACATCCTCTCTTGTCTCCCCAACAATCCCCTCACATGTCATTCAAATGGATTTGAGAATCCATTTTTGAGAAAACACTCAAAGGGGGTTTCGGATTCCCCATCCTCCATCTGAATCCTCTATTCATCTCACTCTCCTTTCTATTTTTGTCACATGCTTCTTCCATCAACCAATCACCTCACACCTCAAAAAAGCTTGTCATGTCACTCTTACACAAATCCTCATCTAGATTTGGTGGCAAAAGCAAGTCAAACATGGGAGAGGGGATTCGGCTAAGGCCTATCCGAAACCCTCATCCCTTTCCTTCCACTTTTTGTTCCATCAACTCCCATCTCATGTCACTTCTTCTTACACCCTTTTACACACCATGTCTCATCCAATCTTCCACATATCCTACATGTCCATTCCATCTAGATTCGGAAAAGTTTTAGGTGGGAAAACCCTAAGGCCATTCGGCCAAGCTCCCCACCGAAACCCTCCATTCCTTTCTCATCTCCAAATCTTCTCAAGTCCTTTTCACATCATTTTGCTAGATATGGTAGGATCCTATGTTGACTTATGTAGCAAAATCTTACACCTCACACACTTATCTAGGTAGGAAAAGATGGAAGATTCCACTCATGTCTTTTCCTTTCTTCCTTCAACAAAACTACTAGTCAACTAGCTCACCTACTAGCATTTTCTTCTCTCAACTACTAGTCTTGACTCAAATTATTAAACTCTTCCTAGCTTGACATGTGTCATCAAGCTTGGGCTTGGGTTGACTAATGGGCTTCTTTTCATGGACCTATGGGCTTGTCTCTCCCCCACTTAGGCCCAAAGCTCATGCCATGGCCTTAAGGCCCTTAAACTCCCAAGTCCATCTCTTAAGGCACTAGCCACCAATTTGCCTAAGTCACTAAGCCATAAAAGTATATTTAAATAAAATAAAATACGATAATTTTGAGGTCGTCACACAAATATATACATGAAATGCTAAAGACAAGATGAAGGTGCACTTACAATACTCCAAGTAGAATAGAATAACTCTAAAAAATATATAAAATAATCCATTAAAATAACCTACAATCATATAGTTAAAGAGAAAATCTTAAGAATATAAACCTTGGTGTGTGTATGTGATCTAACCTAAGGTTTTATACAAGAAATAGATAAGGGTTTAGCTTACCTCTTCAAGTATGCTCCCACTCAAGAACACCTTGCTCAAACTCCACTAGACTTAGGATATTTTTGTGCTTGAGTGATGAAAGAACACAAAGCAAAGTGATAATGGAAAGGGAGAGTTGTTACCATGGGGTATGGTGTGGGTGTGTGTGCGGGAAAGTGAAATCAAAAGAAATGGGAAAGCAAGCATAAGGCCATTCGGCCAAGGGAGTCTCTAGGCATTCTAGGCACTACATTCCCCTAGTTTTAGGATTGAAATTTGATGGATGATAGACCACTTGATTGACCCCCATCACTAGAGCAAGGATGATGCCTAGTATAGCTTGTACTAGGTTGGACTTCTTTCCCCATTTTCTTCTATGGCCGGCACATACTTGGATGAAAAATCTCTATTCCTTCTTTCACATCACACCTCACTCACTCATCTATCACTTCTCAAGCCGTTCACCAAGATTTTGCAGCCCAATTTAGGAAAATGGGATAAGCCCTAGTTTGATCAAGGCCATTTTTCTTCCCTCTCAATTGTTTCACCAATCAACTCCAATCACTCATTCTTACACACGCAAATCTCATCCTCTCTTACACAACCCAACATGTCAAGATCACCTAGATTTGGAAAAGACCTTGGAAGACTAAAATGGCATGGGCGGCTACACTCCCTCACCCAAATCCCTTTCTCTTCCTCAAGCCAACTCTTCTCCCCAATGATGATTTCCTTTGACCAACATTCATCACCTCAATGTCACTTCTTCTTACAAGATCTATCACTTGTCATTTATCTAGACTTTGAACAATGCATGGGAAATCACAATGAGGGGCTCAGCTAGGTCTTCCACTGAATGCTCCCTTGCTCAATCTTCCATCTTTACCAAATCTCTCATGTGTTAATCATCTAGATATGGCATGCTCCTAGGAAAACTCAATTTGGAAACTTCTCTTTGTCTCCCACGCCTACCATTCCTTCCTATGATGAGAAAATCTCATCTTGATTCCAACACTTTTTCCTTCAAGAAACCCATTAGTCAACCTTCTATCCACTAGTCTTTTCTCCCACATACCTATCAGTCTTTGAAGATTCACTAGAGCTCTTCTATATTTGACAAGTGTCTCATACATGAGCTTGGTTGACTATGGATCAATCATATGGGCCTATGGGCCTTGCCACTCTACTTTGGGCCAAATACCTAAGTCATGCTCTCAAAGCCCAAATCTAAGCCCAAACCTCAAGTTCTCAATTAATTAAAATATCATCATTACCCTTATAACAAACAAAGAAAATGAATAAATTAGAGTAGAAATTCTGGGTTGTCACAAAGGTCATAAATATCAATCAACACAATCAGTTTGTACATTTCCTCCAAAATCAAGTACTACATATTTTGATTTTTATTCAAGAATCTTTCATGAAGTAAACCATCAAGAAAAACATTATATGCTTTATATTCAAGTACTAAAATTTATCTAAGAATTAAACTCAAGATCACATAGTAAAAGTTGCATAGAAACACAAAAAAACTCGTGAGCATCAAGTTTATGTTTCAACCAGACATATGCATAGAAATTCATTTTATTAAGATCACAACCATAAATATTCAAATAACTTCCTAGGGCATAGATCAAAGTACTAAGAACAACATATGTGAAAATAAAGACCATAGGAGTAACTTCCATAACAAAAGATCCAACATTTCTCAAAATAGAAACTATTTTCACACCACGAGTTTCCAAAGTTCTAGATTTATACTAAAATCCTACTAAAATAACTTTTAACATGTAATAATACCATATCAAACTTTCATTTTAACATGTTAACTTTAAACTATAATAAGATCGGACTAAGATCTTTTCAAGAACTTCATCAAAATATCAAAGAATCACACACTATCTAGATTATCATGTAGTATGACTTTTGCATGTTTAAACAGACTTTTCACTAATCAAATCTCCTGAACAATTACACAAAATACACCAATGAAAACTAGACTTAAAAAGTAACACAACTTATATAAATGTGATAAATAATGGTGAAAATATACTTACAAAAGTTTCAAAAAATTCAATGAAGAATAGCTAGAAAAGTTGTTTGGGTCTCCTCTGGAGTTCTCTTCAAGAAAGCAAAGTGAAATTAAAGTTGAGGGGATGTGACAGTGACCACTTGATGGTGGTTTTGTCAGTCAAAATTGTGGACAAAATAGTGGGTAACAACACATTGTTTCAGTTAAGGAAGTTTCCATGTAAAGGGTGGTGGTTAGGTGGCTAATTGACTCTCATTAACCATTATTTGGGACTGACAAGGGTAGTGGAAAGACTTCTTCACGAAGCCTTACATAGGTGAAGCTTTTTAGTGGGCCTTAATGGGCCTAACCTAATTAGGCGTCAATAAGGTTTGGTTTGGAGTTTTAAATTCTAACAAGCTCAAATATAAATTTTCTTAACCCAATAAAAAGACTATGGTGTAAAAAATGGACAAGGGTGTAATGAAATTAATTTGAATGGTTAATAACATTTGAATGTAATTTAATAAAGTCATTAAACACTATGCTAAAACTAGCCAACACTTAGGGTTTAGGGTAACCATTTGGGATTTGGAAAATCATTTAGGGTTTTAGTTTATACTAAGGTTTTGGAACTTTTTAGTAGGATCAACACGCTCTTTGGTTTGACACAAAATGAATGATTGGATAGAATAGTGTTTGGATTAGGTAACATGATCACAAAGCTTAATTATTCCTTTCTTTACTTCACTTTTCCATCTCATGGTTCTTCTTGGTGCCAAACATCTTATTCTATTCACCAAGTATGTATAAGATCTTTCTTTGTGCCTGTAACATCCTGACCCTAAATTCGGGATTTATTTATGTTTAATTTAATTATTTTATTTACGTACTTGGCTATTTTATGTTATTGTATTATTAGCATTACCAATATTTCTACCTTTCTAAATATTAGTAAATTTTTATTATTATTTAATTTTATTTTACGTTGGTATTAGTAGTCTTTTAACTGGGGTTAGAGATAGTAAGTTATAAGTTTTGAATTTTCAGATTAGATTTGTAAAAACTATAGTGCTTGTTTTTTGAACAGTTATCTCACTCAAAATCTAGGTAAATCATGTCCCTACCCAAAAGCTAACTCTCCCTATTGCATCGATCAAGAATTTAAAACTCAATCATATTCAAATTCTCAGCAACTTTGCATCCTTACTAACTAGAAACTCTCTCAAATTTGCTATTCATTTTTTTGTTTTAGTTGTTTCGGATGTACAAGCAATTTATTCAAACTTAAACTATAAACTAATTCAATCAAAATTTAAATTTTGATCTCCAGAATTTTCACGTAATCATCTCTCCTTCCATCAATAAATTTCTCACGAAAATATTAAGAGAAATACCCTATTTTGACAAACCGGAACCCAATGTATGCCGGCCACCTTTGACCATCGTAGGAGACGTCGGCCCACTTTTTTTCCAGCACAGAAATCGCCGACCAAGCACCAACGACCACATCCTGTGATTTCTGGTAAGCTTCCGGTGAGATTCTCTCTCTTCCTTCCCCTATGTTTTCGTTCTTGTTCAGTTTATTCAATGTGGCAACCCGATATTTTTTTCCCATTGGATTTATCATACTTGGGATAACTATATTTACTCTAGAATTATTTTAGTCATTTTGTCAGAATTTTTTGAAAATATATTGCTATAATATTTTTTTAAGGAGCTTTCTCTTATATTGAGTAATGACACTTTGAGCTCAAATTGATACGAAGATTCAAATGAAACTACAAGAGATCTTTGGAGACCACAGTTTGGATATATTTGGAGGAAAGAAAATCTATTTTTCTTTCACTTTGCTTGGGAGACAAGAAATCCATAAGTGGCAAGTGGTAATTGGATGAAGTGAGTGAGCAAACAATTGGATTTTTCTCCTTAGCAAGTTTTGGCCATGGTGAGTCTTAGTGGAATATCCAATTGGTTCAAGACCAAAGGAGGACACTTGGCTTATAATAAACTAGTCTAGAACTAAGAGGTAGGTAGAAAAGAGTTTTTGTCATTTAGCTATGGTAAGCCAACGAAAATAATATGGAAACAAGGTTAGAACCAACGTAAGCATGTGTTAACCGACTTAGTATTGTTTCTTTTTGAAATATCTATGCAATGAACATATTAGCTTGACAAGTGTGGGGACAAATGGCACTCAAGGGACCTATGTCTATGATGAAGTTTTGGATTGGCTTCAAGGTGAAATGGGGTAGCCGAATCCTCATTTTTGCCTTACTTTGGATGTGTTGCTCAAAAGTGGAAGGGACATGTATATCTAGTTTTGACATTTTCTATTAGGTGTCACCTTTATCTTAAGATAAGCCATAGATCTTATTTCTTGCCAACCAAGCCTAGATGAAGGTTAGATGATTATACTATAACCTAAATGGGACATATGGACGGGCAATTATGGACTCATGTATGTTTTTCTAGATTTCTCCTACTCATTTCTACCTAAGGGTGTCGACCAAGCTATATTAGAATACTCTATCCATTTCTAATTGGAAGCTCTCGGCCAAATCAAGTTTAGAACTCTCTCCACCTTCTCTTCCACTCACTCACCTTAACGATCTCTTTTTAAGGCATTTTGGTATATTTTTCCAAAGGATTTTCTAAGGCAAATCACCCTCACAAGGTTCCCTTTGTTAATTTCCTTGGAAAACTTGTAAGTGCACCTATAACTTAATCCTAGTATTTATTTGTATATATAGAATTAACGTGATGTTGGTTGTCCTATTTGAGTATATAATATGTTTATTGGTTGGTTAAACCATGTTATATTTGTGTTAAGTTTTGCTTCAAAGGAAAGTAGAGTAGATTATAGAGAGAATCTTCCAAAGAGCTTAAAGATCTATTTTAGTGAACTATGATTAGAGGCTTGGATAATGGCTTGTTATGTTGAGATGATAAGGGAACTCACTTAGAAATTTATAGGGTTCGGCTCTATTGAATTATTTTAGAAAAATTTGAAGTTTCAATTCCTAGATATTGGTATGGTGAATAATTTAAATTATTGAGGTAATTGAGGAAAATCATATTATTGATTTTCTGGTAGAATAGTGGAAGAGCTATGTTTAGTGTTAGTGAAATAGTTATTTGATAAAGAGAATGATTGAAGAAAATGACCCACCAAATGGTTTAGGGTTTTCGGCTAAGGGTTAGTTTAGCTTAATTATAGAGTTTTCAAAATATACTAATAAAAGAGCAAGTTGGTTTAAAGGTAATAAAAAGAAATTTTGAACTAACTCTACCTTGATGTTCGGCTTAAGGCCTTTTAGGGTTAAGGTTGGATTATTTTAATTTTCCTTCAAGTGGATTATCCATGTTTTAATTGAAGAAGTATTATTTATGCAATTATATTATATGTCATGCGTTGATAATGCATGTTTTACATGTTAAATGGCCCATGAATTATGTAGCATGCATAAAAGTGTTTAAGAGCACGTGCATGTCCTTTACGTCACAAGTTTTGGCTTTGGCTCATAACGTTTTTCAAAATAATTAAGAGAAAGAAATTTTATAAGAATTTTAAGGACTTAAGAAATAGTAGTGGTGAAGGCAATTTGATCTGCTGTCATAATAAGAAATTTCATGTCATGACGGTAAAGGCATTTCAATCTGCTATCATATTAAGGAATCTAACGGTGAAGATGTTTCAATCTGCCATCAAGATTCAAAAAACCTGACGGTAAAAGTGATTCAATTTGCTGTCAAGATTTGGAGAACTTGGTTCTGTACTTTATGGTAATGTAAATATTAAGCTATGGGTTTATGATTATGTTTTGCCATGTGATCACTTTGCAAAATTAGATTTGTTTGCATACTTCAGGAATTAATCTTACTCCATTTCAATACGCATTACATGTTGTTAGTGTGACGTCCACGAATCCCCCCCGGGATTTAGAAGGACTCGCGACATCCAGACAATCATCACACGGATCAATCATCCTATTGATTAGTAATTCAAGAGTGTGTGAAGCATGCATAAAGTGTACAATAAATATTCGCAGCAGAAAAGTAAATAAAAGTCAATCATTCTAGTACTAGAGATTCTTAAAAATTACAAATCAGTTTAAATCAATTTCTCCAACAGGAGATTATACAATCTTTCAGAAGAAAAAGATAAACAACACTGCTTTCGAGATCATAATCTCGGTCTTCATTCTCTCAACAGATTTTTTTTTCCTGTGGAGTCTGTATCTTGGGCTAAATTTCATTCTCTGCAATCACAAACTACGATTTTGTAAAATGGGACCATAGGTGGGCGTGATTCACTGGTGAGATATGAATCCCAGTAAGCCACAGACAACATACAACCAATTTACATAACAAAACATCGTCAACATATACAAGTAAACACAATGAGTGCATGTATCATGAATGAATATGAGACTTGCGACATGACTTACGCACATGCATTTTCATATAAAGACTTCCATAAACCTTGAAATTTTTCAAAGCTTTGATTCATGTACGTGTTTTTCATAAAAATACTTTCATATAACTTTGACTTATTTAACACGTATTCAAAACCTTTTCATAAACTTGTCGAATCTTTCATCTTTTTCTTATCTTAGGCGTCATTTACTTATTCATATCATTCTTGGGGCTTGAAAGCCGTTCTTGTCATGACATCTTGTGGACACCCCACGGTTCCCCTCGTACTGTGTGTTCCTGCTAGTTACCGTATCACCCGGCGACCACTCAAGCCTAAGTGAGTACGTTACGCATTACTGCATCGTTAGGCGACCATTCAAGTTAGGGCGACTGCGTTTATCGCTCTTCATCACTCGGTGACCACTCAAACCGAGCGACTACATACTTGTTCTTATAACGGTGAGACAAAAGCCAACACCGTCCTCGGGCACCCACTAGCTTTAGATGCGACCACAATCCGGACACCTTTTGGAGCCATACATGGTATGCCGACTGTTTTTCGTCAACCTAGGGGTTTTCACTCGACTTTACACACTCCTGAGTGAACAGGGAGTTCCACTAGGGCACTACCCCGTCCCGGCCTTTGGGGTTCTTATAAAAACTTAATTCCTTTTCTTTCGAAAACATGAAACCCAAAGGACATGAAACTCATAACTTGAATGGACATGCATGCGACATGTGACTTCTAGTGCAAAACATATAGATAATGAAACGTATGAATTATACATTCCCAAATCATATCTCGTACATGTTAACATATGAACATAATTACCTTTTTAATTTATTTTCTTTCCAACACGTCGTGCATATTCTAATGAAGAGATAATCAAATCAAGTCACATCAAATTAAACCAACCTTGTCCTATAGGAGTTAAGGACCACTTATGGTAGAGTCAAAACCAAACTTTTCTTCTCTTTTCTCTTTACCAAAACAAGCATTTTTCCTTAAGGTTTTCTCAAAACCTAATAACCAAGTCATAACCAATCATTAGTCAACACATTTATATTGCTTATAGAGTTATTCTCTTCAACAACGTGCCATCATATGATATTTACTCTAAACCCAAACACTTCTCAAACTATACATTAAGGAAATTTAAGAGTACACTTTAATATTTCATCCAAAGACAAGTCATAACCAAACATCAGCCATGAGTTAAAGTCTAATGTTTTTCCAAAGAAGTATACCATGATTGAAACTTATGAACTCCTGAAAAATAAACTTTTCATCATCCAACATGTTATGCCATTGTTCAACCCTTAGCCGAATTTTACTTAACTATACTTCTTAAGTTCCCTCATCAAATGTTCACCATATTCTTCCAAATATCTCTTAGATTAAAATCCTAGTGTATCACCTTAATGAAACATAGAGAAAAAGTAACGAAATCATCCAATCAAAGCATTATACCACCAACAATTACTAAAAAATAACGAAATCATCTGACCAAATCATTTTACCACCAATAATTACTAAAGAGTAACAAAATCATCCGATCAAATCATTTTATCACCAACAATTACTAAAAAGTAATGAAATCATCCGATTAAATCATTTTACCACCAACAACTTCTATAGAGCAACAAAATCATCTGATCAAACTATTATATCACCAACAATTACTAAAAAGTAACATAGTCATACAACCAAGTCATTCTATCACCAACAATTAATATCCACACAAATATCCAATCACAGTAAGATTAACTCGGGATGATCCCATTCTCTGTTAAATGGCCTCAGGCCCAACCAACCTAATTCTAAATTATTTATCATTACTAGCTAACACTTCAAGCTGACAAAAGAGGGGTTAATACACAATCAAGAAATCAACCAAACAACAAATAAATGTCTGTCACTTACTACACACAAACGAACACCAATCAAACATTGCGCCGATTCACGATCCATAGCGGGTAAGTTACACATTATTCGTCTCCTAGCGCGACAAGTGACAGGTTGGGCTTAAGTACTCGGTTTGACATCAACATCTAGGAGAATACTTGTGACGACCCGAGATTTTTATTTCATATTATTTTAACTAAGTAATTATTTTAATTATGAGAATAATATTGAGAAGTGAGGAAGAAGGCTTGGGCTTAAGATTGAAAGCCTTGAAAGCCTAATGTAAGTTAGTGGGCCAAGAAAGGAATAGAAAGCCCATAAGCCTATGAGATTGGCCCACGATCCATCTAGCCCACACAATAGACACATGTCACCTTTAGAGAAACCCTAAAGAGTCAACCAAGACTAGTAGATAAAAGTCAAAAATTGCTAGTAGTTGAGAGTTGACTAGTGGGTTGTTGATAGGATAGATGGAGAAATCTCATGATGAGATTTTCCCATCATTGGGATATCTTGGGAAGAACAAAGATATTTTTCTATTTTAATCTTTCTAAGATATGTCATGTTTAGATAGGTGACACTTGTAGATGAAATAGGAAGTGGAAGAGAAGAGAAGAAGGGTTCGGTGGAGGCATGTAGCCGAAACCCCTTTAGGGAGTTTTCTATGTGATCTTCCACAATCCAAGTCAATGATCACACATAACATCATGTAAGAAAGAGATGACAAGATGATTGACAAGTAATGGGAGGTGTCATGGGGAAGAGGAAAGGAAAAAGGAGAAGAAAATCTAGAGGGGTCCAGGTGGAGTTGCCGTGAGCCTCATTGGGATTTTCCTAGAAGCATTTTCAAATCTAGTTGAGTGGACACTTTAGATTGGTGTGAGAAGAGATAGGACACATGTGTAAGGGTTTAGGGAAGAGTGGTGACTTGACAAGTGGATGGATAGATGCATGAGAAGAAAGGAAACCATGGGAAGGGAAAGGAAGGTTTCGGTTGAAACTCAAGTGGAGCTAGCCGAACCATGCTTGCCCTTTTTCCCAAAAGGATGACTTTGTAATCCTATGGATTGACACATGAGGTGATGTGAGGGAAATGGAAGCCAAAAACCTCATGGAGGGCACCGGCCATAGCAAAAGGTGAGAGGAAACAAAATCTACCTAGGCATAGGCTAGATTTGATCTTGAAATAGACATGAGATGGAGGTCAATCAAGGGGTCACTCAACCCCTCAAGTGTCACACCTAAAACTAGTGGAATGAGTACCTAGTACCCTAGAGAGAGGTATGGCCGAATGGCCTAAGGAGGGATTCTCGGCCAACTCTCTCTTTCTCTCTATCTTCTTTTGCTTCACTTCTTTCTATCCCCTAAACATCAAAATATCTTAAGTGTAGAGGAGCTAGAACCAATATTCTTGAAGAGGAGTTGCACTTGAAGAGGTGAGTTATCTTTTAAACTAAGATCAAGCATAGAAATCTAGAGAAGAACACACACCACATCCATGTTCTTATGAAGAGGTTTCTTTTAAAAATGTTATGTTCTTAGGTTGATCTAATGAAATGCTTAATATGATTTCAGATTTCATCTAAGCTAGCTAGGAATATTGTAAGTATATTTTTATATTGCCCTTAGCAATTTTAGTATACTCTTGAATGAATCTGGTTGGATTGTTTGAATATTTGCTTGTGTATGCTAAAATGAAACCCTTTAGTGGAGAAAAATGTCATGCTTAGTTGGGTAGAAAATCCATGTTTAAGTTTATGATTCATTTAAGTTTAAGAACATGAGATAATGTGTAGATTTAGTAACTTACTCAACATGAGGCGGAATGGAGAAGATGCATGCTTAACTAAATTTAAGTTAAATAATAGGATATTGGATGATGATAGTGGTATTGTTTATTTGGTGGCAAAATCTATATTTAAGTCCAAGTATCTCACTAGATTAAAGATTTTATCATGTTGTAGATTTGAATATTTGATATAAATGATGATTGTGGTATGGCCAACATGATGAGTGATAATGTTACATATGCTTGTTAAAAATTTGATTTGGAGTTGAAAAAGATTGGATTGTGCTTATATATGTATTTAGGACTTAAGGGTTTTGGGTTGAGCTATCTTTCAACTATTGTTTATGTTATGATTGAATTTTAAATATTTGGATAAATTAGAAGTATAAGGACTAAAGGATTATGCAAGCATGATTTGTGGTTTTCACCTAAGTAATTGAGTGAGCTTTCTTGATGAAAAGATGAGTGTTTAAAATGATAATTTAAAGGCTCTAGGGTTTTGGCCAAGACATGTTTTTGGTGTTGAAATTATTTAATTATTTCATTGGAGCTAAATTGGAGTGTTTAGAGAAGAATAGGAGAAGAAAATGCTAAGAAATACCAATGAGGGTCTCGGCCCAACCCTAGTGGGAAGGGGCCGAGCACCCCTAGGTGTGTGTGAGGCCCAATAAGTGTGTTTAGGTATGAAAGAAGTGGAATTATGTAGTGCGTAAATTGTGAAAGAGCTTGACATAGAATACGCGTTATGTTCGTCTCACATTTCATATGTTCAATTATATGAGTCTCATGTCTCATGCATGCAGCAAGAAAATCATGTTTTTGAGTCAAGCATGTTTTTAAAAGAAAGAAAAGAATTAAAGTTTTATAAAAACCCCAAAGGCTGAGACGGGGTAGTGCCCCAGTGGAACTCCCTGTTCACTCAGAAGTGATTAAAGTCGAGTGAAATCCCCTAGGTCGACAAAGAACCGTCGGCAGACCATGTATGGCTCTAGAAGGTGTGATCGCACCTAAAGCTAGTGGGTGCATACAGGACGGTGTTGGCTTTTGCTTTCCAGCTACAGAAAAATTTGTAGTCGCTCGGTGAGTGATCAATCGCCGAGTGATGAAGAGCGCGTAAGGGCACGAGACGTAGCTACCTAGGTTTGATACGATCGCCGAGTGCTATGATAACTAACAGGAACACACGATGCGTAGGGGAACCGTGTGGTGTCCAACAAGATGTCATGACGAAAAGATGGCATTTCGGGCCATATATGATATGATATGATAAGTAGCGCCTAAGATAAAAAAAAAAAAAAAGACGAAAAGCATGTTTCTTGAAAAGACGAGTTTTTGAAAAGAAGTTCAAATGTATTGTTTTATGAGATTACGAGCAAGCATATGAAAGGAATAAAAAGAAAAGAAATTGGAAAAGAAATGGCATGAGCATGTGCATAGAGTAAAGGCATGAGTTCCATAATGCATAATGTATAGATGATTATTTGTTATTCATTCAGTAGTATGCTTCAAATGCTTTTGTTGAGATATAAATGTACTTACTGAGATTTCTCCCGAAATCTCACCCCATTTTATCTCTCCACTATCACCCCTCTTTCGAGATTGTAGAAGTAGTTGTAGGTGATGACGACCCTGACGAATATAGTCTCAGGGACGACGTCTCGGACCCCCAATGGCCCGACTGAGTCCGTTACTTCTGAGCAGGTGACTCTCGGCTATTTGGGCTGATGGGCGACAGAGTCACTACCTTTGGCTACTTATGTTTTGGGGAACCCACGCCCTACGGGGTGTTGTTTGGTCCTTGACATAGACGATTCCCTCCACATGGATCGCCTGTATGAGTCATCCCTTGGGATGAGTTGTGAGGTGAGGCCAACCTTGGACTTGGACCGTCTTCGTTATGGTCCAAATTTTAAGGGGATTAAAAAGGAGCCATTGGATTAGGAAAAGATGGCAGGGGATCTCTATGCAGCTTTTGTATTTAATTAAAATATTTTGGGCTTCCGTTGTTTTGAAAGAATGAACAATTATGGATGATCTTTATGTTTATGTTAATAGTAATGTAATATTTTGGAATATTATTTTGTTAAGCCATGTGATGTACGCTTAAAAAGGTTTGACCTTTTACGCTGTGAAAACCTTTATTCTCTGTTTTAAAAATAATAATAATAATAATATAGTATATGATAAGACGAGGGGTGAATTTTCCTGTGATGCTTATCCCCAACGTCTCAGTTTGCGTACGATCCTAAACGCAAGCGGGGGCGCTGACAATACTCATTGGAGGATGGAGAATCTCATGGTGGTAGTAGTGAGTCTGGCTCAAAAGGGTGAAAATCCATTTTCAGATTGCCACACCTAAAGCACCAGTTTAGGTTGATAAAGACCTCGATCAAGTCCCGATCACCTAAGGGGTCATCCTTGTATTGTTCCCTCCAATAACCGAGATGGACTCCAATGCTTGGTGTGGGATCATGTGGGTGAGGGAAATGGTAAAGTGAGGTTAAGGTTTAGTGTAGCTAAAGGTTAAATGTTTGGAGATGAAAGATTTGGCTAGGGCCAAGCAAGGGTGCACGGCAAGGGGTTGCTTGGCTCGGGCGAGATGGGGTTTTGCTAGAGTTTGGGATGGCCGAATGTTGCTAGGGCAGCACTAGAGTTCTGGCCAAGGATAGGTTTGGTCTTTTGGCTAGGGTTTTGAGGTGATTTGGTAATTCCTAAAATTTAGGAATATGGCTTGTGGGTAGTTAAGGTGGGCGGCAATGGCTTTGGTGAGTTGGCCGAGTATGAGATGCAATGTGGAGGCAATATTTGATTGAATCAATCCTTTGATTAATTTACCAATCAAATTAGGGAATGGAAATATAATTTGATAATGTGGCAAAGGGTTTCGACAATGACAAAGATGAGAGGGCCGAATGGTGTATGGGTATGGTAAGTGGTTTGTGTTTTGAATTAATTTTGGAATGGAGGGAATTGTATGGAAATGAGTGGCCGGTTATGGATGGCTAGGGTTGGTCGAATTTGGCTTGATTTGGTAAGGGAATATTTGATTAGGTTGAGATAAATTAGGAAAGGATAATGGGGAGATATGGCCGGCTAGGATTTTGTGGGGTAAGGGGTGATTTTGGCAAAGGGGGAGCTAGGGTTTTATAGATGATAGCCGTGTGGTATAGCTTAGGGTTTGGGCTGGCGTTTTGTGTGTTTGGGACAAGGGAAAACACAAAATAATTGAATGATCAATCAAGGAAAGTTTGAACACTCAAATGGGAGCAAGAACATGCCAACCCCACAAGAACACCAAGGGGTTCGGCTAGCACTTCACCAACACACTTTAACACTTTTTCAATCAACTTACACTCACTCTCACTCTCTTGAGAATTTCAAAATTCACAAGGGTTGTGGATTTCGAATTCCTCTATGGAAATAACACAATTTCTCAAATCCACCAGTGGGGTGAATTCGGCCTCACACACTCGAATACTCACACCACAATCAAACAAGAACACAACATAATCACCAACTCAAGAACAATGCCAACGCGATCACCAACTCATGGTGGCCAGACAACGGCGTGGCAAAGAGAGGTCCATTTGGAGACCCATTTTGGTTTTATGGAAGGTGAGAGAAGGTGAGAGAAGGTGAGAGCTCCGTTAGGGCTGGAATTTCTGGTGGTAGGTCGTCGATGGATGGCAGATCCAATGGCGAGGGTGGTGTCGTGGTGTAGTGTCTCATTGTGAAGCTAGGGGCTGAGCAAGGTAGGGGCATTGAGGAGAAAACCCATTTCGGGTTTGGAGCTACCAGTAGAAGGTGGGGCCGCCATGGTTGACACCTCTGGTGGGGTTGGACTCGCCGGAGTCTGGAAGTTTAGACAGGGCCGGTGCTGAGGCTTGGTGGTCAGAGGTGGCGCCGCCACGAGCTAGAAATCGATCAGCCCATTAAGGGGCTGTGCTGCGTGAGGGAGAGGGAAGAGAGAAGCGAGAGAGAAAGGAAAAGTGAGAGGTCTAAGCCTTCTCGGGCTATTTATAGATCCGACACTTCGGAGTCTTCAAATGGACAACAGATGAATTTAAAACATTGATCTAAAAGCGCGTAACATCAATTTAACTTAAAACGCTCAAATTAATTAAATAAAATATTAATTTAGCTTACTTTATTTCTCAACAAAATATTTTTCATTAATAATTAAAATGATGAAACTTATTTAATTATTTAAAAGGAATAAAGTCATATATTTAAATCAGATATTTAAAGCACGTTTAAGATCTCACAATATTTTAAATAACTAAAATCAAGATAATAAAAGGATCCTGCATAATATAATATTTTGGAGCTCTTCAAAAGCTACCAAACCAAATAGAATAAACATAATAAGACTTAATAATTTAATAAGTTTAAGATCAATTAATCAGATAATGTCAAATAAAATAAAATAAATGTTCATTAAAGAAATATGACAAATAAAACCATACATTATGATAATTAAAAGCAAAAACTATGAAGATAGCATTTCAAATGGAAAGACCAATAGTAACGATTAATTAAAATAACTAAAAGCACTATTATTCAAGAATCTCACAAAAGCTTGTAACAACAATAGAACCAAAATCACTAACAAAATAACATTGATAACAATTCAAATGATAAAACCGATAATAATTATTAAACAACTAAGAGTATTAGAATCTTAGATTTCACAAATAACTAACCTCAATCGTAAATAAAGCGTACCCGAAATAAAATAAGTGAGATAACAATTTAATTTATAAGAATAAATTAAAACATCCAACTATAAAATATAAGCAAAATAAAGATATACAAAAACCCAAGGTCTCACAGTTAGCAAGTTAAGTGCATGTATATTATTTTTTATATGTACGAAGGGTATGTAACCTAGTATTATATGTCCTGATATTTCGGTTTACGTTAAATCCTAAACGTAAGTTGGAGGTGTCGACACTGAAATTCTTGTAATCTCCCAGCCACGCCACCCTCTCTGATCATCAGCCCTGCCGGGATCTCAGGTCGGTCACTTGAAGCCGCCGCACCTTGGTTCCCCTCTTGGTAAGCATCAGTCAAAACCCATTTTCTCCCTCGTATTTTCTGTTTTTGTAAGCCCCTGTCCTCATGATTTCTTCTATGTTTATTTCAGTCGTGATCTTTCTCTATGAGCCCTTGTCTTGCCGGTCAAGTTCTTCTAAGCATTTGGGCCTTGGGCCTTAAGCCTTCTGGCCTAGTGCCTTAGTATTTTGAACCAAATTGTTTAATTATGTTTTAGATGGGCTTAATCTTACTAAAAACTATGCACTAATTTTAAATCTAGACTAAGCCTAATACTCTAAGTTGTGTTCGATTTTAGTAGATAATTTTATTAACCTATGTCTTTTGGGAGATAAGTTAGCCCCGTTTGGAACACAAACCCTCCTCAACTCACTTCATCTCATTATTACAATTTTCTCAAATCCTCATACACTTTTTCAAATTTTCATACAAAATATAATAAATAATTCAACTTTTTTGAATCCCAAAATACTCATAATATTAAAAAATAATATTCTAATAATATTTTATTTAAGTCAACTCAGCTCAGCTCAGCTCAGCTTGACATCCAAATAGATACTTGTATTAATCATATTTTTATCCATAATCAGATTTCAGTAGTAAATAACAAATAGAGTTTGATTTAATTGAATATGTTATATGTATTTTAGAAATAAGCTTTTAGTATTATTAGTAGATTTAAACCAAATATGAATCTCTACTAAATTATGGTTAAATTATTGTTAAGTTATTATTATAAGTCATAAGAAATTCTAAATATTAGGTATTACTGAGTTTACTATATGAACTAAATATTTTAGCTATATTCAATATTATTCTTGAAAGACTAATTGACTTTTTAATCATATGATATTCAAAATAAAATATTTATTAGTGTTGATGATATGTATTATTATTCGATAAGCATTTAATTCAGTAGAATAGTATGACATGTCATTCTAGAAGTTTAGTAATGGTTTGTAATTCACATAGGTGGTGAGTTGCATGAAGAGTATCAAGAAGTAGCGCACCAAGGTAAGTAAATCTGATCACAAAATTAGGATTCTCACATGTAGTTTATATTATTAGTAAAACCGGTTCTTTGATAACCATTTTCATATATCCTTCATGTCATGCAAGCATGTCATTAGCATAGTACAGTACACAATTATGTCATTCAACAGTATGCCCAGATTTAGTGAGCTTAGTTATTTATATCAGTATATATGATATGCATCTCATGTTACATAAGTCATATAAGTTATGTTAAGTTCGAGTATAAAATTAAATCAAATCAGAAATCAATTAATCAGTTATCCAGTTAAATCAATTCAATAATCAGTTAAGCCAGATGACCATTCAGATACATGGTACCAATGCATATCAGGATTAGGATGGATATGCAAGTCACGGACCTAAGTATGGTCCATCATAGAAAGCTAGAGTACTATTAACGACTCCCCTTGCTGCAGCGGGACATTGGATCGGTGCACAACCATGCACACAAGGTTAAGTGTGTTGGCTAATTAGTCAGTTAAAACAATTCAGTTAGTTTCCATTAATTAAATCAGTTAGTAACATCAGCATGTACAGTCATATTTCAGATCTCAGCATAAGTTTTATAAAAAATTTCTATGATTATTATTCTCACTAGGGGTGTAAGAAAAAGCCGGTGAACCGGTAAACCGGACTAAACCGAACCGAACCAGTGGAATCGGTCCGATTTTGGGTAAATATCGGTTCGGAATCGGTTTTCATAATGTTAAAACTGGTAGGTACCGGTTTGGTTTCGGTTCTAAACTTTTTAAAACCGGACCGGCTCAATGTAATATATATATTTTAATTTAATTTTTTTAATATGATACACAATATAAAATATTTTTTTAATTATATATAATATGTTATACATTAGTATATAATATAAATTAGTTACAATTTATATTTTATAGCCTAATACTAATAGTATAATATTATATTACTATTAGTAATATACTTTAAGTCTATATATAAATTATTATACTAAATAATTACACATGAAATAATGATATAATAATACTAATACAATTTTTTTTTTAAACTAATACTAATAATATTAGTTATAAATATCAATGATATAATTATAAAAAATTAAACTTATTATAACAAATACTAATATATAATTATTTTAATCATTATGAATAATACTAATATATATATTAATAGTCTAATAAACCAATATAGACTTATTTAAAATCGAAAAACTGGACCAAACAGAACTGAAACCGGTAAAATCGGTGCTAACGGTTTTGGAGGATAACCGGTGTGTAATCGGTTTTAAAAAATAGAAAACCGGTGGTACCGGTTTGGTTCTAGATTTTATCCAAAATAGGACCGAACCGGACCCGTTACACCCCCAATTCTCACGTTGTGGTGGATTTATTATTAAGTCATCGACTCATTTTAGTTTATTTCATGTTTTTAAAACCACCCAGGTAAGAAAGATGACCAGTGCGAGCTGGCAGGCCAGGAATAAATTGAGCAGCTATTTAAATTTTTTTAGTTTTCCTAAAAATAAGTTTTTTATGACAGGTTTAATTTCAGTCATTTTAGTTAATGTTTTTATTGTTTTCTAGAAATAAGTGTTTTTACAACACAAGTTACTTTCAGTTATTTCAGTTGAATTTGTTTTGTGAAAGACATTTTATTAGAACTTCATTTCTATGAACTAAATGTTATTTTATTTTATTATTAAATCAAGAATCTTGTGCCGGATTAAAATTTTAAAAAAAGAAAGATCACGTGACACTCCTTAGTCTACGAGAATGGGGTGTTACAATTTGGTATCAGAGACGGTTGAGATTCTTTGGGCTTTTGCTATAAAAAAATAAAAAATATAAATATAAATAAAAAAGTTAAGCTATCTAGGACGCTCTTAGGGTGAAGTACTTTATTAGTCTTATCAGCCAAAATCATCATTATAGTTGTGATAGTGTCTTTTCTATACACTCTTATCATATAGTAGTTAATCATGTCATGATATTCTGGCGCAGATCATGGCGCCCGGCACTAGAAATCACCCTAATCGAGAGATACCTTCTGGGTCAAACCAAAATGATAACCCAGACTCTCTTGTTACAGCTGCGACTAAATTCTTCCAAACTATGGCTAGAAGTCAATTTACAGCGGCTAGAGCCCCTCAGGATGGTTGCACCTTGGAGCAATTTTCCTGATAGCACCCCCTACGTTTGATAGCAAGATGAATGCCATGGATGCTGAAAGTTGGATTGAACGTATGGAGTAGATTTTCAAAGCTCTCTACTGCACGAATGATCAAAAGGTGAAGTATGCTACTTATCACTTGACCGATGTGGCAAATCAGTGGTGGAAGTCGCTCACTCCCTAATTCAACAGGAGCTAGGAGAATGAGTCTCCATTCCTTGGAAACGTTTCAAGAAGGCCTTTCTTGATCACTTTTTTCCATAGTCACTCAAGGATTCGAGAGTTCGCCAGTTTATGGACCTCACTCAAGGAACGATGACGGTGGCACAATATATGCTACGAGACTCATGGAATTGTCCCGCTTTGCTAGCTACCTAATTTCAGATGAGGAGAAAAAGGTTGAAAAATTTGAAAGCGGATTGGATCCTAGGATTCGAGAGTGTGTACGCTCACTCAAGATTCGAAATTTCATAGAGCTAGTCAATCGAGCCACCATTGCTGAAGAGGACCTCCAGGAGAACATGGAGTGCCACAACCAGAGGAAGCGCTAGCAACAACAGCAACTCCAATCAACATCGCATAAGGATAAGAGGTCCCACAGTGAAAACCGTCAAGGATAGCCACCAGGACAAATGTACCCCACGTGCCCATCATGTGGGAGAAAACATTTGGGAAAGTGTTTGTATGGTCAGAACGTGTGCTTCAAGTGCGGAAACTCAAACCATCAAGCTCGGGACTGCCCAACAAAGAAAGCAAAAGAGTCAAGAAGGACCAGAGGACATAAAATGACAGCTTCGCCAAGAGTATTTTCCCTCACCCCTGATAACGTTGCGGCATCAAACGACGTTCTCATAGGTACTTATCTTTATCCTAAGAATAGATGCATTTATAGTTTGATGAATGAATCACGTCATCTTGATATCTTAAAGTCATTATGACATTCGTTTAGGTACATTGCTATTGTTTTCACGTC
Organism: Platycarya longipes; assembly: GCA_036559045.1. Taxonomy (NCBI): domain Eukaryota; kingdom Viridiplantae; phylum Streptophyta; class Magnoliopsida; order Fagales; family Juglandaceae; genus Platycarya; species Platycarya longipes. The sequence continues at coordinate 31,998,849 of CM071798.1, read as the reverse complement.
ATGCTTCTATTTTATTCGATTTTGGTGCCACCCATTCTTTCATCTCCAAACACTATGCACCATTGGCTGAGAAGATACCTGAGCTGTTAGAATCTTGCATGTCTATCGCTACGCCCACGGGAGAGCATATCGTTTGTGATTCCATTCTAATCGAATGTCCGATAGAGATTCAAGGGAGAATGGACTGGTTGTCCCAGAATCGTGTCTGTGTAGATTGTTTTAATAAGAGGGTGGTCTTTAAACCTACATTTGGAGAGGAGTTTAGTTTCCAATCATTATGGGACGGTTCCCTTCCTTGTGTGATCTTAGCTTCGCGGGCCACCCGATTATTGAGACAATGGTGCACAGGGTATCTAGCAAGTTTGGTCTTACCACTAATGGATGAACTCAAGATCGAGGACATAAAAGTAGTTAATGAATTTAGAGACATGTTTTCCAGACCTTCCTTGATTACCACAGGATAGAAAGGTGGAGTTCGGGATTGACCTCATCCCAGGAACTGCGTGTGAGACCTCGAATTTTTACCTATCTGTATTTGCTCATATTTTATCATTGAATATTTTAATTTATTTTAATAAATTAAATTGTTATCTCATAAATTTTATTTTGGGTACATTTTATTTATGATTAGAGTTAGTTATTTGTGAAACCTACGATTTTAATACTCTTAGTTGTTTAATAATTAATATTGGTTTTATCATTTGAATTGTTATCAATATTATTTTGATTTAGTGGTTTTGATTTTATTATTGTTATAAGCTTTTGTGAGATTTTTGAATAATAGTGCTGTTAATTATTTTAATTAATTGTTGCTACTGGTCTTTCCATCTGAAATGATATATATTCAATGTTTTTGGTTTTAATTATTATAATATATGGTTTGATTTGCCATATTTTTATTAATGAGTATTGATTCTATCTTATTTGACATTATCTGATTTATTGATCTTAAACTTATTAAATTATTAAGTCTTATTATGTTTATTCTACTTTGGTTTGGTAGCTTTTGAATAGTTCTAAAAATATTATATTATTCAGGATTCTTTTATTACCTTGATTTTAGTTATTTAAAATATTGCGAGATTTTAAACATGTTTTAAATATCTGATTTAAATATATGGATCTATCCCTTTTAAATAATTAAATAAATTTCATTATTTTAAGTATTGATGAAAAATATTATGTTGAGAAATAAAATAAGTTGAAATAATATTTTATTTAATTAATTTGAGAATTTTAGGTTAAATTAATGTTATACGCTTCCAAATCAGTGTTTTAAATTCATCTGTTGTCCGTTTAAAGACTCAAAAGCGTCGGGCCTATAAATAACGCGGAAATAGTCAAATCCCTCATTTTTTCCCTCTCCCTTTTCCTTTTCTCTCTCTCCTCTCTCTTTTCTCTCCTGTGTGCTACAATAATCGCAGGAGGCAGTTTGGTTTTCAGCCCGTGGCGGCGCCACCCCCGGCCGCCAAGCCTCACCTCCAGCCTCGCCTGAACCGCAACCCTACGGCGAGTCCAACCCCACCGGTGGTGTTGACCACGGCAGCCCCACGTCCCGCCGGAAGCCCCAAATCCAAGAGGTGTTTAATCCCCTATACCGCACCTTGCTCCACCCATATCTCCGCCATGAGACACCGTACCACGACACCACCCCCGCCATTTGATCCGCCACCCATAGACGACCTACCACCAGAAATTTCAGCCCCAATAGAGCCTTCACCTTCCCTCACTATCCATAAAATCGAAATGGGTCTCCAAATGAACTTCCCTTCGCCGAGCCGCCGTCCAACCACCGTGACTCTCACCTCCACCGCCAAAATTTTCCCCTACCTCAGTTTATCATACCCCTAAAACAGTTTCCCCATCCATGGCCCCACCTTTCGTGTACAAGAGAAAATTTGAAAATGGGTTTCCACCATTTCGAGTCAGATCTGCCACCTTTTGGTGGTTGCACCGCCTCACTACCACCGCCATGAGATTCTCCATCCTCCAAGGAGTATTCCACTAAATTTTGGTGTCAAACGGAGTACCCAAACCCAACCCGTCACTTGCCATGCCCAGAGATGAATAGTGTCTGACTTGCCTGCTAGGGAACGTGGATCAGCGCGATGCTTGCTTGACGTTCGTTTGTGCACTGTAAGTAACAGATGTTTGTTTGATTGTTTAATTGATTGTTTGATTGTGTGCTAATCTCTGTTTTGTTTGCTTGAAGTGTTATCTAGTGATGATAAGCAATTCGAAAGTAGATTGGTTGGGCCTGAGACCGTTTAATAGAGATTGAGATTACCCTGAGTAAATATTACTGTGGTTGAATATTGTGTGGATGGTAATTGTTGATGATATAATGTTTTGGTTGGGTGACTGTTATTTTAGTGATTTTTAGTGATAAAATGGGTTGGATGACTCAGTTATTCTAGTGATTATTGGTGATAAAATAATTTGGTTGGGTGACTCCAGTATTTTAGCATTTGTTGGTGATAAAATTATTTGGTTGGATGACTCCGTTACTTTTTAGTAATTATCGGTGATATAATGGTTTGGTTGGATGATCCCATTACTTTATCACTATGTTTTAATAAGGTGATACACTAGGATTTTAATCGAAAAGATATTTAGAAGAATATGGTGAAAACTTGAGGAGGGAACTTAATAAGTATAGTTAGGTAAAATTCAGTCAAGGGTTGAAACAATGGCATAATATGTTGGACGATGAAAAGTTTATTTTTTCAGGATCTTGTAAGTATTAATCATGGTGTATTTTTCTGGAGAGATATTAGGCGTTAATTTTTGGCAAATTGTTGAAGAGAGTAACTTTATAAGCAATATAAATGATTGGCTAATAATTCGTTATGACTTGGTTGCTAGCGATTTGTTATGACTTGGTTGCTAACTTTTAAGAAAATCTTACGAAAATATGTGTTTTGGTAAAGAGAAAAGAGAAAAAGAGTTTGGGTTCGACTCCACCATAAGTTGCGAACTTAATCTCTATAGGCAAAGATTGATTTGATTCGATTTGAGGTGATTAGATTTAATTATCTCTTTATTGGAAATGGGCACAATGTGTTAGAAGGATAATAGATAAAGATTGTTGATTTCTTGGAGATGTTAGGCTAGTTTATCTAATGAAATGCCTTGTATTTGTCAAATCTATTTGCATGCTTTGTATGAACTATTGATGGGATCATGTGATGGTTTGATTGTGAGTGAGCATGACAATGTGTGTGCTTGATCAATTCCATGGTTCACATATTGAGTATGAAGTATTGCATGTCACATGTAGCATGTCACATGCATGAAGCATAAAAGGCATATTTTTGAGTCAAATGTGTTTTCAAAGAAGAAAAGAAAAGAATTAAAGTTTCAGAAGAACCCCAAAGGCTGGGACGGGGTAGTGCCCCAGTGGAACCCCCTGTTCACTCAGGAGTGATTAAAGTCGAGTGAAAGCCCCTGGTGTAATAGCCCTAAAATTTTCATCCTAATTTAATTATTTAATTAAATGCTAATATAAAAGATTTGTGATAATTTGTAGAAACAAGCTCTAAAGAGATGGGCTTGGAAATGAAGCTTTGGAGACATGGATTAAGTGAATGGGCCAAAAGAGTAGTGGTGAGCCCATAAGCCCTTAGTGTGAACTCATGACCCACCAAGCCCATATTAGAGACACATGTCACTTGAAGAGCAACCTTAGAAAGTCATCCAAGGCTTGTAGGAAATTACAAGTGGGTGAAGGTTGACTAGTAGGTAGCCATGTAGGATGGAGTGTGGAATCTTATGGAGAGATTTTCCTATCATGGAATCTTGGAAGTACAATGCACCATCCTTTGATTTTCCCATAGAAGTCATAGTGTATGTGAGTGTGACAAGTGGCATGAAGGGAAGGATGGAGGAATGGAGCAAGGTGTTTCGGTGGGGAGGCATTACGTGAGCTACTTGGAGGATTCCATGGAGTATAGCCACCAAAAAGTTGATGAGACAAGAGAGGAATGTGTAAGTGAATAAAGTACAATGTGTAAGAAAGTATAGTGGTGTGAAGAGAGGTATGGTGTGTGTGTAAGTGATGGAAATGACAAAGAAAGGAGATGAAGCAAATGGAGGGTTTGTTGGAAGCAAGGTCTTGGCCGGATCATACATTGCTCAATTCCCAAAAAAGCATGGTCTTGAGATCACTTGGATGGACACATGAGATAATGGAGGGAAGATGATTGAGTGAAATGCAAGAAAAATGAGGACTAAGCACTCAAGGGGGTGCCGGCCATAGCAAGTGAGGGAGAAAGAAGCCAAATCTTCCATGGTATGGCCAAGACTTGATCTTGGAATGACCTAGTGTTGTCAATCTTTCAATCCATCATTGGCCATACCTAAGAATAGTAAAATGTGTACCAAAGACTCTAGAGAAAGGGTTTGGCCGTGTGACCCTATACCCATTTTCCTTAGCTTGTTTCATTTGAACACAAAGCAAACATATCCCTACCCCACTCTCTCCCTACCTCTCGGCCAAAGCTATCCAATTACCCCCCACTCTTGTTTCTTCTTCTTTTACCACACAATTTGAAGAATTCTAAATTAGTGGAGCTAAGATCAAGAGTCTTGAAGTGGATATTACTTTGGAGAAGGTTAGTGCCTAGACTCATGCAAGCCTAGGAAGAACACAGACACATATAGCACCATTGTTTTAGCTAAAAGGAAATAAGGTTTCTTTTGAATCTTTATACTCACAATTAGTCTAATAAGAGATTCTATGTGTGTATTTTCAGATTTTAATCAAAAATCTAATAGGAATATTGTAAGTATACTTTCACCTTTTCTTTAACATTTCTTGTATATAGTTAGGTGATCATGCTTGTTGGATTAATTGTTGTATTGCCATGTTTGGATTAAAGTGATTTGTGTTAATGCTTGTCTTTGATATGAATATTCATGTGTAAATCTCTATGTTAAAAATGAGGTTAGAATATGAGTATAGATGATGGATCAAGTATTAGTAGCAAAAAGAAATGGAAAGCATGAGTATCATATGAAATGATGAAGTTGATGCATGGTGGATCTTAGTATTAAGCTTATATAATTTGGTGTTGCTAAGATAAAATTTACTTAAGGAAATTAGTAGTATGATTGATTTATTTAAGGAGGATATTGTCTTGAGGAAATGAAAAATGGACATGGGAAGAAAATATATGACTAATATGAATTGTAATGGTGTATACATGCATATGAAAAGAAGTAATCACTTATATATGATGAATAGTAGTGTTTAATTGGAATCTTGTGATGTTTAAGGTTAAAATTAGAGGATTAAAGTATATTGATTGTTTGTGGAATTATTTAGTTTAAGCTTATAGAAGACACTTGTTGATGAGGAAACCTTGATGGAATTAATAGAAGGAAATTTTCTAAGTTAAAAAGGTGAATGGAAGAAGTTGGAATGAAATAAGTTTGGATGTAAAAATGTTTACTTATTGGATAATAGGGTTTTGGTTACCCCTTTTTAGAGATGGTATATGTTTTAATTAACACATTTAATTCTTGGAGGATACTTAGAGTGAAATGATGAAGAAAAGCCCTAGGAAATACCCTATGAGGTTTCGACCTTAATGGTTTGGAGATGGGCCGAGTACCCTACTTCAATCCTAGGCCTAAATTGGGTGTTAGAGCATGATGGCTAAGTAGGAAATTGTAAAGTTTGTTCTGATAAAAAAAGAAAATGAACTATGAATGCACTCGAGCTTGCCTCGGGTTTTGCATGAAAATAAGTAAGTATTGCATGTTACATGCATAAGTCATGAAAAGCATGTTTTTGGAGTCTAACATGTTTTTAAGAAAAAGAAAAGGAAAATTAAGTTTTAAAAGAACCCCAAAGGCTGGGACGGGGTAGTGCCCCAGTGGAACTCCCTATCCACTCATGAGTGTTTAAAGTCGAGTGGAAGCCCCTGGGTCGACGAAGAACAGTCGGCGGACCGTGTATGGCTCCAGAAGGTGTCTGGAGCGCGGTCGCACCTAACACTGGTGGGTGCCAAAGACGGGTAAGGTGTAAGGACCTGCCGTACTATAAGCTACGTGACGCACTCACCTTAAGGTGATGCGGTAACCAGTAGGGAACACGCAGTGCTTAAGGGAACCGTGTTGTGTCTCATATATGCTACGTGATAAGTCATGACAAGATGGGCTTTCGAGCCATAAGAAAAGATCAATATCTGATAAGTGGCGCATAAGAAAGAATAAAAGATGTGAAATGTTTTAAGAAATGATTTGATAAGCACTAATATGAAAAGAAGTCTGAAAGAAGCAAGTCTGTATGAAAGTTTACATGAGCATGTGCATGAGTTCGGTCATCCATTGCATATGCATTAGTTATGATTGTTTGGTTCACTTATCTGTATATTTGAAATGCTTTAGTTAAAGTGCTAGTATACTTGCTGAGATTTCTCCCGAAATCTCACCCCCTTTTTATTATCTCTACTATCGCTCCCTTGGGAACGATAGAAGTTATTGCAGGAAAAGATGGATCCACGGATTACGACTCTCGAGAAGATGGGTCAGACCCTCAAGGGCCCGACTAAGACAGATTCTGCTGGGCCAGTGACCCTAGACCTACTGGGTCAGTGGGCAGCAGAGTCGCTTCCTATGGCGACCTACTTTTTTGACGACTTACGCCCTACGGGGTGTTGTCTGGTTTTAGGAGTGGACGGGCTCCTCCATATGGGACGCCTGTTTACCTCATCCTCTGGGATGATGTGTGATGTAGGTCCAGGTTTAAGTTTGGACAGTCTTCGTTACGGTCCTGACTTTAAAAAGATAAAGAAAGGACCCGCCTATTAGTATGTTTGGCGGAGAAGGAGGGGATCGTTAATGTATCTATTTTGTATGGCCAGTGTATTTTGAGGAATTCTTCCCGCTATTTTGGGAAGTGCTTTTGTATAAACTGTTAACATTGGTGACTTTAACTTTTAATGTACATGTATATAATGTTTAATTTGGGTTTGTATTTCGTTAACCATGTGATGTGCGACAAGCGTAAACGTCTTGTCGAAGTTTTGGCTTGACCTTTTTCCACTGCGAGATATTACTGAAAAGAAAAAAAAAATAATGCTTTCACTAAGCACTTAATTAATATCACTACACTGTATATATATCTATATAATGCTTTCAGATGTAACGATGAGGGATGAACTTCCTCGAGAGGCTCGTCCCTGGCGTCGCAATTTGCGTACGAACCCAAGTACAAGCTGGGGCGCCAACACCTGGGTCGACAAAGAACCGTCGGTAGACCATGTATGGCTCTAGAAGGTATCCGGAGCGTGGTCGCACCTAAAGCTAGTGGGTGTATACAGGACAATGTTGGCTTCGGCCTTACCGATATAGAAAAGTTTGTAGTCGCTCGGTGAGTGATCAATCGTTGAGTGACGAAGAGCGCGAAAGGGCGCGAAATGTAGCTACTCAGGTTTGATACGGTTGCCGGGTGCTACGGTAACTAGCGAGAACACACGGTGCATAGGGGAACTGTGAGGTGTCCAAATTAAGAGATCATGACGAAAATAAAAGGGCTTTCGAACCGTATATGATATGATATGACATGATATGATAAGTGACGCCTAAGATAAGAAAAAGACGAAAAGCATTTTGAAAAGAGGACTTTTGAAAAGAAGTTCAAACAGTCCATATGAAAGAAGTCAAAGTTATATGAAAACATTTTTATGAAAAGCACGTATATGAAGCAAAGTTTCGAAAACTGTCAAGGATTATGGAAGTTTTTATATGAAAGTGCGTGTGCATAAGTCATGTTGCAAGTCTCATATTCATGGTACATGCATCCATTGAGTTTACTTGTATATGCTGATAATGTCTCGTTGTGTAAATTGGTTGTATGTTGTCTGTTGCTTACTGGGATTCACATCTCACTTCGGTGGATCGAGCCCACCCTACGGTCCCCATTTTACGAGATCGTAGTTTGTGATTGCAGAAATGAAATTTGGCCCGAGATACAGACTCCACAAGAAAGGAAATTTGTTGAGAGGATGAAGATCGAGGTTATGATCTTGAAAGCCATGTTGCTTATCTATTTCTTTTGAAAGACTGTATAATCTCCTGTTGGAGAAATTGAATTAAATTGAATTGTTATTTTTAAGAATCTCTACTCCTAGAATGACTAACTTTTATATATTTTTTAGCTACAAATATTTATTGTACACTTGGTGCATGCTTCACACACTCTTCAGACACTATTCGATGGGATGATTGATCCATGAGATGATCGTCTTGATGTCGCGAGTCCTTCTAAATTCCAAGGAGGATTCGTGGGCATCACACTGCGCCTATATCTAAAGCACCCTATCGCATGGCTTCAATTGAGTGAAGAGAATTGAAGGATCAGTTGCAAGAGTTGCTAGAAAAGGGATTCGTACGCCCCAGTGTGTCCACGTGGGATACTCCAGTACTCTTTGTGAAGAAGAAGGATGGGTGGATGGGTCAATGCGTTTGTATATTGACTATAGAGAGTTGAATAAGGTGACTATCAAGAACCAATACCCTCTACCTCGAATCGACAACTTATTTGATCAGCTTCAAGGAGCTCAGGTATTCTCCAAGATAGATTTGCAATTTGGATACCATCAGTTGAAAGTTAAGGAGATAGACATGCAGAAGACGGGTAGCTTTCATAGATCTCATGAATAGGGTATATAAGGATAATTTGGATCAGATTGTGATAGTCTTTATCGACGATATACTCATCTATTCTTGAAGTAATAGGGAGCATGAAGAGCATTTGAGGACTGCCCTTAAGATTTTAATGGAAAAGAAGCTGTATGCAAAATTTAAGAAATGTGAGTTCTAGTTACAAGAGATTGCCTTTTTGGAACACGTAGTGTCAGCAAGAGGAATTTATGTGAAGCCAGCAAAAATTGAGGTAGTGGTAAAATGGGCCAAGCCAAGTAATGTTAATGAAGTATGAAGGTTCTTAAGCCTCGCTGGTTATTATAGAAGATTTGAGAAAGGATTCTCAACCATTGCAGCTCCGATGACAAAGTTGACAAGGAAGGAAGAGAAATTTATTTAGACAGATGAGTGTGAGAAGACTTTTCAAGAATTGAAGAAAATATTAGTGACTCTACCAATTCTTACAGTGCCCTCAGGTGTTAGAGGATTTGTCATATATGGCAATGCTTCATTAAAGGGTCTAGGTTGTGTTTTAATGCAAAATGAGAAAGTTATTGCATATGCCTCTCGACAGTTAAAAAGTTAAGAGCAGAACTACCCGACCCATGACTTGGAGCTTGCAGCGGTGGTATTTGCTTAAAAATATGGAGACATTATCTTTATGGTGAGAGGTGCGAGATTTACACCGACCATAAGAGCTTAAAATATTTCTTCACACAGAAAGAGTTGAATATGAGGCAACACAGGTGGTTGGAACTTCCGAAGGATTACGACTATAGTATTAATTATCACCCTAGCAAAGCAAATGTCGTAGTACCCTGGCCACAATGTATACTCCACAAAAGTATATACTTTTAGACCTGGGGCGAACGGGTATTGAGTTAATTCAAGATGCATGATCCAAGATAACAAGCTTGACCTTAGGTTCAACATTGCTAGATCAAATCAAGGTCGCCCAAGCTAGTGATGCAGAATTGTTGAAGATAAAAGAGGAAATATCATAAGGCAAAATATCTGATTTTCTTATATCAGATGATGGCTCCCTGAGATTTAAGGGAAGACTATGCGTACCCAACAATAGAGAAATAAAGGATTTGATTTTGAAGAAGGCCCATCGTTCTTTATACATAGTTCATCCAGGAAGTACCAAGATATACTGAGATTTAAAACAACACTTTTGGTGGAGTGGGATGAAGTGGAAGATAATTACTTATGTGGCGCAATGTCTGATATGTTGGCAAATCAAAGTAGAAAATCAGAGACCCTCAGAAACACTTCAGCCATTTCCTATACCAATATGGAATTGGGATAAGATCAGGATGGACTTTGTTTCAGGATTACCAAAGGCACTAAGAGGTCAGAGTGCAGCATGGGTGATTGTTGGTCAACTCTCAAAATCAGCTCATTTTACCCTTATTCAGATGACGTACTAAGTGGATAGATTGGCAGAGTTGTACATTAAGAAATTTTTTAGATTATACGGAACACCATAAAAAATCATCTCGAATAGTGAAACTCGATTTACATCAGCATTCTGGAGAAAAATACAGGAGTTAGGAGCTCAACTCACTTACAGCGCGACATTTCATCCTCAGACAGATGGTCAATCAGAAAGGACAATTTAAATCCTTGAAGATATGCTCAGAGCATGTGTTATGGAATTTAAGGGTAGCTGGATTAAGTACTTACCCCTGATAGAGTTCGCATATAATAACAGTTATTAGGAAAGCATTCAGGTAGCACCATATGAAGTTTCTCTACGGACGTAAATGTAGGTTGCCCCTCTACTGGGATGAAGAAGGAGAGCGGAAGATTTTGGGACAAGATATTATACAAGACATGAGTGAGAAAATAGTAGTTATCAAGAAAAAGCTCGTCGTAGCTCAAGAGCAACAAAAGAAATATGCGAACCATTGATGAAGAGAATTAGAGTTCAAGGTTGGAGATGAAGTACTCTTGAAGGTTGCCCTGATGAAAGGAATTATGCGATTTGGTAAAAAGGGAAAGCTAAGCCCGAGGTACATAGGTCCTTTTGAGATCTTGGAAAGAATAGGTACTGCAGCTTACAGACTAGCACTCCCACCTCAATTATTGGTAGTGCACAATGTGTTCCACTTGTCGATGTTGTGGAAATATGCTCTGGACCCCACGCATGTTTTGAAGTACGGGCTACTTCAGATTCAAGACGACCTTAGCTATGAAGAAGTTCCAGTCAGAATCGTAGCACAAAAGGCCCAAGTGCTAAGAAATAAAACTGTTCAAACGGTTAAAGTACTTTGGAGTCACCATAGCGAAAGGGAGGCCACTTGGGAGCCCGAGGACGACATGAGAAAAGAATACCCCTACTTAATTAGTCAATGTACATTTAATCTCGAGGACAAGATTTCTTTAAGGGGAGTAGTTTGTAACATCCCGACCCTAAATTCAGGATTTATTTATTTATTTATTTTATTTATGTACTTGGCTATTTTATGTTATTGTATTATTAGCATTACCAATATTTCTACCTTCCTAAATATTAGTAAATTTTTATTATTATTTATTTTTATTTTACGTTGGTATTAGTAGTCTTTTAACTGGGATTAGAGATAGTAAGCTGTAAGTTTTGAATTTTCGAATCAAATTTGTAAAAACTATAGTGCTTGTTTCTCGAATAGCTGTCTCACTCGAAATCTAGCTAAGTCACGTTCCCAGCCAAAAACTAACTCTCCCTACTGCATCGATCAGGAATTTGAAACTTAATCATGTTCAAATTCCCACCAACTTCGCATCCTCACTAATTAGAAACTCTCTCAAATTTGCTATTCATTTTTCTCATATCAGTTGTTTCAAATGTACAAGCAATTTATTCAAACTTAAACTTCAAACTAATCCGATCAAACCTTAAATTTTAATCTCCAGAATCTTCACGTAATCATCTCCACTTCCATCTATTAATTTTCCACAAAACTTCTAGTGTATGCCAGATGCCTTTAACTGCTGTAGGAGACATCAACCCACTTTTTTTCAGCACAGAATTCGCCGACCAAGTGCCAACCACCACCCCTTGTGATTTCCAGTAAGCTTCCGGCAAGATCTCTTTTTCCCTCTCTCTGTGTTTTCGTTCCCGAATAGTTCACTGAAATTCTTGTAATCTCCCAGATATGCCACCCTCTCCGATCATCAACCTCGCCAGGATCTCAGGTCGATCACCCGGAGCCGCCGCACCTTGGTTCCCTTATTGGTAAGCATCACTCGAAACCCATTTTCTCCCTTGTATTTTCTGTTTCCATAAGCCCTTGTTCTCATGATTTTTTCTATGTTTATTTCAGTCGTGATGTTTCTCTATGAGCCCTTGTTTTGCTGGTCAAGTTCTTCTAAGTGTTTAGGGCTTGGGCCTTAAGCCTTTCGGCCCATTGCCTTAGTATTTTGGACCAAGTTGTTTAATTATGTTTTAAATGGGCTTAATCTTATCAAAAACTATGCACTATTTTTAAAAGACTTAGTCTAATACTCTAAGTTGTGTTCGATTTTAGTAGATAATTTTATTAACCTATGTCATTTGGGAGATACTAAGAGATAATTGTATTAATAATATTCTTATACATAATCAGATTTCAGTAGTAAATAACAAATAGAGTTTGATTTAATCGAATATGTTAAGTGCATTTTAGATAACAAGCTTTTAATATTATTAGTAGATTTAAACCAAATATGAATCTCTACTAAATTATGGTTCAATTATTATTAATTTATTATTATAAGTCATAAGAAATTCTAAATATTAGGTATTACTAAGTTTACTATATGAACTAAATATTTTAGCTATATTCAGTATTATTCTTGAAAGACTAATTGACTTTTTAATAATATGATATTCGAAATAAAATCTTTATTAGTGTTCACGATATGTATTATTATTCGATAAGTATTTAATTTAGTAGAGTAATATGACACGTTCTTCTAGAAGTTTAGTAATAGTTCGTAATTCATATAGGTGGCGAGTTGCACGAAAAGTATCAGGAAGTAGTTCACCAAGGTAAGTGAATTTGATTAGAAAATTAGAATCCTCACATGTAGTTTATATTAATAGTAAATTCGATTATTTGATAGTCCTTTTCCTATATCCCTCATATTATACAAGTATGTCATTAGCATAATACAGTACACAATCATGTCATTTAGTAGTATGTCCAGATTCAACGAGCTTAGTTATTTATATCAGTATATATGATATGCATCTCATATTACATAGGTCACATAAGTTAAGTTAACTTCGAGTATAAGATTAAATCAGATCAGAAATTAATTAATTAGTTATTCAGTTAAATCAGTTCAGTAATCAGTTAATTTAGATGACCATTCAGATGTATGGTTCCAATGCATATCAGATTAGGGTGGATGTGCAAGCCACAAACCTAAGCATGGTCCACCATAGTACGCTAGAGTACTATCAGCGACTCCTCTTGCAGCAGCGAGATATGGGGCCTGTGCACAACCTTGCACACAAGGTTATTTAAGTGTGTTGGACAATCAGTCAATTAAAACAGTTCAGTTAATTTCAATTAATTAAATCAGTTAGTAAGTTTAGTCAGATCAGTCAGTTAGTTCAGACTAGTCACTTAAGTCAGTTAGTTATTTAAGTCAGATAATTAAATCTTACATAGTATAACATCAACACGTACAATTATATTTCAAATCTCAGCATACGTTTTATGAAAAATTTCTATGATTATTATTTTCATGTTGTGATGAATTTCTTACGGAGTTATCGACTCATTTTAGTTTATTTCCTATTTTTAAAACCACCCTAGTGAGGAAGAGGACCAATGCAAGCAAGCAGGTCAGGAGTAGATTAAGTAACTATTTAAATTTTTTTAGTTTTTCTAGAAATAAGTGTCTTTATGAGATAAGTTTAATTTCAGTCATTTCAGTTAATGTCTTTTTTGTTTTCTAGAAATAAGTATCTTTATGACACAAGTTACTTTCAGTTATTTTAGTTGATTTTTTTTTGTGAAAGATGTTTTATTAGAACTTCATTTCTATTAACTAAATGTTATTTTACTTTATTATTAAACCAAAAATCTTGTGCCTAATTAAAATTTTAGATAAAAAATAATTAAGTAACACTCCTTAGCCTATGAGAAGTGGGTGTTATTGTGCCCAAATGAAATTTCTCTAAATTGATTTGGATAATCCACACCATGGTTTTGAAAATGATTGAACTGGGTGCTAAAACTTGAGTTACTACTCACTCCGAAAATGGTAAAAATAACTTTGCACCATAAAATCCTAAATAATCTTATGGAACTATAAGTATAATTTGTTTTGCAAATGTTGACTACTAAGTGCCTTGAATAAATTAAAATGCGTTTACGAACATTTTTCATCCATAATTGAAAATTGTTTTGTTATGCCGTAAAATCGTAAATATTCATCTGAGACTAATGATACAAACATTTTATCAAGCTCACACTCCTATGTAGCTCAAATAAATACAATCACTTTTCTTTTGTAACACTCCACTTAAAAATTACTTTAAAACTTAACAACTTATAGCTTTGACCCTAGTTAAGTAGGGATTGTGATAATTGAGAAGAAAGAAATTTTTTGGATAGGAGTTGGCATAAGAGCTCGCACCTTTTGTTTTGTTAGAATTATTAATATTTTATTACTTTTGAGGAAAGATGCTAAGAGGCCAATAGAAGAATGACACAAGACATATTGATGGGCTAGGTAAGTGGGTTAAATATTGGATGGATTTAGAGAAGGCTTAAGAGTGGTGAATAAGGATCCTAGTTTACTAATATGAGATGGGCTAAGGATAGGCATTAAGACCTTAGACCCAACTTGGGAGATATAAGACTCTAGATGGACATAAGACATTAGGCCCAACTTAGTGGATATTAGACTATTGGGCCCAACTTAATAAGATTCAAGGCTATTGGCCTAATCTAGAAAAAAAAAATTCTAAAAATTAAGACCCAAACTAGTTGGCTATTGAAGCCAAGGATAACCCAATTAATCTAGACATGAGACCCATGGATAAGCCAACTCCTAAGCCCACAACCAAGACTTGCTCATATGGTCCAATAAAAGCCTAACCCACGAAGCTCAAGTCTTGTATTTCATTTCACTCTTTCAAATGGGACTAACATATATCATACCATTGGTTTCCATTTAAAGCAAGTTCAATTACATGCCCCTAGTGTTCACTTATAACCATGGTAAGGCTTGTAAACTTTAGTTAAAGATCATTATTCATCTCATCCATGAATAGTAACCTAAATATAATGATTTGCATAGTTTTGTTGAAACTCTTTTCTTCATTATTTTTTATATGAAGTTTTTGGCTTTTATACTTATTTTGTATTACTCTTAGACAACCTTTGAAGGTCAGAATTAACCCAAACCATGTCAATTGAAGCAAAGACATATCAATGCCACCACTACCCACCAATCAGCACCTTGGTGCATCACCATGTCCCTTCAACAAACCATTAAAGCCACACCTATTCCACTAGTTTTTCAACACGATTTTTGCTCCATTAATACCTCGTGATTTCACCTAAAACCAGACCTAAGTTTTGGTAAAAAAAAATATTCCATAAACCAAGCCAAAATCACCATTATTCACCTAGGAAGTGAAGTTAGATTCAAATTGCATACCCTTGGTTCTTCAAGGATTTGTTGCACTTGTTTTACTTACCTCCACCATGACACCACCTCTGATCAATTTACCCTTAGAAGTTTTTCAAAAAATGTAATTTTTATGCTTGGCCAATCTCTTGTTATGGACCTCAAAACCGATTGGTAAATGGATAGGTGAAGCTCATCACCTGGATTGAAGCCCATATGCATCCAAACCACCCTCCATCATTTTCTTCTCAACCTAATCATTTCACCACATATCATGCTTCTTTATCCAACTAAGAAATCCACTCAATGGTTATAATAATGTGCTTAGACCAGACCAAGAGAATGGGACAAGAAATGACTCAAAATTGGACAATTTTGGAGGAACTTAAAATTGTTGGCCATGTCTTGCTTACCTTGTGAGTTCTATTTCAAATTTATAAACCAATGCAACCCTTACACCTACAAACACCTTCTAACACTTCACCATGATGAAATCATGAAGCTTTATACCACTATTAAACTAACCAAACATGAAAAATGGGGAAAATTTGCACTCAACACTTCCCTTCAATGGCAAAAACCAACGCACCTCCATGGCTCTCACTCTGCATTGAGTCCTATAGATACCTTCTTCACTTGTCACTTCCTTACACAATTTCCTCAATCATTCTTTTAAGAATCTTGAGAGTTATACACTCTTAGTGTGAGAAAGGTGAGACACCGTGTGGATTGAGAGTTTGTTCATGAAGTGAGGTTGTTCTTGGGCATCAAAGCCATGTTAGATGGACATGTTGGGATTTTAATTATAGCATGAGAATGAGAATTTGAGTTATAAAAAGGTGTTGTTCAAGTGATGCATTTCGGCTAGATTTGAAGTTTTAAATATAAATATTGTTCTGATATGAGATTTAGTGATGAAATATTTTGATATGTTAAGTTTAGTGAGCACCTTGAATATTTGATTAAAGGTTTAAATTTGAGGAAAACAACAAGTGATAGGTTTATAAACCAATATCTTGTGTTGATCATCTAAGCATTCGGTTTGCACCTGTATGAGAATGATCTTGGCATATCATGATTTAAGTTTCCAAACATAGTGTTATGAACCTTTTGAAACCAATTACCATCATGTTAGGTAATGAAATACACGATTCATTTAGGCTTTAAGACTTGCATTGACAAGAAAAGCTAGAAACATCATGCATACATACGGTTTGAAGGTTTTAGGATGATTTGGTGTTGTTCAATGCCAAAGTGTTGGGGTGAACTCGTGTGGGATAAATCTAAGTTACAAAAATGTTCCAAAATCAAATTTGAGGTTTTATACTTGATGGAACTTGATCACACATGCATGCATAGAAATTATAGGTTTGGAAGCACTGGAATGTTCACCAAAAGCATGCTACGAGTTGGGTAGAAAAACTCATAGTAATTGTTTGATTTTTGCTATTTTAAGGTCATATATGGATTTAGAACATGGAAAATATGAATTTGGTGAAATTTAGAGCCAAAATGCAAATAGTGAAAGTTTAGCTCCTTAGTTGTAATTTCGAGAAATTGTACGCAGTTCTGTAAATAGTGATTGAACCCTTTAAATTGTGAATTTTTTCGTTAGTTATGCAATTCTTAATTTAGAATAACTCTTATTACAGGTAAATCGATTTCCTAAGTGCCCAAAAGGTTTGTTCGTTTGCTTCTAACTTACCCTTTGATAATTTATCTATGATTGTTGCTTAAATGCCATATTCATATTATAAATGTCATTTAAGTATAAAAGATTATATGGTACATTGAGTAATTGATTACTTGCTTACAAAACATGTGAAATTCTCCCCATTTTAGCATATTGCATAGATATATGTCATTTTTCATCTTATTATACATGCATGTCATGGACTACATTATTTTATCATAAGCATAACGTGAAAATATTTTTTCACAGCCCCAAAGGCTAGGATGTGAAATTATCCTAGTGGAATTCTTCTGTCCACTCTAGAGTGAGTAAAAATGGAGTGATGATCCTTGAATTGATGAAGAACAGTCAAGGAACTTCGACTGGATCCCCTTTAAAAGATTCCAATGCATTGTTGTATGACTATGCTGTATAATGTTGGTGGGTACTACCATGAATGAATATTGTTATATCCCAGACTTTGCCAAGTCTTCTTTCGCTTTTTTTTTTTATAAAAATTTATGTATAGTTACTCGGTCATGCAAGGTGATAAAGGATGCCTAGAAATATTTTTATATTGTAGATATTGGAGCATGAAGCATGCAAGCCTTCAAGAAAGGCCCCCAAAGCCCATAGAGATTTCGACCACCAAAGGCGTAGGGCCTAAGGAAAAACCTAATTAGGATTTTGGCATGGGAGGTGTCTACTTGGAAGAGGAAAATTCTTTTAGCATTTCCTAGAAATTCTCATCATTAGGAACATGGGGAAGAAGCACCTTGGTTAGCACATTGGTGCCACTTGGAAACATACTTGAAGGTTTCTAGAAGAAAAAGCTAAGGAGATGGAAAATAAAGTAGAGTCAGCACACACTTAGAGCACATGCCCATTTCACCAACCCACATGCCACATGTTTCATATGCACACCTTACATCTAGATACAATGAACCTGGATGTAAAAATGGATGAGAAAATGAGGGGACATGGTTTCGGTAACTCCAATGGACTACACAAGCACCAATAAGACTTTTGTGAGTTCCAAGGAGTTGTGCACATCACCCACCTTCCCAAGAACCTCCACCTCATGCTACTTGTCCTTAATGAGGCATTCCAAGAAATCTTTGGATGGAGAATGAAACATGGGGAAGGCATAAGTGATATTTTCTAAAATATTTGCATTGGAATACCAAGGGGTTTTCGAATCTCTAAGCCACATGCCCACTCAAGTTTATTTTCTGACAATATGACATTTGTCATTCATATATCAGTAGAGGAAAGGTTCTAGAAGAGATTGGAAGAGACAAGTGCACAAAAATTACCCTTGAACCCCTAGGATTTCGGCTACCACAGTGTCACATATCATGTTTTGAGTTTTGAGAAGTATAAAGAAGTGGGAGAGTCACCTAGGGAACATGCATATGAAGAAGAAGTTTCATGCTTAGGTAAGAGTAAGGGACACACTTAGAAAAAGGAAGAGATGCATGAAAAAAAGAAAAGATACATGGGAAAAGAAAAAGACACATGGATAAGGGAAGAGATGCATGGGGAAAAGGAAGGAGCATGGGGAACACGTACCCACATCTTACATGCCACTTGGCAAGCATGCACAAGGCTCAATCCTAGGGTAAGAATTTATCAAATGTCAATTTTTCCCTAAAAATACATTAAATCTAGGCATATGAAGGAGCATGCCAAAGAGTCTCTTAGATTTTCAAATTTTGACAAAATACCATTCTACATGTCACACATGTAGAGGATCTTTTAGACTTTCCAACAAGAGGCAATGATGAAAAAGAAAGAGGATCTTTGACACATGGCACTCGTGCAAGGATATTCTTAGATATCCTAGAAAAGTATTCCAAGTACCCATGCCACTTGGCAAGATTATTAGAACGCTTTTCATATTTGTGTCCCCTATAGCCAAACCTAGCGCCCCACTTGTCCCACATGCATAAGCTAGGTGCCACTTGTCCCACATGCATCCACTAATCACCACTTGTCCAACATGTAGACCTGCCATACACCACTTGTACAATATGCAATAGTAAAAAATTTAAGGTCATTCACTTGACAATAAAGCTGAAGTAAGAAGAAAGAGAGTTTGAGCTATTTTTAGTATAAAAACACATCTTTATCTTTTGATTTGAGGGTTTACACGAAATTATCACACGCTTCTCTTCTTTTCATCTCTATTCATGTACACACTCAACTCTAGCTACACCACATTTGAACCTAGATCTTAACATACTACAATGGTAAAAATTGAGAGTTGTTGGTTAGAATAGTGCAAATAGAGGTTCCTCTTCAAGATTTTCAACTCGGTAAGTAATCTTTTTCTGTATATTTTCTTAATAGATGTTAGATGGTTGGATTATTGTTCTAGTGAAAGCTTTTTCTATAAAGAAAGAAGTCGATTTATGGTGTCTTTGTTGCTTATGGGTTTCGGATGACAAAAAGATATTTTGTGTTGATAGACAATTTTAAGCTTCATAAAAATTTAGATTTTTATCATTTGCTTAGTGCATATGGATTTTGTATAATTTGAAACAATGATTTTGGTTTGAAGAAGTTTCTTGTATGAAATTTAACGTATTAGAATTTATAATGCCATCTAGAGTCAATAATATATGGTTAGCATCTTGATGATTGAATATGGATTTAATTCTGAAGACTCATGCATTCTCTTATCACTTTCCTTAGGCCTACACACTATTACGCCCTGTATGCTGGGGTTAGCAGATATTCCTTTGAATCCTGATTTCACCCATGGTCGCAGGTTAGGAATCCATCAATATTGAGGTAGTACTGGGTGTACCGCCTACCCTACGTCTTGACATTGTAATCTGCCCTTTCCTTGGTACCCTCATCCATTCGTTCGTTCATTCAACATGATCATTACATATTTTCATGCATCATGACATTCATTAATTCAATCTTTTCTTTCATTCTTTCATTAGTCAGTTCATTCATGAAAAAACATCATTAAAAAGCATAAACTTAAACATTATCATCAAGGCACCATACCATCAATTTGTGGCATCCATAAAGCATCGGTTCATAAGGATATCTTTAAAATACTTTCATGGTATCAATACAATCAGCATGTAAAGCATGAGACAGAAATCTCACATTTTCATTTATTTTTAAATACTACATCCAATATCTATTATGTATAGTCATCCATCACATGCATACAATTACATACATGGGTTGCATACAATGGGGCTACCAATAAAGGTTTGTACGTACATTTATTTAAAGACGTATACTTGACATGTTTTCATAAAATGTGAATCATTTTCATAATTGTAAAGAGAAACATTTTCATTTTCAATTCGTTCATACTCTTAGAAAAGTGTAGAAGTGTATGAACATAATACTTTCTTGGTATCCATGTTATTCTCATATCATGCAGTCCATTCGCGTGTGTGTCAGATGTCAACAACCTACATGCATACACATAACCTTAGTGTTAATCTCTGTCTAGTACATAAGCAACTGAACTAGAAAGAATCTATACTTTACTTGGAACACTCCATCTATCCCCATGTCCTATATCTCCACTTTATATGTTTTACCTTCTGATAAGTGTACGAAAGTACACTATAAATATCCTATTATTGGATTAAAATGCCAGATTGTGAATAGAAATAATGAGATATAATTTATTTTATTGAGTTTAATTTCTATTTACATTGAGATGCCTTAAGTATTATTTGTTGTCTTTTATTTTTATTCTTAATTTTCTTAATTTTATTTTCTTTTATTTTCTTTTTATTTTTATTTCTTTGTTGGTGTTTGAATGAGTGAAAGATATCACGTGGCCCACAACATCACAAGACAATTTAATTCGGCAAGAGCATCAACTTGGGCCCACAATCCACTCATTGATCCACACCTTGTTCTGCACTTCAACAAATAAAAGAGGCCACATAATATGTTTTCGGACTTTAAGTTGAACAAGGCAATACATGGGTTCACTAGAATTTGAACAACACTTAGATTTACTCTCTTGAGCCCGCCTTATCTCTTGGCATCTCAACATACACGCATCAATTGAAGTCAAATGGCCTATTATCTCACATAACGCATGGCATCTCAAGAGAGGGATTTAATTGAACACGGCACAAGAGATATACAGAAGAGTGGACTTTCAATAGGACATGGCAGCAACATATATATACGTAATTAAATGAGCAGCGGCATTTTTGGGAAGCTACAGACGGAGAGCAAACGAAATAATTTTCATGGTAATCGCCTGTTATTTTATTTTTATCTGGAGATTTATGTTGTCCATTATGTTTATGCGTAACTAAATTCTCAAATAGGGTTAGGGATGAACTTGTATACTAGATGGTATTTTTAATTTATTTTTAATTCATGTATTTGATTTTCAATTATTAAAACTCTTTGTTTTATCATTCTCAATTTATTAAAAGTGTTTTCTTTTTTGAATAATCATAGAGTTTACTCCGTTTATAGATTTAGTCACATTTTTTCTATTGAATGGTTAGATCTTTGATTATGTTTGGATCAATCGATTATCTGTATTGATTTAATTCTCTAGTACAATATTGATTCCTGAGTATATTGTCGTAGTTGGGTTTTCTCAATGTAGATAACAATTTATGTGATTTAAAAGTGATGAATGATTTTTCAAAGGGTTACATTTGGTTTAGTCTTGGTTTATAATTTTATATCTTCCGATTGAGAATTACGAAATTGAATTCTCAATTGATTTATCAGTGAATTAAAAATAATTAAAATATCGGATATGTGCAAGGGATTTTCGAAACTCTACTGTTGGTCAACTTTGATTACTTTTTCTGTTAATCATTTTTTTAAATTTTAATTTCCGTTTAAAATCAATTTTTATTCTTTTATGAATCATTTAATATTTTTTTTTTAGTTTCTTTGTTCTTTCTACTATTATTTTAATTTGTCTCCCTGTGCAATCGATATCCCAAAGCTACACTACAATTACTATGTTATTCTTTGGGCGTAATCAAATTTTGGCATTGTTGCCGAGGAGACGGTAGAAAAATTGTTAGATAGTTTTTTTTTCAGCAATTTGTAAAGGTGGTAACTTCGTTCCCTCTTTTTACTTGCTGCATTATTTTTTTTAATTTTTCTCTTTCATATTTTTTTTTAGTGTTGCATTTTTTTATTTTTTTACTTTTTATTGTTATCTTGCATGCATAATAGGTATAGGGACGCATTAGGTTGATTTGCTTGTAGGCCTGTGTTAGAGTCAGATTTAGAGTCCAATTTCTCTATTCATCTGTTTGATAGTCCGTCTGAGTCTGAATATATGAGTGAACACGAGAATCAACTCACTATGACTTTTCAGGATTACCTCCACCCTACACGCATAGCCACACCATCTTGCATCATGTTTCCACCTAATACTCGTCAACTTGATGTTAAAATGGCAGTGATATAGTTACTCCCCACTTTTCATGGGTTGGAAAATGAAAATCCATATATGCACATTAGGGAGTTTGAGGAGGTAATTGCGACTTTTCATATTCAAAATGCAACTGATGACATTGTGAGACTCAAGTTCTTTCTTTTCTCTTTGAATGATAGAGTTAAGAATTGGCTATATTCACTGAGACAACGATCTATTGGGTCGTTGAATGAGATGACTCAGGCTTTCTTTAATAAATATTTTTTCCAACATAAGACCAATGCTTTGAAAAGACAGATTTCCACCTTTGCACAAAAAGACAGTAAGACTCTTTGTATATGTCTTGGGGGAGATTTAAAGAGTTACTAAGTATATGCCATCACCATGGGTATGAGAGTTGGCGTTTAGTGAGTTACTTCTATGAGGAATTTACACCTAGATAGCACCAATTTGTGGAGATGATGTGTGTGAGGACTCGTAATTTTACTTCCTTTGTAATTTATTATTTTAATATTAAATATGTATTGTTTGTTAATATAAACATTGGGTGTTATGAGTTGATTGATATTAATATTATTTTGTTATGCTTGTGATTAAATATTAGGAATAATTCATATTCATTTAAGAAATTATTTCCATGATTAATTGTAAATTAATTTATTTTCTCTTATTAAGTTAATGTGATGCATTTAATTTAATGTTAGAATTTAAGCTTATTGTTTTATTATAAGGGCATTTAAATTAAAGTGTGTAATTTATTATATTTTAATTTCATGTGTTTTGGTTTTATGTTATTATTATTTTTATGACTTTCGGATTGGGCATTTTAACATATGTAGGTGTATATGTTTTCGGTTTTGGTTGTTTTGAAGTATGCCCCAAGCCCAACCGTTGCAGGCCCAAGCCCTTAACCTTTTTAATTCACCCCTTTTGGTGTCATTTTGGGCACTTAATTAAGTGAATTCCATACTTCTCTTGTGCGACGGCAACTTCCTCTTCTTCCTTATTTCTTTCATTTTCTTTTCTTTTCTTCTCGGCAGGTTTTGTTCTGTTTAACCGTGAGTTTCATTCGAATCTTGCAGTCCTTTTCTTCCCCATCTTATCTACGGGTTACTCCATCCATTACCCTATACTTTGATGAATATTTTCCCTATGATTTTAGCCAGATTGATGCTTCGTGCCCAGGAAATCATCTGAAAATGTGCGGCTCCAACTTTATTTCTTTTCACCATGTTATCATCTGAAAAGCTATAGATTCTCCTCCTTTGCAGTTTATTTGTTTTGGTTCGGTTGTTGTGGGTTTCATGTGAGTTTTTCCCGCTCATTTCCACTATCTAATGTTCAGTTTCATGCCTACAAAATGCGTCGACCCATTTTCTAAAAACGCATCTGCAGCTCTCTTTTGCATCTATAAATCCGAACTTTTAGCATCTCTTTTGTTCATTTCTTCTTCCTCTTTTCAACTAGGGTTTTTCCTTTTCAAAACCCTCTTGTAATCCGAAAATTATAGTGGTGTTTTATTGGGTATTTTATCGCCGCAAGATCATCGTTTTACATTGCTTAAGATATTCTCAATAAGCATTTTCTCTACTTTAAGTGATTAATTTATTTATGTGTTAATATTAATTTATTTATGATCAGGTGATCAATTTAATTAAATAATAATTGAATTTTATTATCTACATTAAGATTATTAATTTATTTTGTTTATAATAGTTAGGTTTATTATTTGAGTTGGATATATATAAATAAATACCGTTTTATTTATATTAACTGTTTTAATTAATTGTTAGTCTATTATTTTTATTGAGATTGTTTTTTATTGTTGTTGCGATGGGCGAGTTTGGCGGTAAGTTTGTGGGTGGAAGCGCGGAGTCCTTGTTCGGCATTTTCGCTAACATATGGTTTTTTAGCGAGCGTATTGTAAGTATTTTTCAAACGACTCTTGTAATTTAAATATATTGTGCATTAATATATATATATATGTTTTGGTTGATTGGTTTTACCGGACTGAGTCCGAGGAGTTCGGGTGTGACGACCCCGAATTTTCATACTTTGCTTTTATTTAATTAAACAAGTAGGGTTTAGTAACTTAGGTAATTTAGTGGACAAAGAGTTAAAAGGTGGGCTTAGAAGTTGAAGGTCTTAAGGCCATAACAAAAGCTTTAGGCCTAAGTGGGGGAGGACAAGCCCATAGCCAACCCAAGCCCATACTTGATGACACATGTCAAGCTAGGAGAAGTTTAGTAAGTTAAACCAAGACTAGTAGTTGAAAGAAGGAAAATACTAGTAAGTAAAAAAGTTGACTAGTTGTTTTGGTTGGAGAAAGGAAAGAGAAGACAAAAATGGAATCTTCACATCTTTTCCTACCTAGATAGGCGTGTGAGGCATAGGATTTTTGCCAAATAAGATCATCATGGGATTCTACCATATCTAGTCAAATGATGAGGCAAGATTTGAGAAGATTTGGAAATGAAAAAAAAAAGAGGAGTTTGGTGGTGGCTATGGCTGAATGCCTTAGGAATTTTCTCACAAATATATTTCCAAATCTAGATGGAATGGACATATGAGATTGTGTAAGACTAGAAAAAACTTGATGTGTAAGAAGGTGTAAGAGAAAGATGACATGAGATGTGGATTGATGGACACAAAGGTGGGAGGAAGAAATATGGAGGGTTCGGGTATGGTGTATAGCCGACTCCCTCTCCCCTTTTTGACATCCTTTTTGCTACCAAATCTAGGCTATGGATTTGTGTAAGAGTAATAGGATAAGCATGTGTAAGAGATGAAGTGATTAGTTGATTGATGGAGCATGTGACAAGAGGGAAATGAGAGTAGGGAGAAAAAACGGTTTCGGATGAGGCAAGGGGTCCGAACCCCTACTTTTGCCTTCTCCCAAAAAGTGATCCTTAAATCCCTTGGAGTGACCTATGAGATGATGGTTGGGAAGACAATAAGTGATGTGAGATGATGAAAAGGGGTTGGAACCCTTGAGAGAGAGGCCGGCCATATGGGGAGAAAGAAGAAGCAAAATCTTCAACCTAGAATGAACTAGATTAGCTTTGATGTGATCAAGTGATGGGAGTCACTCAAAGGTCTTTCCAACCCATCACATGTCACCCAAGCCTAGGGAAATGAGTGGCCTAGAGCCTAGGAGAGTCCCTTGGCCTAATGGCCTTACTTCCCCACCCATTTGGTTGCTTCATTCGGACACACACACACCCCACTCACCCTCCACCTCACGGCAACTCACTCTTCATTTCTTCCACTTTGCTTCACTTCACTTCACCACCTAAACACCTAAACATTCCAAGCTTAGAAGAAGAGGAAGCTAGTGGTTTTGGAAGGAGGAAATCCTAGAAGATGTAAGTGACTTAGTTACTTTAAGATAAACCTAGAAGAGTAAGGAAGAACACTTCCTAGGTTCATGCTTTCTAAAAGAAATCTCTTTTTGAAAATGGTGTGTTCTTAGCATATTCTAATAAAATACTTCTCTTATTTTCAGAACTCATATAAGCTAGCTAGGAGAATTGTAAATATATCCCTATTTTTGCCTTTAGCATCTCTAGCATATTTTTGAGTGAATATGTTTGAATGTGCTTGTATATGCTTGAATATGCTTGTATTGTATGGTTTCTTGCTTTACATGCCATGATGAAGCTTTGGGGGTAGAAATGCTATTTTGGTTAGATTCCATGTTTAGAACCTATGTTCTTTCTTATATAAAGGGTTATAATGTGATTGATGATCTTGGTGGTTTTGTGAGGAAAAGCATGTAAACATGAGTATGTTAAATATTGTTGAATGTTGGGTAATGTGGGATATGTTATTTGAAGAAAAACATCTTGATTCTAGTAGCAAATATCTTGCCTATTGAAATGCCATGTGGGGATAAATATTCATAGAGTATTGGTGGAATCTAGTTGCACTGTTCTTGGAAGATATTGTTATTATTATTGATTGATGGTTGCTAAAGAAATGCATGCTCGTGGAGTTTCGGTTTGGAGGATTTCTTGGAGTGGAAATCTTGAGGTTTTAATTTCCTTTTATTAAATATTTGTATTTGGATATTTTGGAGAAGTAGAAACACAAGGAGTGGGAGAATGACATGTATAGATTCGGTTTTATCTAGAGTGCTCAAGTAGGACACTAGTTTTGATGAGCTAAGGAAAGAAACACTAAACCTAAGGGTTATAGGGTTTCGGGTTGCCCACTTGTAAGGTTAGGAAATTGTTTTAAATATTGAGCTAGGGTTAGAAAGTGAAAGGAAAGTGAATGAAGGAAGAAAACACCAAGTGGAGACAATGTAGGTCTCGGCCCAAACCCTAGGGGTGGAAGCCGAGCACCCTACTCACCTTAGTATATCTGTTTATGTGTTTTCACATGAGTGATGAGTTAACTAGAAGGGGATTTCATATGGAAACGACTAAATGTATGTACTCGAGTTCGCCTCGAGTTTTGCATCGCAAGGTTGGAAGTTGCATGTCCCATGCATAAGCACGAAAACCCATGTTTTGAGTCAAACATGTTTTCAAAAGAAATGTATTAAAGTTTTAGAAGAACCCCAAAGGCTGGGACGGGGAAGTGTCCCAGTGGAACTCTCTGTTCATTCAGGAGTGTCTAAATTGAGTGAAAACTCTTGGGTTGACGAAGAACAGTCGGCGGACCATGTATGGCTCCAAAAGGTGTCCGGAGCGTGGTCGCACCTAATGCTAGTGGGTGCCATAAAAAGTGGTGTTGGCCTCGGCCTCACCATATGAAAATTTTGTACTTGCTCGGAGAGAAATCCCTGAGTGACGAAAAGCACGAAAGGGCGTGAAACGTATTCACCTAGGTTGACTTGGTCGCCGGGTGTGACGGTAACTAGCGGGGAGCACACGGTGCATAGGAGAACCGTGAGGTGTCCAAAATATGAAGTCATGACGAAAAGAAAAGGACCTTCGGGTCGTATATGATATGATAAGTGGCGCCTAAGATAAGAAAAGATAAAAGTTTCTGAATAAATGTCTTTTTGAATGAACGTGCATTAAGAAGTTTTGCTACGTGATTTTTGAACAAGTATGAAATTGGGAATTGAGAAAGGTTATGAAAGATGAATTTTGTCACGAGCATGTGCATCAGTCCCAGCATGAGTCCCATGTTACTGTACATGTGTGAAATTGCTTGTTATTTACTTAACTATATGCCTGAAATGCTTTCGTTAAAATGTTGATATACTTGCTGAGATTTCCCCCGAAATCTCATCCCTCTCTATGTCCTTACTATCCTTTCCTCTTGGGAATGATAGAAGTAATTGCAGGTGATGATGGCTCAACCGAATACGACCCTTGTGATGATACCTCAGACTCTCAGTGACCCGATTAAGGCCACCCTTAAGGGGCCAGTGACTCTGAACCTTCCGGTTCAGTGGGAGGTGGACTCACTAAAAATGGCGATGTACAGTTCAGTCGATTTATACCCTGCGGAGTATTGCTTGGTGCTAGGGGTAGACGAG
Source organism: Platycarya longipes (assembly GCA_036559045.1). Lineage (NCBI taxonomy): Eukaryota > Viridiplantae > Streptophyta > Magnoliopsida > Fagales > Juglandaceae > Platycarya > Platycarya longipes. Next base: position 31,971,006 of record CM071798.1, on the reverse strand, counting down.
TCCTTTCACCTGGGACGCGTTTTTGGACCACCTTCTAGAGCAATATGTGAGGTCGAGCCTAGCTTAGATTTGGATCGGCTTCGCTGGGGCCCGAACCTTAAGAGGATAAAGAAGGAATCCATCTAATGAACTCCATGGGCAATAATAAGACCCACTTTATTTTGTAACGCCCATTATTGACGTATTTTGTAAAGTCTTCCCTCCTGTGGGAAGTACTATTTTGCTTCTCTGGACAAGGTTATGTAACGTGATTTTGGGCTATATATGATATTTGTTTTGGTATCAATAGCGTGACCATGTGATGCATATTATAGAAGACTTGACCTTTTTCTTTCGTTGCGAGAATCTTTCTTCGATGTTTAAAAAATTAAAAAAAAAAAAAAAAAAAAAAATCGTACACTTATGATATGACGAGGGGTGAACTTCCTTGTGTCGCTCATCCCCAACGTTTCTATTCACGTGCGATCCCAAGCGTGGATTGGGGCGTCGACATCGGGGATCCGTTGGATTTGAGATCGGAGTTGCTTGCGATTGCTTGATGTTTGATCTTGTTGATTGTTGGTTATTTTTGTGCATGGTTGTATGCATTGTGTAAGTACATTTATAAACCACTTTTAGTGTTTATTTGTGTCTATAGAATTAACATGTTTAAGGATGTTTTTATTAAGTGTTTAATATATTCATAAGATTTGCTATGTTGTGTTAGGTTGATGGTAATGGAAAGTAGTGAGATAAGAAGGGGAAAATGTAATAAGGAGCAAGGACATGCTTTGGTAAATTATGGTTTGAGGATTTGATGAGGGTATGTGGGATTGGAATGATAAAGGAATGATGTTAAGAATTTAAGAGCTTCTCAGTATTGGAAAGGATCCCTTAGAGAAGTATTTGTTTCTATATTTTAATAAAAAATATGATGACTAAATTAAGTTAATAAGTGTTTGAGGAAAATTTTATTGATCAATTCTCTAGGAGTGATGAAAGGATTAAGATTATTTGTTGATAAAATGATTAAATTTATGTATGCTGTGGTAAGTTGTTCTATGGAAAAGTAAGAAAGTATACGGATGAAATCTTTTGGATTAGCAAGAGTTTATTTTGTAAATTTTGAATGAAAATTTAGAGGGTTAATATGAGAAGTTTGGTTAACAACAGAATTAAGTGGGACTTATAAGGTTTTGGTTTTATGTTTTTGAATTAAGGTAAGATTACTTTAGTTGTATTCAAATAAAGTTATTTATGTTTTAAGAATTATGATCCAAAATAAAGAGATGGTGGAATATAGTGGGACTTTGATGAAGGACCCTAAGAATTTATAAGTGTATGTTAGTAAGAATAGGGCTTGTGTAGAAATGTGGCTTGTTTTATGTTGGAAAAATACCTAACTCGAGACTTCGCTCCGTTCTCGCTCGACTTCTGGCTTGAGCGAGACACAAGCAGAAACTTCGCTTGATACTTGCTCGATACTTTGTTCGAGTGAGATATTCTGTCAGTTTAATTGCGAAGCTTTTTTTTGGTTGAAATGTCTATGATTTAAGTAGAGAAGAATTGTAATGCAAGAATTATATGTAAAGTGCAAGTGCATAGTTTGCATGGCATGTGTCCCATGAAACAGGTTGCATGTATGAAAAAGGTTGATTCAAGATGATTTGGAAAATTAATAGGAATATCTAAAGTTTTTATGTTTTGAATTTTAAGAGATATGGATTTAATCAAATACGAAATTGAGATTGAAGTGGCAGATCTGAATTGGACATATAGGCATTGACTTTAAGTTGACTAATGATCTTGAATAAGATTAAGTTTTTGGATTATTTTCTCAATTATTCTAAGATCATGACAAGTGTGTAGACATATGGCAAATGAGGATATTTTAGCTAGGAAGTTTCGTGTAAAACAAGAGGGATTATTTATCAAATACTTGGTGTGCCCGGATTGGTGCTCTCAGGCTGATCTGTCGATTTTCACTAGAATAATTTTAACTTGATCATATAAGCTCCGAATGAATTGATTCTAGTTCCCATAGAACCTTAAGAGGGATATCTAGAACTTTTATGTTTTGAATTTTTGAAGATAAAAAATGGATCAAGAACTAAATCTGGTATGAAGTGGACGGACAGGAATATGAGTCAACTAGTAACCGACTTAAGCAAAGTGCACTAACTTTGCCATGTGGCGAAAACCAAATTGATTTATCAAGTTTCTTAACCTCTTGACATGTGTAGGGATATGTGGCAAGTGAGGAATAAGTCATCTAGAAGCTTTGGTGGCAAGTAATCAAATAGTGAACTCGGATTGGGTGTTCTTGGGTGGTTTTGACATGTTTTGATAAAATAAGCATATCTCTCTCATTTGATATCAGAATAAAGTGATTCAAAATCCTATAAACTCTTAAGAGGATGATATAAAACTTTCATATTTTGCGTTTTCGAAAACGAAAATCAGATCAAGGACCTATTTGGGATGGAAGTCGCTGGATACACCTCATTGGAAGAAACCATCATACTATTTTGTCTCTACCCTACGTGAGTTAGGTCTATTTGAGCCATTGATCAAGAAGATATTTAGGCAGCTCAACAAATTGACCATTGGATCTAAGTATGACTCACCAAACCTAAACTTAGACCAAATCATTCACCTAAAACAAGTTAAAAATTAATACACGGCAAAGGAAGCAAATCTGGATGCCTTAAGCCCAAAGATCTATCCTCTTATGCCTAAGGTTTCGCCCCTTTCCCATCTATATATATATGTAGTGGCTTCTCTTAATCTCTTTTAGCAATAACACACGGCTAACTTGAGAGAAAACAAAGAAAAGTTTTCCCAAAGCCCTTAAATCTCCAAACACTATCAAAGTGAGGTATTGAGTAAGTTTAAAGAGAAATTTGTAAGAGATTGGTTTAATCACCGCTTCAATTTTTGAAGAAACTGGTAAGCATACAATTTAACCTAATATTGGCATAAAATAAGTAACTTGATGATTAAATCATGTTTGTTACTTGTTTAAGCTTAATCATTGTTTATAGGATTGAAATGAAATCTATTAGATTATGATTGTTTTCTTTATCATGAAAAATGCTAAGAAAATTAGAAGAATATAGATTTATGTTTTAATAAGTAAAAATAAGGTTTATGTGAAAAGATGATTTGTTTTAGGTTGGAAAAACACTTAACTCGAGACTTCACTCAACTCTCGCTTGACTTTTGGCTCGAGCGAAATACAGGCTGAGCATTGACACCTTTTTGTAAATCGGACAAAACTTGTTCATTTGATGTCGGATTTCAATTATTCAAGAGGCTATGGAAATCTAAGAGAAAGATCTATAACTTTTATATTTAAAGTTTTAAGAGATAAGGACTCAAAAAAGAATGAAATTGGGATTGAATTGGCAGAGCGAGATTTAGGCAGAAACTTGGCTCGACCCTTGCTCGATGTCTAGCTCAAGCGAGATTTCCCTGTTACTTGAATCTGAGATTTTCTTGTATCTAATGCATGAGATTTAATATAAGACTTATTTGTTGAATGCAAATGTATGATTTATATGTTATGTATTTCATAAGATATGCATTCAAAAGTTTAAGGTTATGGATCATGTTGCATTTTGTCTCATACGTGTCATCATAAGTCATGACTTATATTTTAAAAAAAGTCTATGTTATATATTGTCATGTAAGTATTGTCATAAGTCATGATGAAAATTTAAGAAATGAGATAAGAAAACTTTATAAGTGAAAATATTCAAAAGTTAGTCACGTCACGACCAAGACGGCGATACGTAATGCCCGGATGACTGATGTGCCGACAGAGACGGCGATACGTAATGCCTGTCGAGGATAATAAATAATTAAGACTCACAAGATTAAGAAAGAAGATGAAAGAAATATAAGTTTTATGTATAAGATGGTGGGTCCGAGTAAGGTCTAAATTTGTATGGAAAGATTGGTCATCTACATTCATAAGTCTCATAAGGCATTTTCATAAGTTATATGTCTTTGATCATTGCTATGTATGATAATCTCTTATTTTATCTATGTTTTATTTCGTTAACTGTGTACTTACTGAGATTTTCAAGAAATCTTACTATTTTAAGTTTTATCTATCATTCCTTATGGAATAATTGATGTTGTGTAGGATTAGATAATTTGCAATGAGACTCAAACATCACAAGAGATTTTGAGGTACCCTGAGGTCCTACAAAATGCTCTTATCTTGACGAAATGATCTCTCATGTACGTAATCAAGTGAAATAGCAAGATTATCAAACAGCAGTGGAGTACGGTATTTGTTTTAAGAAAACTATCTGGGTTATGTAAGCCTTGGATACAATATGTTATTGTAAATGTGAAGTTATGAAAGTTATAGTTTTACTACGCCATGTGATCTATTCATGCAAGAGATAGATCCCTCTCCATATATTGGAGATTTACCTCTTTCTGCTACGGTTTGCATTGCATTTAATCAGTAAGCCTAGATGCATACATGCTACTCCTTACGTTTATGTAGGATAAGTAGCCTTGTGTTACTTATCCGGACGCTTCGATTTACGTTTTAATCTAGGCAAAAAATCAGGGCGTTACAGAATGGTATCAAAGCAATACGACTCTAGGTAAACCATAAATGTCTTAGAAAAAATGATCACATGATATCAGGATAGGTTTTGATTTGATTAAGAAAGGCTTAAACCCTGGAAAAGACTTGGTCAAGTGGGTTTCTCTCATGGAATTGGGAATGTCTTGGATTTTAGAATTTCTACAATAGACTATGTGATAGAAGTAGAAATTGATAATGTGATTGACCCCGACATCATTTGTGGTAAGGTCAAATTGATGATGAAGTGTGATACCTGTTTTGTTGACTCTGAAGTAGTGAAGTTTATTGTATGGTTGTATACCGAAATATAAAGTATATGTGGATTCTTAAGATCCTTATGGTGATATTTGACGAGAAATTTGTTGGATGTTATCAAATGATAAAGAATTTCTCTTCTGAAATTGTGAATTTGAGATTAACCAAGCAACTTGATATTTTTCTATTGATGGGATTTGAGTTAATTTTCTTAGTTATAGCAAGTTAAAGATTAAGTTCTGGCATAAAGATGTTATGATCAAGAATGACATAAATGTTTAGGAGTGGTAGGCTTGAATCTTTATTAACCCGGGTTGTTGTTGTAATATCAAGGTTTGGGAGAAAACGTCAGTCTAAGTGATCTCTTTGGGAAGTAAGATAATTGAAGTCCTAAGTTATGAGAAGTTGCAAAATAGTCTAAAGAATGAAAGGTTACAAGTTTATTGATCTTATAAAATTTCGAAAAATGATTCTTAAATTAGGTAAAGTTTTAGAATTTCAGATATTTGATTTGTAATAAGATTTGAATTTTGGGGCCATAGACCTCATGTGTTAACTTGATCTATTTTTAGGAGTTTTAAATTACTCATATGTTTTATGAGTTTTAAACAGGATATGCCAAGATTTAATATAACCTCCATATGAGTAATTTAAAACTTGCTCATATGCACTTAAAGTCAAGTTGACACATGGGGTCTATGGCCCTAAAGTCAAGGTCACTAGTCAACTCAAATTTACTCATATGTACTTAATCTTATTCAAGGTCATTAGTTAACTCAAAGTCAATGTCTATATATCTAATTACGTTCTGCCACTTCAATCCCAATTTAGTATTTGAGTAAATCCATATCTCTTAAAACTTAAAGCATAAGAATTGTAGATATTCCTCTTAACTTTACAAATCATCTTGAATCATCTCAATCCAACATAAAATGAGTAAGTTATGTCTATATTACTAAAGAGCATTGAAACTATCTAAGATTGCCTACTCCAAAAATATCATAAGGTATATTCCTTATTCATACCACTTGATTTCTTTTGTAAATTTCCTTCAATTTCTATACAATAATTTTTTGAATATTCAAAAATCATATCTTCTCGTCCTATTAGTGTCTCCCATGATTTTTCCTCCAATACCAATAAAAGGCTTATAAAAACTATATATATTCAAAATTCCAAAGGTTCCCTAAAATAATCTTAAAGAACATAATCATACCAAATATGAAAATTAAAAGAATATTTAAAATTCCGAGTTATGGCACTAAATATGATGAGAAGATATAATTTTTGAATATTTAAGAACATGTTGTATAGAAATTGAAGAAAATTTACATAGGAAGTCAAATAGTATGAGTAAGGAATTTACTTTATGATATTTTCGAATTAGATAATTTTAGACAATTTCAACACATTTTAGTAATATGGACATAACTTATTCATTTTATATCGAATTGAGATAATTCAAAATGATTTAGAAATCTAAGAAGAATATCTACAATTTTTATGTTTTGAGTTTTAAGAGATATGGATTTAATCAAATACAAAATTGAGATTGAAGTGTCAGATCTAAATTGGACATATAGGCATTGGCTTTAAGTTGGCTAATAACCTTAAATAAGATTAAGTTATTTTCTCAATTATCCTAAGATCATTAAAAGTGTGTAGACATATGGCAAATTAGGAGATTTTAGCTAGAAAGTTTCATATTAAATAAGAAGGATTATTTATCAAACACTTGGTGTGCCCGAATTGGTGCTTTTAGATTGATTTATTGACTTTCAGTAGAATAATCATAAACTGGTCATATGAGTTCCGAATGAAGTGATTATAATTTTTATAGAACCCTAAGAGGGATATCTAGAACTTTTATGTTTTGGGTTTTTGAAGATAAAGAATGGATCAAAAACTAAATCTGGTGTGAAGTGGATGGACAGGAATAGGAGTCAACTGGTAACCGACTTAAGTAAAGTGTACTAACTTTGCCATGTGACGAAAATCAAATTGGTTTCTCAGGTTTCTTAACCTCTTGGCATGTGTAGGGATTCGTGGGGGAATACGTCATCTAAAAGCTTTGGTTGGCAAGAAAACAAATGGTGAACTCGGATTGAGTGTTCTCGGGTGGTTTTGACATGTTATGGTGAATTAGGGATATCTCTCTCATTTGATATTGTAATAATGTGATTCAAAATCCTATAAACTCTTAAGAGGATGATCTAAAACTTTTATGTTTTGAGTTTTTGAATAATCAAATCATATCAAGAACTTATTTGGGATGGAAGTGGCTGGATACATCTCATTGGAAGAAACCATCATACTATTTTGTCTCTATCCCACGTGAGTTAGGTCTATTTGAGCCATTAATCAATAAGATATTTAGGCAGCTTAACAAATTGACCCTTAGATCTAAGTATGACTCACCAAACCTAAACTTAGACCAAATTATTTCACCTAAAACAAGTTAGAAACTTATACACGGCAAATGAAGCAAATCCGGATGCCTTAAGCCCAAAGATCTATCCTCTTATGCCTAAGGTTTCGCCCCTTCCCCATCTATATATATATATATATATATGTAGTGGCTTCTCTTAATCTCTTTTAGCAATAACACACGGCTAGCTTGAGAGAAAACAAAAAAAAAGTCTTCCCAAAGCCCTTAAATCTCCAAACACTATCAAAGTGAGGTATTGAGTAAGTTTGAAGAGAAATTTGAAAGAGCTTGGTTCAATCACCACTTCAAGTTTTGGAAAAACTTGTAAGTATACAATTTAACCTAATCTTGACATAGAATAAGTGAATTGATGATTAAATCATGTTTGTTACTTGTTTAAACTTAATCCTTGTTTATAGGATTGAAATGAAATCTATTAGATTATGATTGTTTTCTTTGTCATGAAAAATGCTAAGAAAATTAGAAGAACATAAATTTATATTTTAATAAGTAAAAATAAGGTTTATGTGAAAAGATGGTCTGTTTTAGGTTGGAAAAACACCTGACCTGAGATTTCGCTCGACTCTCGCTTGACTTCTAGCTCGAACGAGATACAGGCTGAGAATTGACACATTTTGATAAATTGGACCTAACATGTTCATTTGATGTCAGATTTGAATGATTCAAGGGGCTCTGGAAAGTTAAGAGAAAGATCTATACTTTTTATGTTTAAAGTTTTAAGAGATAAATACTTAATAAAGGATGAAATTGGGATTGAATTGGAAAAGAGAGATTTAGGTAGAAATCTTGCTCAACCCTCACTCGATATTTGGCTCGAGTGAGATTTAGGTAGAAACTTGGCTTGACCCTTGCTCGACGTCTGACTCGAGTGAGATTCCCCTATTACCTTAATCTGAGATTTTCTTGTATCCAATGCATGAGATTTAATATAAGAATTATATGTATGATTTATGTTATGTATTTCATGAGATATGTATTCAAAAGTCTAAGGTTATGATCATGTTGCATTTTGTCTCATACGTGTCATCATAAGTCATGACATCCATTTTAAGAAAAATCTATGTTACATGTCATCATTTGAGCATTGTCATAAGTCATGACAAGCATTTAAGAAATGAGATAAGAAAAATTTATAAGTAAAAAGATTTAAAAGTTAGTCACGTCATAACAGGAATGACGATACGTAATGCCCGGATGACTGATGTGCCGACTAGAACAGCGATGCGTAATGCCTGTTGATGATACGAAATAAGAAATATTCGACTGGGATGGCGATACGTAATGCCTGTCGAGGATAAGAAATAATTAAGACCCACAAGATTAAGAAAGAAGATGAAAGAAGTATAAGTTTTATGTATAAGATGGTGGATCCGAGTAAGGTCTAAGTTTGTATGGGAAGATTGGTCATCTACATGCATAAGTCTCATAAGGCATTTTTATAAGTTATATGTTTTTGATTATTTCTATGTATAATAATCTCTTATTTTATCTATGTTTTATTTCGTTAACTGTGTACTTACTGAAATTTTCAAAAAATCTCACTATTTTAAGTTTTATCTATCATTCCTTATAGAACGATAAAGGAATGATAGATGTCTGCAGGATTAGATAAATTGCACTAAAACTCAGACATCATACGAGATTTTGAGGTACCTTGAGGGTCCTACAGAATACTTATATCTTGACGAAATGATCTCTCGCGTACGTGAACAAGTGAAATAGCAAGATTATCTGACAGCAGTAGGATTCGGTATTTGTTTTAAGAAACTATTTGGATTATGTAAGTTTTTTATACAATATGTTATTGTAAATGTAAAGTAATGAAGGTTATAGTTTTACTATGCCCTGTGATCTATTTATATAAGAGTTAGATCTCTTTGCATATATTGGAGATTTACCTCTTTCTGCTACGGTTTGCATTACATTTAATTAGTAAGCCTAGATACATGCATACTATTCTTTACGTTTATGTACGATAAGTAGTCTTGTGTTACTTATCCAAATGCTTCGATTTATGTTTTAATCTAGGGAAAAAATTGGGGTGTTACACAAAATGTTCAATTGAGTGAGCTTGAAAAAAAAAACAACAACAACGAAGTGATTGAAAAAAAAAAGAAAAAAAAAGTGGAAAAGAAAAGATAAAAAAAAAAATAGAGAAGTTGAAGAAGGAAAAGTATTATTCGATGATCTATTCGATGATCTGAAATGTTGAAAAGTACATCAAGTGAGAAGTGTGGTTTGGTATGATCTTTAATAAAGCCACATTACAACCTTTTGTGTTGATCGTTTTGATCCTAGGTAAGCTTGTGGAAAGGGTGGTAGAATTCTCAATTGTTAGTGTTCCTATCATATGATCAATATTTGTTTGTTACTTATACATAATTCCTAATTTTTCATATGTGTGTACACCCCTTGTCAACTCCATAGAGAGAATCCCTATTCGAAACACTTTTATAGTCATGAGATATAGAGTTGAACCTTTTGCTTGAAATGTTCTTAATGTTGCATGTATCACGGTTTGTGGTTAGATGGATATGGTTTAGAGCACACACACACTCTGTGGATTGCTATAGGTAGATTGATTGTGATAGAGTTATTGGATTTCTAAAATTATTTTGATATGTGAATTCAGAAAGTGTGACTTGGTGAGCTCTGTGTGTAATTTTCTTTGATTTCTTTCGTTGTTTTGGCATGAAAATTGCTAGAGGCTAGCAATGAATAAGTTAGGGGTGTGATAGATGCACGAAAATGCACTTTAAATACTCTATTATTGGATTAAAATATCAGGTTGTGAATAGAAATAATAGGATATAATTTATTTTATTGAGTTTAATTTCTATTTACATTGAGATGCCTTAAGTATTATTTGTTGTCTTTTATTTTTATTCTTAATTTTCTTAATTTTATTTTATTTTATTTTTATTTCTTTGTTGGTGTTTGAATGAGTGAAAGAGATCATGTGGCCCACAATATCACAAGACAATTTAATTCAACAAGAGCATCAACTTGGGCCCACAATCCACTCATTGATCCACACCTTGTTTTGCACTCCAACAAATAAAAGAGGCCGCATGATATGTTTTGGGACTTCAAGTTGAACAAGGCAATACATGGATCCATTAGAATTTGAACAACACTTAACTTTACTCTCTTGGGCCCGCCTCATCTCTTGGCATCTCAACATACACGCATCAATTGAAGTCAAATGGCCCATTAACGCACATAACGCACGGCATCTCAAGGGAGGGATTTAGTTGAACACAGCACAAGAGATAAACGGGAGAGTGGACTTTCAATAAGACACGGCAACAACATATATACGTAATTAAATGAGCAACGCCATTTTTGGGAAGCTACGGATAGAGAGCAAACGAAATAATTTTCATGGTGATCGCCTGTTATTTTATTTTTCTCTGGAGATTTATATTGTCCATTATGGATAACTAAATTCTCAAGTAGAGTTAATGATGAATTTGCACACTAGATGGTAATTTTAATTTATTTTTAATTCATATATTTGATTTTCAATTATTAAAACTTTTTGTTTTATCATTCTCAATTTATCATTAGTTTTTTCTTTCCGAATAATCATAGATTTTACTCCGTTTATAGATTCAAACACGTTTTTTCTATTGAATGGTTAGATATTTGATTATGTTTGGAGCAATTGATTATCTGTATTGATTTAATTTTCTGCTGCAATATCGCTCATTGAGTATAAAACATTATTATTTCGACACACGACATTACATTATTATTTCGATACAAGAAAGGACTATGGAAAATGACTTTTTATGTTATTGTGTCGAAGATTGGTAAGACAAATAAAACACCCTCCTAAAATCCCTTGTTCCATTCATTTATTTATATTCTCTACTTGCTTATCTTATTGTCGTCGTTAAATTTTCTCAATATGGATAACAATTTATGTGATTTAAAATTGATGAATGATTTTTCAAAAATTTACATTTGGTTTAATCTTGATTTATAATTTTATATCTTTCGATTGAGAGTTACGGAATTAAATTCTCAATTGAGTTATTAGTGAATTAAAAATAATTAAAATATCGAATATGTGCAAGGGATTATCGAAACTCTACTGTTCGTCAACTTTGATTACTTTTTCTGTTAATCAATTTGTTTAATTTTTATTTCCATTTAAAATCAATTTTTATTCTTTTATTAATCATTTAATATTATTCTTTTTAGTTTCTTTGTTCTTTCAACTATTTTTTTAATTTGTCTCCTTGAAGAATCGACACTCCAAAGCTACACTACAATTACCACGTTATTATTTGGGCGTAATCACCTTCGGGGATCCACATACTGTTACTACCCTTCCAAACTTAATGTCTTACTTTGAGTGCTTATCCACTAAAGTGAACCTTTATGATTCACTCGAGTATTAAGACACTACTACCTATATATTACTCTTCCTATGAACCTTATCTCGATGCATGACTTAAACCAACCAAGTCACGCATCACATTCCTAGTCTCAACACACGCACTATTGCATCCAAACTTACAATTTATCATCGCTCTCATCCTCGTTCATATGTATTATATGACTTTGAGCCAATTCTGAGACCTAAACATCGTGTACATATGCTTAGGAAAAATTACCCATTATATATGGTAAATTCATCCGGCACACATGTCTCACTTGATTTACATGTACCTTACCTCTTATCACCTAAAATTAACATATAATACGTTGATCACTTGCTTGTGTAAACAAACACCATACTCCGATAGCGGCATTCTCTAACTCGATTGGCAAGACTTTTCCTACTTCATGGCCCGTTATAAGTTTATCTCAATGCTTGACACGATAAGGTCCCTTCACAGCTACACTTCCGTCGTGTCATGTAGTTTGAGACTACTCACGAGCTACACCATTATCCACCCCTTCACATGGCGTTACGCCACATCAATTCTACACCAACCTCTCGAGTATGTCTCCTCGTGTACTCATGCCATTACGTGACGTCTCGTCATGTTCCCGCTACGTTACTCTTACACAATTTCATGACTTCACACATACTCCCAACATAATAAGACTACACAATGACACTTGTCACTAAGACTATCGATCACATCATAACTACTCCAAGATATTGTTCCATAGCTCTTAACACTTCACATGTATAACAATCATACATTACCACATGGTGACACTTGTCACTTGACCACGCTTTGCGCTCCTTAGCTACGTAACCATTCATACCTCATGATATATCTTACGGTGTATCACGATCTCACCATATGGAGTACACTGCACGTGCACTCCTTTCTATACACACTATGCCATGCAAAGTATACTCCACATGTATTCTTTCCAATCCATACCATGCCACACAGAGTACACTGCACGTGTACTCTATACAATCCACAATATGCTATATAGAGTACACTCCATATGTATTCTTTCCATTCCACACTACACTGTGTAGAGTCCACTCTATGTGCATTCTATGCAATCCACATTGCGCCATACACTACTACAACATGCCGCATGGTGCATCACTTTACCACATAGAGTACACACTACGTGTACTTCCTTCACAACACACTACGCCATATCACCACTACAACACACACTTGACATCATAGTCCACAATACTACACTACACAACTACGCCCAACACTTTATGTACACAACCACACTTTCTATCACTGCACTACACAGCGAGCTCCACAATACTAACATCGTAGTCAACAACATCCAACTACACAACTACACCCAACGTTTCACAAAAAATCAACTAACTAACATAAACAACAAGGCAGAGAGAGTTATACCATCGTTTGGGTAACTCGTACGTTGCTTACTTCCCAGCATGGCAAATGGCGTTGGAAGCCACTAGTTTGAGTGGTAACTACTCCGTCATGGTCACTATTCTTACCTTGTATGACTATCTCGAGGACTGGATCTAGAATTTCAATGGGTTTATCTAGATTGTACGAGGGATGGTCGACATGGTGGGCAGTTCTTAGATGGTGGTGGAAGGGTCGTATGTGGCGGTTAGCCATGTACAATGGTTGTTTTGGTGGGTCTTGGTTGTTGTGGCATGGGACTAGGCTAGGGGTGGTTTTGGGAGGCTCATGGTGGTATTTAGGATGGTGGTGAAAGACAAAGATAGTGACATTGTGGTGGTTACAAGGGTGGTTGTTGGTCTCTAAATAATGGAAATGGAGGGGGAGCTTGGTTGGCTATCATGGGGCATGGAGGTGGTCGAGAGGGTCCTGGTGGAGCTGGGGGGGTGAGAGGGAGGTGCCACGATGGTTGTGATGGCAAATCTAGGCCGTTGAAGGTGGATAGAGGTCGTGAGAGAGAGTGGAGGAGATGAGGGTTTCGGCTGGGGAAGGGGAGGCTAGAGGGAGGTCATTGGGAGGTAGGGAAATCAGTGGTGGTGGCAGTGAGGTGGTGTGACGGCTCTACGACAGTGGATCTAGTTGCGTGTGGGATGAAGAAAGTAAGGGGCTAGGGGCCATTTTGGATTGTGTGAGTGAGAGGGAAGGAGCTAGAGGAGCTGGGGAAAGTCAATGGTGGTCCAATGAGGCATAGGTGGCTGCTGGTGGTGGCATTAAGGTCATACGATGGTGAACTCAAGTGACTCGTATACGGCTAAGGGAATGGCTACCAAAGGGCTCGAATGTGGCTAGAGGGTCATCAGCATGATGGGAAGTTGGGGGAGGTGGTCGGTGACCAAAGGTGGGGGTGGCGAGGCTGGGCTGAGTTGAAGGAGAATCAGATAAGGAAGAGGGGAGTGTAAGCTGAGGGAGAAAGGAAGAGAGAGAGGGGAAAGGGGAAAGGGGAAAGGGAAAAGTAAGGAAAAAAATATTAGGAGTTAGGGTTTTAATCCAAAACTTTTATTTTGGCATCTTCAAAACGGACTGGCAATGGGTTTTAAATACTGATTTAAAAATGCGTAAAAGCTAACTTAACTAAAACACTAAGAGGAATTAATATAGAATATTATTTTATAGCCATTAATGAAGTTGGGATGTTAGTTTATTCTGGTACAACATTTTATGAGATAACCTATTCCACTATAATTTATTGCATACTATTGGAATATAATAGGCGCATTATATCTTAATTTTCATGTACGAAGGTTATGCAGCCTTATGTTGCATGTTCTGATACTTCAGTCACCGTAAGATTCTAAGCGGGGACTAGGGGGTCACAAATACTCTTGTGATGGTTATTTCCAAGTCTATATAAGTATGATTAATGCATTGAATGTTATCGACGTAACTCAGATTGATGTACCAACTAATTGTGCTCATGTTGCATATGGGGAACTGTACTGCTACCAGCATGCCCATCAGCATGCCATCAGTGCCCAGCAGCACCAACATGCCATCAGCAGCCTACGTGGGTGTCTTGGCCCGAGCCCTGACACGCACCAAGCCCCCAGCAAGGCTACCAGCCATGCGCAACCTAGCGCATAGCCCACTCAGCGCATGCTTGCGCACAACCCGGCGCGCACCCCAGCATGTCACCTATACGCGCCCACCTGTGCACCCTCTTGCTCAACCCCCTGAGTAGCCCACGGCGCACAGCCCTCCCCCATTACATGTGCCGCATGCCCTTGAGTGCACCACTATACTAGCCATGTGCCACATGCCCTTGCGAGCACCTCAGCGCACCATGCTCCAGCGCCCACTGGTGCGGCCCCCTGACACTCACTACATGCAACCCTGCAGCAGCCTTGTGCCACACACCCTTGCATGCGCCACCCCACCAACCATGTGCTGCATGCCCTTGCGCGCACCACAGCGTGCCACACTCTAGTGCCCACCTACGCGCCCACCAGCATGGCCGCCTGATGACCATGCATGCACCACAACAGCAACCTGGGCCATGCCTAGCGCCCAGACCAACCTTGGTCATGCCCAGCGCCTCACAACTCAAGCCATGCATGGGTCACTCACCAACAAGCCAAGCCAACCGCATTCTTGCCACCAGGCTAGACCACCCAGCCAGGCAACTAAGCCCGGGCCATGCCCAACGCCCTACAAACCAAGACATGCACGGGTCCAGCCGAGCCACCATTAAGCATGTGCGTACTAGCTGCAAGCCATGGCCAACACCTGACCATGGCTAGAGTCTTTGCCATGGACTAACCAAGACCACCTGAGGCGCAGGCCAACAAGCATGCCAATCACACCCATGGACCATGCCATGGGCTAGCCAAGACCACCATCCCTTCCTTACATGCCACAGCCACATGGGCCCCCAAGACTATGTTATTTGCTTTTAAGTGCTTTTACTTATTTTATTTAATTAAATAATGCCCAGGGACCTTTCAGGGGTTTCTACTTTGTAAACTCTATAAATAGGACCCTAGGCCTCTTAGTTTAGACATCTTTTAACCATTTGAAGAATTGAGGATTGGAGTGGCTTCCTAAGAGCTTAGGCCAACCACCATGTGGTACGGATTATCATCGATGCTTAGCACTTGGGCTTCTTGGGATGCAATTCATGAATCCCCTTAAAGAAGATTCCTCCTTACAATTCGTGAATAGGAGTAATCCACATCTATCCTTTTATCAATAAAGTATTTGAGGTATTTCTTATCATTTTGTGTTCTTGTTTATTTTCGTGTTCTTTTGTTCTTGGAGTGAATTGGAGTTCCTTTCTATTTGTTTGATTAGTGAAAACCCACAAAAAGAGTGAGTAAGTGTTTTAGTGTTTTGTTTGAGTGCCAAATTCACACCACTTGTGAATTTGAGAAGTGAGTATTTTAGTGTCTTGTTTAAGTGCCAAATTCACACCACTTGTGAATTTGAGAATTGTGTGTGAGTGTTCTTGGTGAGTTTTAAAGTTCACATCACTTGTGAATTTAGGATTCATCAATTGTGAGAAAGTGAATGCTTGAGTTGGAGTTTAGGAGTTGTCATTGCCGAACCACTTTAGTGTTCTTGAAGCGGTTGATGTGTTCTTCATGTTCTTGGCTTGTTCATCCATTTTCTTGGATGTTCAATCCATTCTCTTGAAGTGTTTTGAAGATTTCCTTATTTCCAATACCCTAGCCGACCACCCCAAAGGAAACCCTACTTACCATACACACATAACCCACTTACCAAAGTTATCCAAGTCCTCATCCCATAACCGGCCATCCATTAACCCCCATATCTAATCATATCTTCTCATATTTCCCTCAGCCAAATCAATCTCCCACCTTCCATAAAAAGCTCTAGTTGACCACTATAGCCCCCACACATAGCCGGCCACTCATCTCTCTCCAATCCCACCAAAATCTTTCCATACCAAGCAAAGATACCATCCTATCTAGCCATATACAGCCAAGACACCACTTGCCTTTGCCGAAATCCTTATTGCCACATCAACAAAATCATATCTTCCATTCCCATATTTGATTAGTCAATCAACTAATTAGTTGACTCAATCAAATATTCTCTCTCCCAAATCATTCCAATCACACTTAAACACCAACTCAATCTTTACATACCCGGCCACATATCTACCCTTAACTCCACAAATATTTCCAAAACCAAGCTAAGACATTTTCATATCTAGCCATACTTGGCAAGGCACCACTTGCCTTTGCCGAAATCCTAATTTCCACATCACTATATCTTCCTTCCTTATTTGGTTAGTCAATCAACTTATTAGTTGACCTAATCAGATATCCTTTCCTTCCAATCATACCCCATTCAAATCCAATCAAATATTTACCAACCCTAATTCCCCATATTCAACCATTATCTTATCCCACCATTTCCTCACTTATCCAATCAATCAAGAGATACCCTTACAAGTCAAAACCCTAACTACATATCTTACCATATCTACCCAAGTCTTACCTTCCATAAACCTTCATATACTCGGCTATATCAACCTTACGAAAACCGAACACCACTTTCCTTCATAGCCCCACCATATCTTTCCATAACCTATTTGATTGATCAATCAACACTAAATTGATTAAATCAAATATTCCTTTAACCAAGTCAAACCAATCTCCCTAATCAATATCCTACTCGGCCACCCAATCAATCATCACAAGATATCTCATTGCCATACATAGCCGAACCCTAATCCTTTATATTTCCCAATCATATCTTCTCTACCTAATTAATTAGTCAATCATCCTCTAATTGACCCAATCAATTCCCAATCAATTCCCAATCTACCTTAGCCAAACCCATCATACCCATCCACCTATCAATCAAGGCCAATCACACTACCCAACTACCATACTTGACCACCACTCAAACCCTATCACCTCTCAATCCCTAATCAATTAAGGATTGGTCTTACATTTCCTTTCCATAGCCAAACTACATTCTCCAAACCCTAATCTAATCCTAATCTCGAAATTCCCCTTAGTCACTACTAAAACTCTAGCCCAACTACACCATATGACCCATATGCCTTACCAAAAGAACCCTAACACATAAGCCTACCCAAAAGACATTCCCTTAAACCATTTCAACCTTAATCTACCACATAAACCACCACATCTCCCTATCCAAACCAAACTTATCCTTAAACACCATCGCCATTACCCTAGAAACTCAAGAAAGCAGGAAAAAATGCATTAACCAACCAACCAAGGAAACTTGCTCGGTCATTAAAGGAGACGTGCGTGGAGGAGGACCCACATTGGTTAGAGGCTAGACCGAGGCCCATACTAGGGGCTCAGATGCACATGCACGTGTGCGCGCAGACGAATGCGTTGTGGGGAGCGCCTATGCGCACGCAGGGCTATGCGCATGTACTGTGTGTGGCCAGTAGCCTCGCTGGGTGTCTGCGGCGAGTCAAGACCTAGGCCAAAGCATGCCTGCAGGCTAACCGGGGAACTGTCATGGCCCTCCGAGACCTGAGTCAGGGCCTGATCCTAGGCATCTCCTCTACGAGTTATGACAATCCATTTGTGCTCTTATAGATATAATTTATTTTTTATTTTTTTATTTTTTTATTTTTATTTTGAAAAATGATAAAAAAGGATATAAAAACAAAGTATATATATATTTTTATATTTTTTTAATAAAATAAGTCTATGGAGGCTCAAAGTGCCCCAACCGCGGGCCCAGAGAATTACTGTTAGGGAAAACGATCACTGAAATATTGACAGCCCTGGACTAGAATCATCACAACTACATTTGTTGTCGTAGTTGGGGCTTTACTCAGTCCTGAACTTCTGACGTTCCAAAGTCAAAACAAAGAAAGATACGCGCGAGGCAACGCAACAATCGGATTTAAGGTTTCTCCCAACCCTTTTCAAATTTCTTTCTCTTCAATTCCAAATGATCGCAATCACTTTCTTGTATCTACTTCGGTTTCTTGAACCTACTTCTTCAGTTCCTTCATACCCGCTGACTCGTTATTTTGTTTTCCTAAGAGGAGTTGCGTGATTTTACTTGATCGTTAAATTTAATTTGTTGTTCTAATCGCGGTTTGACTTTGATACCCGTTTCTGACTTTTCTTCTAAATGCAGAAGTTGTTTTGAATTTGATTTCCGATTGGGAATTGGAAAGGGAATTGGAAAAGGATGTAAGGTTTTTGGAATGCGTTTCCATGTTTGATGAGGCGAGATGGTTATCAGATCTAAGATGAAATGGGTTACTCTCTCCCTCCTCATCTTATCGTTGTTATCTCTGCTGGCCCAGCTTTCGGTCACAAGGTTTTCGACTGCCGATTTATTGCAGTACAGTGTAATGGCTGGGTTGCGTGCTGATTTTGCTAATGTGTCAGGATCACAGGTATGCTTTTATGATTTACTTTATTCTTACTGGTCCTCATTTATATTTTTATGGTTCTTTTTTTTGGGTATTAATAAAGGTATTGATGTGTTGTTTTAATTATGATTGTTTTGGTTGCAATGTTACAGTTCAGCCGGAATAAGAAATGGGGCGTTGAGAAGACGTTAGAGTCTTTACAGCCTTATGCAAATCCCAGAAGCAGATATCCGGGTAATAATTATGCTCAAGCACCCTATTATAAGTAATGTTTCTCTTTTTTCAAACTGACACCATCCACATCACTTAAATTGTATGAATTGATTTGTTATATCCAAATCAAATTATGTTATGTAAGCACTTTACTAGAGACATGGGTTGGGTGCCGATTGGTGGTTTAGTTGGCATTGACATGCCTTAGTTTCAAGAGACATGGGTTGGGTTAATCCTAACCTTCAAGAGTTGTCTAAGACTGTTGCAAAACAAGTGCAAAAGACAAGAATTTCAAATTATAAAAAAAAAAATATTAAGAAAAATATGCAAATTCATGATGCTTGAGTTACTATTCATGGGTGAGATGAATAGTGATCTTAGCTCAAGTTAAAAACTTAACCAATGTTGAAATGGGAACTCTAGGGGTGTGTGGTTGGGGCTTGGGTTAAGTGGAAATCAATGGTATGATGTATGTGGGTCCCATTTGGAAGAATGAAAGAAAATACAAAGCTTGGGTTTCATGGGTAGCCTTGGTTGTGGGCCTAGGAGTGGACTTATCTGTGGGTCTTATGTCTAGATTTATTGGCCTATCCTTGGCCTCAATACTCCGCTAAGTGGGTCCCAATCTTTGGGTCTTTCCTCCAATAAGCCAAAGTCTTGAATCTCACTATATTGGGCCCAATAGTCTATATCCACTAAGTTGAGCCTAATGTCTTGTGTCGTTTATGAAAGGCCTACAGTCTTATGTGTCCCAAGTTGGGACTAAGGCTTTTAATGTCTATCCTTAGCCCATCTCATCGTAATCAACTAGGGCCCTTACTAACCACTCTTGGGCTTCTCTAAATTCATCCAATATGTAACCCATTTGTGTGGGCATCAATATGCCATCTATTATTCTACCATTGGCCTCTTGGCATTTATCCTCGAAACTTATAAAGTACTAAAAATCCTCCAATCAATATTGCGCTATAATATTCTAGTAATTCTACTGAACCCGAAGTGCCCTCTTTTGCCAACTCAAGCTCCAAAAATGTTCTTACTATCAAATAGTCAACTTCTACTTGCTAAGGTCAAATTTACTAAGGTCAAGGCCTAAGGTATTTTTAAGTGGGGTATTACATATTGAGATAGTCTAAGTACCTAAACAGAGCCTTAGAATCTCCTAAACTATTTCTGACACAAACTAAACAACCAAAATACCTATATTAGAAGCAATCACAAAATACTTTCATCTAGACCTTTTAAACCACCCCCTCTTGCTTCCATTGGAGTTTTACTACTGGTCGTCATGTAGAATTTTAATTTTCAGGAATCTAAAAAGCACTTGACAGAACAATTTGAGTTTTATTTTTGGATGCATTAGAGAGTTAGTGTGTAAGTGTAAGAAGTTTTAATTTTTAAGAAACTAAAAAGCACTTGAGGCAACATTACTCTTATCTAATGAATGTATTATTGGGAGAGGAGGCAGCCCCAAGCCTTATAAAATAAGGCTTGGGCTCCTTGGTTTAAACACACCAGTCAGAAACTTATCTAGTAACTTTTGACTTTAGTAAAATTCCTCTGTTGTCCTTTTTTATATGTAAAAGGAAGAGAGGTGAAAGTTAGAGTTTTACTAGTGGAAAAAGTTTTTGTGGGTGTCGTTGGGGTGAGGAGAAAAATTGTGTGATTGTAACAATTTTTCACATAGTGTATTTTCTTCTCTGGGTCTGGTGGTTTTTCTCCTGGTTTGGGAGTTTTCCACGTAAATTCTTGTGTTGTGTTTATTTCTCTATTTTTCTTGTTATTCTGTTGAAAGTAGATCCTGGTGGGGGGAATTTGGAAGTTCAGATTCCCAACAGTGGTATCAGAGCCACTAGGTTCTTTTTGCAGGGTGGAGCTTTGGTGTGGTAGTGTGAATACGTACGGTCTAAGGAGGTTCTGTCTAGGAGATTGGAAATTTTAAGTGTGTCCGTTGTGACCCTCCAATCTTTCCTGGGAACCTTGAAGTTCTGTCTAGGAAAGATCAGTCTTTCCTGGGAACTTACTTAGTGGGTACTATTCATTCCTACGGTAAAATTCATCGAAGTTATGTCAGGAGGTAGAGTTTCAAATCCTATCAGATTTGATTTGGAGAAATTTGATGGGAGAATCAATTTTGGCTTGTGGCAAGTGCAAGTCAAGGATATCTTGATTCAATCAGGATTACACAAGGCGTTGAAAGGTAGACCAATCCCTGAAGTCAGTAGCGGTTCAAGCACTACTGGTGAAACAAAGAGCAGATCTGGAATGAGCGATGAAGATTGGGAGGATTTGGATTTGAGAGCAGCAAGTGCAATTCGTCTGTGCCTGGCTAAGAATGTTCTTGCAAATGTGCATGGAATATTCATGGCAAAGGGACTCTGGGAAAAGCTCGAAGAGTTGTATCAGACGAAGGGTGTCTCAAATCGAGTATACCTGAAGGAGCAGTTTCATACACTGCGGATGAGTGAAGGTACGACTATTTCAGATCATTTAAGTGTTCTCAATGGCATTGTCTCTGAGCTGGAATCTATTGGAGTTAAAATTTATGATGAGGATCAAGCCTTGAGGCTGATCTGGTCTCTTCCATCTTCCTATGAGCATATGAAGCCTATTTTGATACATGGGAAGGAGAAAATAATTTTTTCAGAGGTTACCAGTAAACTTTTTTCTGAAGAAAGAAGGCTAAGTGGTGGAAGTAATGGTTCACTTGAGAACTTAGCAGTGGTGACAGCTGGTGATTGGAAGAGAAAGAACTCCATGAAGAAGAAAGTAGTCTGCTGGGTGTGTGGACAACCTGGGCACGTCAAAAGAAATTGTCCAAGAGGTGGAGCCGGTTCGGCAAATGGTTCCAAGTCAGTAAATGGAGATACTGACAATGAAACTAACATTATATCTCTCTTTACAGAAGACGATGTCTGTTAAAAAGAGACATGTACATCCTTATGGCATGTCGCTAATCCCAAAGTTGCCATGATAGAGGATGTTAATGTTAGTTGTTCCACAAATTTGCACACGGGCATTGGTTTGGCATTGATGCAGGGTGTGTGGTGGAAATTCATGTCGATGGCTGATGAACTTCCAGGAAAACCAAACGTGGGAGTTGCACCATAATTTTTCAGCAAGATTATTTTCGACATGGGCCGAAGTGAAATGCTTGGAATTGGTTTATTCTGAGTGGTTATGCTTTTATGGTGAAGCATGATAGCGAAAGCTATGAAGATCCTCATTGCGGTGGAGCGTGGCTGTGGGATCAGCCAAAATCGCAAGGTGGAGATTGTTGGTTTGTTGCTCCTTAATCTTACATGGGAAAGGAGTGGGAGAGGAGGCAGCCCCAAGCCTTATAAAATAAGGCTTGGGCTCCTTGGTTTAAACACATCAGTCAGAAACTTATCTAGTAACTTTTGACTTTAGTAAAATTCCTCTGTTGTCCTTTTTTATATGTAAAAGGAAGAGAGGTGAAAGTTAGAATTTTACTAGTGGGAAAAGTTTTTGTGGGTGTCGTTGGGGTGAGGAGAAAAATTGTGTGATTGTAACAATTTTTCACATAGTGTATTTTCTTCTCTGGGTCTGGTGGTTTTTCTCCTGGTTTGGGAGTTTTCCACGTAAATTCTTGTGTTGTGTTTATTTCTCTATTTTTCTTGTTATTCTGTTGAAAGTAGATCCTGGTGGGGGGAATTTGGAAGCTCAGATTCCCAACATGTATTAGAGTTGGGAGATGTTTGGAAAAAGTTTCCATCTCATCACATCTCATCTCATCCAATCTTATTTCATTTCCAAACATTATTTAAATACAAATACTTTCAAACTAATCATCACAACTTTTTTAAACTAATCATTACAACCTTCCCAAACTTTTAAACAAAAGAAAAATAATTCAACTTTTTCAAATTCCAAAACAAAAATAATATAAAAAATTATTTTTTGACAAGATTTTAACTTTATAATATATTTATTTTATTTATTTTTTTAATAGTTGACAAGAGAATTTTATTTTAAGTAAATAGGCATAGCCCAGGTACACAGGATGTATACAGACAATACATCTAAATACAAGCTAATACAAAGCACGAATAAAACAAAACATTACAAATGTTTCCCATCCCTTACAAGGTTCTTCACCCAAAATCTTAAAGTGCTAAAGAAAAACTCCCTAAGTTTCCCCATAGAACAACGTACACAATGTTCAAAACATCTCCTATTCGTCTCCCACCTTAGGCACCAAAATAAACGGAAGGGGATCATCCTTCACACTGTTGCACTACCTCTACTCCCCACAATGCCTTGCCAGCAAGCCAAGAAATCCACTATATGCATAGGCATCAACCAAGCAATGCCTACCCTTACAAAAATTTCGTTCCACATCTTCGTCACCATCTCGCAATGAACAAAGAGATGGTTAACAGATTCACCATCCTTCTTACACATATAAAACTAATTAACCAGCAGTAAGCCTCTTTTCCTCAAATTATTCGTGGTTAATATTTTTCCAAAAGACATCAGCCAACAAAACAAAGCAACCTTGCTAGGCACCTTGACCCTCAAAATACATTTCCAGGGATAGTCTTTAGCTCCCTGACTAATTAACACCTTGTAAACAGATTTCACTGAAAATCTGGAGTTATTAGCTTGCACCCACGGCAGACTATCCTCCTTATTCTGATCAATCTTCACATCATATCATCTTCCAAAAAAATCAGACACTTCACCCACTTCCCAGTCCTGCACCTCTGTTGAATTCCTATATAACATGTTATTAGAAAACTGATAAGAATAAGCCATTGCAACCCCTTTATCTCTAGCATTCCTAAGAAGATTGGGATATACATACTTAAGAGCTGAATCCCCACACCAAGTATCATGCCAAAAATATATTTTAGTCCCATCCCCCCCCCCCCCCCCCCACTTTGAATTTTATGCTTTTGACGAAATCCCCCCGTTCCAACCCACCCCATGCACCCCTTTTACTTCTTTTGTGCACCAACTCCCCCACATCCTCCCATATTTAATATCTACAATTTGTCTCCATAATGCATTACTCTAGTTATGGTATCTCCAAAGCCATTTTCCAAGTACAGCTTTGTTGAGAAGCTCTAAATTTCTTGCACCCAAACCTCCATATGAATCCGTTTGATAAACCTTATTCCAACTAACCAATTGAAAATTTCTTTCCTCCCCATTACCATTTCACAAGAAATTCCAAAAGATCCTCTCTAATCTTTTTGCCACTCCCAATGGTAAAGGATACAAAGAAAGGAAATATGTAGGAGATTAGACAATGTAATTTTTATCAAGGTAACTCTTCCCCCTTTTGACAAATAAAGCTTTTTCCAACCAGCTAACCTCCTCCCAATCTTTTAATACCCCACATCCTGAATAAGAAATCGATTTGTGAAGAACACCCAAAGCTAGACCAAGATATCTCAGTTGTAAAGAAGCTACCTTACAACCCACAATATAAGCCAAATAAACAATATTTCTGACCATATCCAGTGGAACAATTTTAGACTTAGATATTAATTCTAAGTCTTGAACCAACTTTTAAAACATAACAAAATTCTAAGTTTTGAAACAATGTCAAAACCCAAAATGACTTTTTCTCTCTCATTTTCGAAAATCCAATAAATACTTAAATTATCTCACTACTAATCATAAACCATCTTACTACTATTCACAAAATCCTCATCTCATTTTATTTCCCAAGCATCCGTTTAGTGTAGTAGTGTTAACAACCCTTCCCATAGGGCTTGGAAATGCTACCTACCAAATAACTTAGTGCCAAGTAAGCGATTCAAAATTAGAACTCCAGTTCATTTATTCAATATTGAATAAAGTATAACATAATAAAGTCACTGAATGTGCAACACCCAGTCACCTTAAGAATAGGGTTAACTTTTTTAAAATCTGAAGCATCGGTTGCCTTTAATTTTTGTATTTAATGATGCACCAGACATAAATGATTCAATATAATAAATCAAATCATTCTTTAAAAATATTAAAAAATATAAAAGAGAATTTGTGGAAGCACTTTTAAAAATTCATCAAACTTTGTACTATGAAAATCAGAACTTAAAAGTTTGTACATAATCTAGACCTCAACCTCACCTCCCTGGGCCAAGTCCCATCCTTTAAATCCATCCCCATAAATAATCCTCACTTGGGGTGATTAAAACATAAAAACATACAAAAATGAGTTGAAAATTGAATAAATAGTACATCATAAAGTTAATAATTTTTTTTTATAAATAAAAATATTATATATATATATATATATCAATAGGAGTAACCAAGTACACTAAATGTATACAAGAAAACACCTATCCCATACTAGAGAGCTCTTAATGATCCCAAAAAACCTGTGAAAAAATATCCAAAATACATCAAGTCCGAGTAGGAATAAAACACACCTCCCCAATCTCAACTGAATCTTCATAATGTCCTCCCTTTAGTCTTTCCTCAACTAGAGTTACCGCCCAAAATATCGTAGTTGATTCCCCAAGAAAGATACTCCAACTCCCTGCTTTTCTTAAACTTTGATTTGGTGTCATGCAGTGACTAACCTCAATCGCAGTGAGTAGTGCTTTGAATGGTCTTCACATTCTCTATGTGAAATTCCTATGACCTGCTTAAATCTCATTAGCCTTTGGCAAAATCCAATCCGATGATGATCCAACTATGTTGTTTAAGGGAGGATGAGATACGAAGGGGACAATGTCTTCTCTCGAAATACCGTGTCCTAAGTCGTTATTTCTCACAAGGCACCAACGGCAAGCCCTTGGTCAAATCCTGAGTCGCCTCAACAACTCCAATGGTACTCTCCATTGCAAATTTTGGGTTGGCAACAAGTCCCTTCATCTCTAGTGACCCTATATGAGCAACTTTGACGGACGCTACATCTCCTTCAGACCTCGGCATTACACCGGGGGATCACCACGGCTTCTCTCTTCTCGAGAATCCATACATCCCTTATCAGTATATGGATAGCTATCATTCGAGCACTGGTTTAGGTTCAGCTTCCGTTGATGAATGGTTATACAATGACAGTCCTTATGAACTAATTGCTCTACACTTTATCTTTCAACTCTGATGTGGAAGCCATAGTTATTTTTGGGAATGACCAAGGGTGTAACACCGACTATCAGTCTTTCCTGAATCACCTGTGGCGAAGGGTATTCCATTACTGATGTCTCAACACCAATACCTGACGTAGAACCCACTTCAAATAACCCACTTTTCCTCTTGACCCGCCACATTTTCTTGGATCTGGTTATAGGGATAGGGCTGGATCCAATTTTCCGTTTTCCTTTATTTGAGCTTAAAGGATTCGAGCCTATCTTAGACTTACTTCTTACGACCATGTTGTCTCCAACTGAAAGCATATCTATCTTCTTAGTCAAGAAAGCAATCATTGCCTTCACCTCACCAAGCTGGTTTTCCATTTCCTTTAATGTTTTATGCATCTCAACAAGCTGGTTCAGAGCTTGCGTGATCTACATACCACTTACACAATTCCCCTCACACTGAGTCACCAAAGCTTGACCCGAGTTCAAAATAGATGCATATGATTGCATTGCCACCTTGGTTGTGCTTGGGTTGTTTTGTTTCAACTCCAAGTTGATGTGCTCATGATCAGATGTCCTCTTCTGCTTTTCTTTCCTTAATCCGAAGTTAAAAAACAAATTTGCAGCTTTGCGTAACTCAAAAACAAACTTCTCCCAACCCTGACCTTCATACTCTTCTGGAATGACTACAACATTCCATTGGCCTCCTCCACCATGTTCGGTCACAGTTAGATACCTACCATGAATATTGGAGCATCGTTGAGCCACGAATGCTAGATCCCTTTTGATCAAGTATTTCGAGAATTCCGAATTTTTTTTCCGCTTTTAAAATTGCTTCCACTGTA
Organism: Platycarya longipes; assembly: GCA_036559045.1. Classification (NCBI taxonomy): domain Eukaryota; kingdom Viridiplantae; phylum Streptophyta; class Magnoliopsida; order Fagales; family Juglandaceae; genus Platycarya; species Platycarya longipes. The sequence continues at coordinate 31,943,880 of CM071798.1, read as the reverse complement.
GCCACCAGCCATCCTATACCACTATGACCCATAGCTAGAGACCTCCAAACCCTTCTGCTCCTTTCCACAATTTTTAACAAGGACTTCCATGCTTTTGGTAAAAACTCAAAAGCCTTAGATTCCACCCAAAAACGAACCACCTCCCCCATATTAGTCACAAAGCTTCGTATAAGATCTTCCCAATTTTCATTCGTGATGCACTGAAGAAAATGGCTGAAAAAAAAGGCAGAAAAAACAACGAGAGAGACTACCGTAGTGCTCCTAGCAGACTCGTCGGAATCCGGAGACTCTTTCTATGTCGACGGCATGACTGGCACCGGAGTAGTGCCAGTAGACTCGCTAGAGGTGGTCGACTCTCTCTGCATCGACAAAAGGGAGTCGACGGTGAGAGAACCTCAAAAGACCAGGTTGTCGAAGAGAGGACTGATGTTGTTGGATGACCCTCATCGATGCTTTCGGGGCCCGTCGACCTTGTCTGTGATGGCGGTGAGGAGTCACTCATCGGCTTTGATGGTGCTGTCGGACTCTTTACGTAGAAAGTGGAGAAAACTCTAGATGGCTAGATATGGGTTGGCTGAGAAAGGATTGACGCCAAACAACCCTTTGCGAATTTGCTGGGGCCCATTGACCTTGTCTGTGCCTACGGTGAGGTGTCACTCGTCGGCTGGGGGTGACGGCGGTAGAGTTAGGGTTTTCTCTCTCTGGATTTTTCTCTCTCTAGGGTTCTCTCTCTCTTCCCATGTATCCTAAAAACTGTAGGAAAATTTTTGCATTTGAAGGAATTCTCACTTGTCAATAATCTGGAAGTCCAAAGAAAAAACGTAACTAAATAATTATAAAAATCCAACTTAATAAATATAGGGTTTTCTGGAAAGTCGTGTGTACTTAGTACTTACACTTATACAAACAGAAGTATGTAACATGTACTATACATAACTCATTAAACTTGTTACTTACTTTCCTTAATGGCCAGCCCACCTTAACCCCCCGTGTGTAGTTTGTGCACCAATTCCACTGCTTGTGGCCACAAGGGAAACTACTACTTAACTTATCATAATATACTATGGTGGACCGTGCTTAGGATTGTAGTTTGTACATCGAACCAATAATGGCGTTGGTACCATGCATCTCTTATGGCATTCTTAAAGCTTCTTTCATAACTTGTCTTTTATTTTTCTTACCATGATGCATGTAGAATACATAATACGTAAAAACATATCATGATGCATGTAAAACATGACATTGAAACTCACTTTCATCATATCATAAAGTGGTACGTAAAAAAGGATTTCCAATGGAGGGCATATATACATATATAATACTTTTATAAAAGACATGTTTACCGTATACATACATGATTACATACAATTTACCGGTAGCCAAATCCAATATTTTCTGCTCGTAATCAGTCATCAATAAAATAGGCACCTAACTTGTGTCAATTTCTAATCATAGAATTTTTTTAATTAAATGCGTATTTTAAATCAAAAGGGTTGGGCTGGGCCCCGACTCTTTCAACTCTGAAAGAGTCGGATTCCCCAACTCTTTCAAGGTAATCCGAGAGAAAGAGATGGCTTAGCCAGCCTGGTTCGTGATGGAGTTGGCTCTGCTTGGCAATCAGAGGTGATGGTTTATAGGTTTGGCTTGGGTTTTGGGGTTAGGTCTTGGTGGGGAAATGAAGCAGCAGGAGGAGAGGAGTAGAGAGAGAGCACCGAAAAGGGTTGGGCTGGTTGGCCCAGTCAAGGCCATGGGGACCTCAGGCATACCTATCGTAGGATTGCTTGGTCTGCTAGTGGAATTTGATCGCCTGAAAGAAATTTTCTTCGTGTAGGTCTTCTTTGGAAGTGTCAATTGGCTTCGGAGAAGAAGAAGTAGAAGTAGAAGAAGAAAAGGACATGGTTGTGGGGATAAAACTCTTTCCGGCATGGAGATTGAAGGAAGGAGCAATGAGATTTTAGAGGGAGAGAAGTTGGCACTAGAAGGAACCATAGGCATCTCTTATGATCAACTTCCTTACGTGTTATGGGTCTGAGTCATAAAAATTGCAGAATGTGCGTCTAACACTTGCCAAAAGAACGAATTGGGGTCTGGCAAAAACCATGATGCAATAGATTGATGGGCACTAGGGTTTAAGCAAGAATACACAGAGTACAAACAATTGAAAGTGATTATCGTGGTGTAGACCAGCTAGCCCAAGTCTAAGGCGAAGATACAGTAGGATCCCCAAGATTTTGATAATCAGTTTGTGTACTGATGTGCTCTGGGGTTGTAATCGTATGATCATTGTTCATGAATGTGGACAAGTAGGCCGAGTATCTTCATCTTTCTATCCTACAACTTTACGTATTGGGGAATATTTTTCTTGGGTTGGGAGCAAACTCACTGGCCATTGAAGCATGGTATATTTGCGAGACAAAGCAACATTGCTAGCTTGTGTGGGCGGGAAACTTACTCCAAAATTTTTGCTTAGTCAGAGTTTGAAAGTTGGAGCCAATATTGGATTCGATTCCGACTTGGATAATTTTCACTCCAACTCCAACTCCAACCTCCGAATGTTCTGACTCCATCGGAGTTGGAGTGGGTATCAGCCGGAGTTGAAGAAGCTGGAATTTTGCCCACCCTACCTAAAATCCTCATATTGTCACTATCCTAATGGTCCATCCTAGCTTCATTAAACCCTTAATACTTTCAATAACCTATGTTTTCCCTAAAGCCTAAAATCCTCATAATCCTAAAAATATCTCTGCATGCAAATATCTATTGTCTCTTGATTTTATATAGGATCTCATCATGATAATAAACCTTACAATCAACACTAGTTGGTCAAGGGTATTTTTGTAATTTAGCTACAAGCCCCCCAAGTCCCTTATGGTAACCTTTCAAACTAAGAAAATGTCTCAACCATGGAAAATAGCAGAGGAAAGTCTTACACGAAGTAGCGGTGTGGTGGTGGAGGGTGGTTGTTTTTTGGCATGGAGCAATGATTGGTGGCCCGTGGAGTAGTTAACAATGGTCCATGGTGGCTGATAAACTAGCTATGGCTTTAACGCCACCCAACATAAACTGTCATGCTTGGGTTTCTGTGGTGCAACAACTCAATATACGACTGGTGTCTAATGTTTGCTTGGTGGAATAAAGGGAGACCATGCTCACAGTGTCGTTGTCTTCAGCCGGTTGGGTAACGGCATTTCTCAAGTGCAACAACCAAGTGAGAGGCTTGGTTTGCTCTGCCTTGAGCAGCAAAAACGGGGGCTTTTGTGGCTAATGCCTGGTTGCCTCGCTATGTATTTCAGCTGGCTCACGGTGTTATGGAGGCAATGTGGTGTAGGCGATAGTAGAGTGGTGCAAGTGAGTTTACCATGACCATGAAGGAGAGAGGTTGGGAGGTGATTCACAGTGCAGGAACCTGGGTGGGCTGAGTGGCTGGTTTCCTATGTGTAGTGGAGACCTGGGTAGGCATCCGATGGTGCCAAAGGTGGAGCAGCTCATACGTGAAGCTCCCACTGCGACACAACTTAGACATGGCAGTTGCGGCTTCTAGTAGTGGCGGTTTTGTGCAAAGGGAAAGAATATGGGAGATGTTTCGTGCTGTTTCCAGTGGTTGCATTGGCGCCTTGCGTCCCTTGGAGGTGGTTTGAGTGGCAGCTTGGAAGAGAGAATTGTGTTGTTGTTCGCAACTTTATGTTGCTTGTGTTTCTATTGTTCAACTAGAGTGGCTGGGAGTTTGAGAAACCATAGGAGGAGAGGGAGCTACAGTGAGGAGAGGAGGCGAGAGGGGGCTGCTATCATAATGAAAACCCAAGATTTGTGGCGAAGGAGGGTCTTGGGTCTTGTTTTTTGATAAGTAGGGTCTTGAGTCGTGTAAATGGGTTGGGTTGTGCTCATGTGTCCTAGAGTTTGTCTTTGGCATTGTATTGCCTTAACAAATGGGTTGGGCCACTTTAAATGATCCAAGTAATCTCTTGGGAACGGTTGTAAGATATGCCTTCTCAAAGCAAACCGATTCTCTCTCCTCTCTCTCTATACTTTTCAAAACCCAAATTGGAGAGATCAACGTCACCCTTCCCTAACCGGCGAGTGACCTCTCACTACCGGCACAGACAAGGTCAGCAGTTCCCGGCGACTTCGTTGAGGGTCTTCTGGCGGTGATAAGCTCTCTGGCGACCGGTCATTTTAGCAAAATCTCTCTGGGATCTGGAGCGTTTTCTTCTGTCGATGTCAGATCTGTGCTGCTGTCTCATACACCGACACAAACAAGACCGGCGGCCTTAGCAAGGGTCTTCCAACGCTGACCGGCGTACATATGTGATCCTTTACTGGTTCTCGTGTGGTTCTCGACTCGAGGTGAGCTGCTATTTCTAATCGTGGTACTCCGATGGTTGTAACGGTGTAAGTGGCTATAGAATCCAAGTTTTTCACGTTTGTTAAGGACGGCTATTTGCTCTACGTCATTGAGAGGAGAGGGAAATTCGAATAGGCTGTTGTTCTGGGTCTTTCATCGGTCCTGTGGCTTGTGAGGGTCTTGGAGGAAAGTCTGAGAGTAGGGAAGCAGTCGGAGGTCTATTCGGCTAACAGGAAGGCCTATCTGAGTTTTATCGCTTAGCGTTGTTGGAATCGGCGGGGCCGCTTCGTAGCCTTGTCCGAATACAACCAGGGAGGGAGCGATCTTTTATGTGCTTCCCAAAAGGAGAAGGGGGATGGGGTTGGAGGAAAATAAGGGAATTGTTGCTGAGAGCTACCTCGAATAATAGAGGAATTCTCCCGGCTCGAGCTCAGACAGAACTGCCAGAGGGGAAATCAGGGGCTTTCGATACGTAGGTGTGCGTGGGAAAAGGGGTGGCTAGAGTTTCATACCGGGAGGTTGTCTTGGCGGCTGGGTCAAGCCGCGACACCTCTCAGTCACAACACAAAGCATTGAGCCTCTCACTTGTCAAAAAAGCAGCGACGAAGCAGGATTCATGGTGTTGCCCAGATGACTAACACAAGAGGGGGGTGAATTGAGTTGTATTTAAAAAAAAATAACAATTATAAAACAAATATACAATATAAAATATAAACAAAATATGAAACAACAATAAATATAAAGAGTAAGGGTAAGAGAGAAGCAAACTCAGTATGTTAACGAGGTTCGGCCCCACTGCCTACGTCCTCGCCTCAAGCTACCCCTTGAGGATCCCCAAATCCACTATTCAATCTCCTTTAGGTGGAGATAGAAACCTATTACACCTTTGAGCAGCACCGCTCTAAAGAATCCGTGTAGAACACCCTCTACACTTCCAATCACCTCACACTTGGTGATTTAACTATTCCCCGTGTAGAACACTTTCTACACACACAAGGATTATACGCACCCTCTTACAAATACAAGAGTTGATAGTGGGTAGACTACTAAAGTACACTCCTCAATGAGTGAAATAGAAACAATACAGCGCAAACTATATCTCTCAAAATGAACAAGGGTTAAGGCTCAATGCTTAGAGAAGAGAGAATGAAAGCTTTGAATGAATGTTGTATGCTATTGGTGTTGTAAATGTGAAGCTCTCAAATGATCTATTTATAAGCATATGAGACTTCATATTCAAATTTAAAAAGATTCACATGTCAAAGACATCATCATTCACTTTTTAAAAATTTCAATCCTAATCTTTTTACTTTTTGCATGTGACAAAAGGAGTACACTTTACTTTTCAAAAATTTCAAACCTAATCTTTTACTTTTTGCATGTGACAAAAGGAGCACACTTTACTTTTCAAAATTTTCAAAAAAAGACATCTACCTTTTGCATAAATCAAGAAAAGTATCCATCACTTTTGAAAATATTCAAATAAAATATGCACATGTGAAAGATGACAATCAATCATCTTAATATTTTCAAAATTCAAACCTTTAATCATGTCATGCACATGTAAAAGATGGCAATCAATCATCTTTCAAAATTTTCAAATTTAATTTTCAAAATATTCATGCGCATGTGGAAAATGTATTTTAATGCTTTATGATAAAATATTAATTTTGAGCCTTAATCCTAATTTCGAATTTTTAAGAGATTTACAACATTACTCTTTGACTTTAATGTGAACTTGTTTCCTTCTTGCTCATGTTTGGTTCCTTGATGTGCTTGATTCTATTGTGTGGACAACTTGAGCTTGAGACTCCTTTATTCTTTGAATTCATTTGTTATCATCAAAATCCATGTGTAGATTTATAATTACACGAAACTTGAAACCTTGGGTTCAATACATGGGACATGCGTAAAGTGCTTGAAGACTTGTAGGGGCAATTACAGATGTTATAGAGGGACATGACATAATTGTTGGGTTTTGTGGGCCTATTTAAGGAAGGCAAGGCTGACGTAGAAGGTGAAAGAAAGTTATTGTTGAGGGGAAATAAGAGGGGCTGCAGGCCTGGGTCCAAAAAAGAGACTAGGGGCCTAAAGCCCATTTAGGTTGGGCGCAAGAGAGGCTTGGTCTGGAGGAGAGTGACCAAGTCGAAGCTCTGTAAGCCTCCACAGCCCATGCCGACAGCTGCTGAGATGGAAAAGGGACTTGTTTTTGGGCTTGGGTCTTCCCAGCACGTGGCCCTAAAGGAGGCCAGTTTCAAGACTGGCTTAGGGCGTGGGTCTGGGTCCTCCCAACTCGAACAGGTAACCGGCCAGGGAGATTGCGTACTGAATGACAATAGTGCAAGGCATGCCGATGTTTGTGCGCGGGTGAAGAAAGGGCAGATTTGTTGGGATATCCAACCTTTTTCTGATAAGGTTTCTAATGAGGTAGTGTCGGCAGATATGTTGCTGACGGGGGATGAGGAGGTCTAGGTAGGCCAGACAGGTTCCCCAGATGATCCGATGAAGGTAGAGATACCAAAGGAACCTTTGGCAAAACCCACTTAGAAGCTTGGGCAAGAAAGAAACAATATAGTTGGATCATCATCGGACTGGATTTTGCCAAAGGTTAACGAGATCCAGCATATCGTGGGAATCTCACATAGAGGATGTGAAGACCAGTTTAACGCACTACTCACTGAGATTGTGGCGAGTCATTCGCGTGAGTCCAAATGAAAGTTTAAACAAAGCAGGGAGTTGGAGTGTCTTTCCTGGGGAATCAATTACGAAGCTTTTGGCGGTAGCTCAAGTCGAGAGAAGGCTAAAGGGAGGACTTTATAAAAATTGGGTTGAGGTTAGGTTGAGGTTGGGTTTTTAGTCTAGGGGAATTTTGGGCGGGGGTTGGGAGCTATGTTTTTTTTTCATACACGGGCTTGATGTATTGAGGGTAGTTTTCACGGGGTTGGTTGGGAGGTGTGGTTCATTGTTATTCGGGCTTGATGTAGTGGGGGTAGTTTTTCATGGGGTTGGTTGGGAGGTGTGGTTCATTCTTACTTGAGCTTGATGTAGTGGGAGTAGTTTTCAAGGGTTTTTTGGGGAAAGGTTTTTTTGTATACTTAATAGTGTGGTTATTCCTTTTGATATTTATAATATTATTACTTATAAAAAAGAAAAAGTAATCTCTTGGTTTGCCCATATTTTCATGGGTCAAGTATAAAATAAATTCCAATGGGTCTGGTCTGGAGTCCAAACTAACCCCAACTCGTTCAATGAATATTTTTGGGCTTTAAAATAAATTCTTGGGCCCAATACCAATTAACTAGGGCCCACTTGGTCCATAAGTATTAAGTGGGCTTTAATCTAATTATTGGGCCCAATAAAACCATTAACCTATCATAATAGAATTTGGGCACGTGGCCTATTTAAAGTTATCCAAAAAATCTCATTGAGCTTCCCAAAAATATTGCCCACTAATACCATCCAAAATCACTCACTAAACTTTAACGGCCCTCGTAAACAAACTTTTGGGCCTATTAAAATCCATAGCCATCCAAAATAAGTTGTCTTGTGGGCTTATCCAAAATAGCCCATTAAACATAATTTAGTCCCAGTAAAATTATCCATATTCCGACCTTAGAGATCCATGTCATCACAGAATGTAATAAAATGTTTAGATAATAGCATGACATAATGAAGAACAAAACTATCCTATGTGTGAGATATTTATGACTGGAGTAGGTATTATCATCTACAATTTGTTCGCCTGCTCACCAAGACCCTCATGACCTGGAAATAATAAAATAATGAATTGGTACATAGCATATGCAACAATAAATAAACAAAGATATTAATCATGCAACTACCAATCCACCTTTTACTTGCTTTATGTCCAATCCACTCTTATGTGTGAGGGGCTCTGCACTGCTTTCACAGCCTGTGGCCACAAGAGCAGTCACTAGATTGCTGAGATCTGTGATGGACCACACACCTACTCATGCTTCCATGCAGCTTGCACAGCCACCTCTCTTTGTATTGGTACTATGCATCTATGTTGGCCATCATACTAATGTTTGAGTCATTTGTTCATATATCATGGTTTTTGTCCTTTTTTTTTAATAAGCTTTTCTTGACGAGTATTAATATGTGAACAGTGAAGTGACATGAACCTCCTAAAATTCATATCAAACATTTGCATGATTTTTCAAGGGATAATAAATATTACATGCATCATACCATAGCGTTTACAATTCATTTTTCATCATATCATGCCATTCGCAATTCATTTACGTCACAATTCAACTCGAGTTTGGTCCACTCGTGTGCCGTTATTTATCGAGTGGTGTCCCTATTTTAGACGTGACTTCACTTGTATGGCCACTGTAATGGAGTTGGATTCCTTGTGATCATCAACACTCACTTGGGGTATAATTGTGTGGAGGTTACCCAAGACTTCAAATGAAATTTTTTTGGGTGAACAATGTTTTGATTGCGTTTTTATGGTTATAAAACATTAAAGGATATTTGAAAACTCTTTTTGATGTATGACGTACTTGATTCACTTGTGCCTTTATGTTTTTACTGTTCTAGATGGTATTGGAGATAATTCTACAGGTCATGGACTTTAAGGGTTGGAGTCTTTACATAAAGGATGCTTTTCAACTATTCTAGATGAGTTTCTTTTTATTGGTTGAATCAACATGTTATTCTGTTTAAGTTTATTAATGAAGGTTGCATAGGTTTTTGGTTGATAGAATATTTGAATTTTGAGCTATTGTATGATCAATATATAGCATTGTATCCCTAGTGGAAAAGGGTGTTACAGTTCAGTCAACTATGTGAAGTGCAAACAGATTTTGTGTGTTTTCGGTTGGAGAAACTTTTATTAGTGTATGAGCTTTTATTTCTTGAACCAAAAATTCTTGAAATTTGTTTTTTTTTTTTTTTTTGTTCAGGAAACCGTGCGACTAACAACGAGGTGTTCTTTGATAGAGATATCTTCCAGGAAGACTATAAGGAAATGAATAGGAGCTTTAAGATATATGTTTATCCTCACAAGCGAAATGATCCTTTTGCAAACGTGCTGTTGCCAGTGGATTCTGTACCCAGTGGCAATTATGCAAGTGAAAGCTACTTTAAAAAGGTGCTTATGAAAAGCCATTTCATCACAAATGATTCAACCAAGGCAGATCTTTTCTTTCTGCCTTTCTCAATTGCAAGGCTGCGACATGACCCCAGAGTTGGTGTTGGAGGTATCCAAGATTTTATAAGAGACTACATCTTCAATATTAGTCGGAAGTACCCATATTGGAATCGGACAGGTGGAGCAGATCATTTTTATGTTGCCTGTCATTCCATAGGACGATCAGCAATGGATAAAGCAAATGAAGTGAAATTCAATTCCATTCAAGTTGTGTGTTCTTCAAGCTATTATCAATCTGGGTATATTGCTCATAAAGATGCGTGCCTTCCCCAAATCTGGCCGAGACAAGGAGACCCTCCCAATCTTGCTTCATCTAAGAGGTATTTTCATCTATTTATTTGGTTAAACTTCTGTTTCTCAATTTTTATTTATTTTTATAGTGGACATTATTTGAACTGGGAATATACTCTCATCCTCTATGTCATGGCTTCTAAGGTTGTGGATAGTTTGCAATGTCAGTAGCCTTGTTGTTGGTGCCTTTCTATGCTTGTGTTAACTTTATAATTTTTTGTTTTTACTTTAGAAGTCATTTGGGTAGATGGGACTGTTTACATCGTTAGAGTGTCCTTCAAGAGAGAGAGGGAGAGAGATAGCTGCATTTATCTGCTTAGGAATATCATTCTCATCTGTAAAGGTTGTCGGTTGCATTTTTCCAGATTGCTGTCCCCTGTCAAGGGCTGTTGTAATTTTCTCAGTTGATAATGTCCATGTAATACCCCCCGATTTTTAGTTATGTGGGATAGAAGGCTAGTAGAGAAAGTTGAGGATTATCTTGGGGATTATATAGTGGTATGTTCTTTTAAGAATGTAGAAGACAGCTTTACTTAGGCCTTTGCTGGGATTTATGGGTCAAATCGGGATAATGAAAAATGCTTCTTGTGGGAAAAGATTGCAGGCCTGTATCTTTGGTGGGATATGCCCTGGTGTATCAAAGGGGATTTCAATACTACCTGATTTCCAAGCAGTAGATCGGGAGAGACTTGTATTTGCCCAACTATGGTGGAGTTTCTGGATTTTATATCCAAGTTGGACCTCATAGATATTCCTTTTTTGGATGGAACATTCACATGGCCCAATAATCATGTTGGGCCTAGATTGGACATATTTTTACTCTCCAGCTTGGAAAATGCATTATCCGGAACTATGCCAAAAAAGACTACCTCAGATATGTTCAGACCCTTCCTGTAGGTTGGGAGTGTTACATACTTTCTTAATTGTGCCCAGTAAAGAGACCCAACTTGATAAAAAAAAGTCTCTCGTTCATTGAAAGATGTACTGGAAAATATACATAAAAGTTGCCTTGAATAATAGTTAAATCAAAATTGTCCATAGCAAGAGAATTTATAATTGTTCTTTTTTGCGTAAAAGCACTTATGAAGTAGGTTTAAAAATCCCTTGAAACATGATCTATGCCTGCCTATAAGCTCGTCAGCACCATCTTCTTTACTTGGATAATTTAAAAACACAAAAACAAACAAATAAAGAAACAACCAAGTCGAATACTCGATAAATAGTACCTCATGCAGTAAACAGGATTTCCTTGAAAAAGGTGTATACGTAATACTCATACTTAACGCTAACATAAACATGTAACGTGTAATATGCATAACTCATAAACTTTTCTTTCCCCTTTCTTTAATCATATCATTATCTTTATGGCCAACCAACATTAACCCTCCATGTGCAAGGTTGTGTAACTGCTTGTAGCCATAAGGGAAACCGCTTAACTAATCAATAACATAGCTAGGGTTGACCATGCTTAGGTCTGTAGCTTGTACCCCCACCGATAACTACATTGGTGCCATGTATCCCTTATGACTATTCTTAAAACTTTGTCTTTTATCTTTCTTTATCATGATTCATGTAAACACGTGGTAACATAACTCAATAATATCATCAGTGTGAAAACATATCATGATGCATGTAAAACATATTATAACTGACATTCAAAAATCACTTTCATCATAACTTGGTACGTAAAAAGGAGCTTTCAATAAAGGGTCATACATACATAATACTTTAAGTAAACATTGTTTACCATACATCTAAGTGTATGATCATGTTACTTACCTTTTTGCTTCTAGCAATAACAAGCGTGTCAATAATCACATACTGTAAGTTGCTGAAAACGGGTTAGAATTAATAGGGTGAGGCTGGTTTTTCAATATCCTGAAATTGCAGCCACTTTCCCAGGGTTTCCTTTGAAAAATAAGCAAGAACCTTAAGAAACAAGGCTGGCATCTTCCTTGGTATTTGCAGTAGGAATCTAGGGTTAGGGATTGGTTTTCTTGAAGAACATTATGTGGGATTGCTATAAAAACTTGACTCACAGCAGCCTTTGTTTTTCTGGTTTTCAGGCCATACATTGCATTTAATGAGACCTGGAAAACCTAATAATAGGGCTGTACGAATTTAACTCTTTTTTTTTATTAGTAAAAGGTTATAAATCCTAATGGCTAGGGGTTATAGGGAAAATATGTTTCTAATCCTTGGATTTATTTTGGAGTCATAAATGGGGTTGATTTCTACTTCTCCAAGTCTTGAACAGCTATAGCTATCTCAAAATAGTCCTAGCAGGATGTAAAAGAATTCTAGAACAGCCTTTTTTTTATAAGTTCTTTTTTTGATCGGTAAATAAAGTTTTATTGATTATAAGAATACGCAAAAGTCCAAGTACACGGGTCATATACAAGAGCAACTCGTAGGAGTGATATTCTAGTGATACAAGAAATTCATGAATGGTTATGTCATTAAAATCAATTATAATCAACCGTTGGAACAAGGTGTTAAGAAGCAAAGTTCTAAGTTCATCTAATGACCGCTCACTAGACAGATTGAAACCATCTTCCAAATAGTGGCAATCTGAGAAGTTCCTTGAAGACTCTTCGTGAAGCTAAGAGGTTAATCACCCTTTTTGGCATCACCCAAGCTACACCCACCTTGCAAAAAAGCCATTCTACAAAGTTGTGGCAATTTCAATGTATTACTAGATTCTCCGCTCTTTTTACACATAAAACACCAATCCAATATTATGATACGACGTTTCCATAGGTTGTCGATAGTGAGAGTCTTCTTCAAAAAAGTTGTCCATACAAAACATGATGCCTTTAAGGGGGCCTTTGTCTTCCAAATGCTCTTTCACAAAAACAGATTTGCATTATGCTTAGGGATGTATTGGTTGAAGGAGCGTACTGTCAACTTCCCTTAGAGATAAGTTCTTCTAAAACAATCTTAGTGTGGATAGCCTTCATCGAGATGGTTTCTTGACATCTAATCTAGTTCTAACTTATCCAAAATTTGTTGGTTTCCAATTCTTTAAAATTTAACAGCCAACAAATCAAATGTGCTTTCGCTAGAAAATACATCCATATATGTCTAATGGGCTAGGCATCCTATTGGGCCGAACCTACTCTATTTTTAATATAGGTCCATAATTTCAATCCAATCCATTCTCCTCAGTACTTTTTTTTATAGGTAATAAAATTTTTTATTCCATATAAATAGGCATAGCCAAGTACATAGGAAGTATACAAGAACGTGTACCTAAATACATGCTAAATAAAAGCTGAACTAAAACAAAGCAATACAATTATTTCCATTCCCTACAAGGTTCTTAATCCAGAAATTTAAAGTATTATAGAAAAATTCCCTGAATTCCCTCTTGGAACGTTCAGGATCTTCAAAACACCTTCCGTTTCTTTCTAACCATAAACACCAAAACAGACAAAGGGGGATCATGCACCAGAATTCTGCATTACCATTGCACCCTCTTGAGCCGAACTAGCTAGCCAACAAATCCACTACACGTAGAGGCATCCCCCAATCCAAGCCAACCTTTCCAAGAATCTCATTCCACAAAGCAGAAGCAACCTCGCAATGAAGAAAAATATTATTAACGGATTCACCATCTTTTTTACACGTAAAACACCATTCGATCACAATTAATTCTCTTTTCCTCAAATTTCCAATAGTTAATATTTTCTCAAGAGTCACCAACCAGCAAAAAAATGCTACTTTAGAAGGCACCTTGGCTTTCCAAATGTTTTTCCATGGAAAAGCATAATCACCACGACTGTTTAAGACTTTATAATATGATTTCACTGAAAATCTGAACTTGGAGTCAGAAGCCCATAGCAACCTGTCTTCCCTTGGCGGATCGATCTTCCCAGAATAAAGTTTAGCAAAAAATCTCTAGCTTCAAGACTTCCCAATCTAGCTACTCTTTATTAAATTCCACATTCCAGTGAAACAGATTATGAGAAAACAGATATGAATCAACCACCGTTGCCCCTTTGTTTCTTGCAATCCTAAAGAGGTTAGGATATAAAGATTTGAGAGCTAAATCCCTACACCATCCATCATGCTAGAAAAAAAATATTAGACCCTTTGCCCACTTTGAAAGAAATGTTTTTGGCAAAGTTCCCCCCATCCCAATCTAATGGATTTCTACAAGCCCACTCCAAACACCCATTTCACTTCATTTGTGTACCAGTTCTACTCCATCCTCCCATATTTAGCATCCACTATCTATCTCCATAGTGCATGACTCTATATGTTATATCTCTACAATCACTTTCCAAGAAGAGTCTTATTGAAAAGTTTGAGGTTACGGTTGCCGAATCCACCACGAGATATCGGAACACAAACTTTGTTCCAGGTAACCAAGTTAAATTTTCTCTCATCCCCATTGTCATCCCCAAGAAATTCTTGAAAATTTTCACAATCCTTTTTACTACTCCCGCAAGTAAAGGAAAGAGAGATAGGAAGTAAGTGGGGGAGATTAGACAATGAGCTTTTAATCAAAGTCACTCTACCCCCTTTTGACAAATAAATCTTTTTCCAGCCAGCTAGTCTTCTCTTAATTTTCTCAATCACCCCATCTCAAATGGACGTAGATTTGTGAGGGGCCCCCAAATGTAACCCGAGATATTTCATAGGAAGATTAGAGACCTTACAACCCAAGATGTTGGCTAAATCAAGAGGATTATTAACTATACCAACAGGAACAATTTCAGACTTGGCTAAATTAATTCTAAGTCTGAAGACAGCTTCAAAGCACAACAACAAAGCTCTTAAAGCTCTAAGATGATTTTGATTGGGATCACTGAAAATTAGTGTCATCTGTAAAGAGAAAGTGGGAAAATAGTGATTTTGCCCTAAGAGTCATCACCCACCATAAAACCCGACACAAAGCCACCATCCACAGCCGCATTAATCATGCGACTCAATGCTTCCATAACTATAACAAAAAGGACAGGAGATAAAGGATCTCCTTGTCTTAGACCACGAGAGCTATTGAAAAAACCAACTGGAGATCCATTCACCAATATAGAAAATCTGGCTGTCGGAATGCAATGACTAATCCATGAGCACCACTTTTCTCCAAAACCAAATTTCCCAAGTACAAAAGGAAATCCCAATTGACATGGTCAAAAGCTTTTTCCTTGTCCAGTTTGATTAAAATTCCAGATTGCCCAATCTTTTTCCTGGTTTCCAAACATTCATGAGCTATTAGAATTGAATCAAGAATTTGTCTACCCCTCATGAAGGCATTTTGAGACTTTAAAATAATCATATCCTTAACTGCACTAAGATGATTTGCTACCACTTCGAGATAATCTTATACATCCCATTTACCAAGCTAATAGGGTGATAATCTCTCATATCTACAGGCACCCACCTTTTTAGGAATAAGTGCAATGAATGTAGTGTTGAAGCTCTTCTCAAATTTCAGGAAGGAATGGAATTTTTTGAAAACTTTCATAATGTCATCCTTCAAAATATCCCAACAAGCTTGGAAAAATGCCATGGAAAAACCATTTGGGCCCGACGCCTTATCCTTGGGCATGCCCCTTACCACATCAAGAATTTCTTCTTCCTCAAAAGGTCTCTCTAACCAAGTAGCAAAAAATTAGTCAATGGTAACGAAAGACAAACCATCCAACTTAGGTCTCCAAGAGAATTCTTAACGAAAGAGCATCTCATAAACGTCTACAATACTAGCTTCAATGTCCTCCTTATCACAAATCACATTATCTCCTCTTCTTGAAGAACTTCAATGGCATTATTTCTACAGTGGGAGTTTGTCATTTTATGGAAGAATTTAGTACATTTATCTCCTTCCTTTAGGCATAAAATCCTGGATTTTTGTCTCCATGAGATTTCTTCCATGAGAGCTAATTTTTCAATTTCAGCCCGCAAAGCTTCCTTCAGTTTCTTTTTCCTCAAAAGTTAAAGAACCCGACAACTCCAACTCCTCTAAAGTATGCAGCTGTTCCATTAGAAGTTTCCTATTATTTGCGACATTGCCAAAAGACTCCGCATTCCATTTCTTCAAGTCTTTTTTAAGCTCCTTTAATTTTCCAGCCAAAATAAAACTGGGAGTTCCAGAAAATTGATGGGAAGACCACCACCTTCTCACTTTTTCGACAAAACCCTCTTCCATCAACCACATTTTTTTAAATTTGAAAGGTCTTTTACCACTAGAAATACTTCCACTGTCCAACAAAATAGGATGATGGTCTGAAAGAATGTGTTGCAACCTTTTCTGGCTTAAGTCCAGAAATAATGCTTCCCAAGAAACCGACACCAAGAATCTGTCCAAACGGGACCATGCTCTCCCATTAGACCACGTGAATATACCTCCCGCCATAGGTAAATCAATCAGCTGTAACTCACAAATGATTGCTGAAAAATCTGACATAGCTTTGGAATAGACGAGACCCCATCATGTTCACAAGGAAAGTGAGAAAAGTTGAAGTCCCCTTCAAAGCACCAAGGAAGGTCCCACCAATTGCAAATACCAGCCATTTCCTTCCATAGATAACTCCTACTAGAATCAGAATTAGGACCCTAAACTCCCCCAAAAACCCAATTGATGCCATCATCCACATTCTTGAAGTGGCAAGACACCAAGAATTCGCCCACATAATGAGTGACAACTTCCACAACCCTCTTATCCCACATGACAATAATTCCTCCCGAAGCTCCATTAGAGACTAACTCAATCCATCGCACATAATTGCACCTCCATAAACTATAGATGATCGAGTGATTAACAAGCTTAAGTTTAGTTTTTTGCAAACAAATAATATCAGTCTTCCACTGCCTTAACATATTTTTTACTCGAAGGCGCTTTCTATAATCGTTTAACCCCCGAACATTCCAGGAAATGATTTTAGGCTTCATGAAAAACCATTAACAGCCCTCTCTTTGCCTTTTCCTCTCAAGGCACTTCCGTCCTTGGTTTTATAATTAATATTGCATTCTAGTCTTTTTAGTTCACTCTCCTTTATAGCTGCTGATCTAGCCATAGCAGGATGCCTGACCTCAATGGCAATAGGCAAAGCTTTAAACTGCTCTTCTTATCCCTCAATTGAAATACCATCACAATTTCTCAATTCATCCACCTTCCTCATAACCCAATCAGAAGAATTACAAGACCAATCAATTCCTGGATTTAGAGAACACAGAGGGACAGATTCTAGGTCATTCTTGGAGGCTACAAATTCTTCAGATTCACATTATACAAAATATTCCCCTCCACCAGTCATCATTTGTAAACCAAAATTGGAAAACTGAGTGCACGGAACTCCCGTGTTTAACTTATCGGATCCAAATTCCTCACTATCCTCAGAATTTATTCCATCAACAACATCATCAACTGGAACAATAGAGGACATCAAAACACCCAAGCCCCCAAAATCAGACAATACGCAACTGCTAGAGTGATCGCAAGCACCATTCGCATCTTAGAAGGGCTTCTTGACCTCCTTACCTGGATGTGGGGAGCCACCATGGTCAGTCGGCATCTTCTGTGGAGGGTGGGGGCTGTGATGGGACCTTGGGTTTGTATATTTTCATTTCCGCGGTCGCTTTCTCCAGTGGTTTCTTTTCTGTCGCTATCGCTAGATGATTAGGGGCAAACCTCGTCACCAGGAGCCTCACATGCCGGCGTTGACCCTTTCTGTCCAGGTTGCATAGTGCTAGGATTTGAAATGGGCTTGGGCTTGCCCGTAGTGTACCTCGGGCCTCCAGACTGATTAAAATGAGCCTCACTTCCAGAAGTAATGGGCTTGGTTGATGGGCCCTACTACTCAAGCCCAGCCTTTGCGATCACCAAGGGCTTCGAAGAAGACTTAGGCCTTGTTCACTTTCACAAAAACTTTCATCTCATCTCATCATTACAACTTTTCCAAATTCTAATACAAAATAAAATAGACAATTCAACTTTTTCAAATCTCAAAACAAAACTAATATTAAAAAAATATATTGTAACTATATTTTATTCAATTTTTAACTTCTCATCTCTCTGAAAACAAACCAGGCCTTAGAGCTTGAATGAGTTAGGCCCAAGATCAAGCCCAGCCCATCATCCACCATTGTCAACATTGGCTCCAACCTCTCCTTCAAACCAATGAGTTCAGCTAATTTTCTGCTACTTTTCAGGATGCCAACCGACACCATCAACTTGTGAAAGATGATTCCCAGACCTTCCAATCGACACAGCACCATTGTTCCCCTCCTTAATCTGTGCCCCAGTTGTACGATTGAAGCTTTTACCATGATAGAAGCTTGGATCAGAAGTGCCATTGTCTTTAATGTTTTCCAGCAAAGCAGATAAATAAGGAGCAGATTGGGAGGAGGAAGCTCCACTTTGAGAATTAACCCCTCTTATATCTTGGCCCTTAAAATCTCTCATGGCTTTATCCTTGCTAGATAAACCTCTGTTTTCTAGGAGTAGGAGGAAAAAAAGGCTCTAATTATAACTTTAACTAGTTCTTTTGGAGTATGGGCTCTGATAGAGAAAAAGGTTCTTATAAAAAAGGAAAGGCTCTTGAGGTCTGGGATTAAAGTTCCAGTAGTATTTGTGTCAACAATGAAGAATGGTTTTCCTTGTTTTTGGCTATTAGCAGAATACTATACCTTTAGGTGGAAGAGCTTAGTTTTAAAGAGCAACAGTATATAGACTGAGTGGTACTGCTAGAGGCGGAGAGAAGTGGGGTTGATCCTGGAGCGTTAGTGTGAATTGTATGGCATGTGATGGGGCAAGCTGCTGGTTCAGATTTATGCTTTTTGGCTTGGCATCATCTACTTAAAAACAGGAGCAAACTGGTGGATTTGAAACTGGAGCAGCGGCTCCTTGCAGACGTGATCATTCTAGTTAATAGGAAAAAGTCTGATTTGGCCTGCCTTTTGTTATATTTCTCTGCAATTAGTTATGATCTATCTTTCACATACCTGGAGGAGTTAGAACCAGTCAAGAATTCTCCCAGTTCAGTAGGTTAAACATATCAGCTAGTAGTATAGGATCAATCATCTACTTATTCATGAAGAATTTTCTTATTTATCAAGGAGAAAATAAAGCACATTATGATTTTCAACCGAGGAGATGAAAGCATATTATGATTTCCAGTGTTGTCTAAATCAATTGAAACCACCTCTTTCTTCCATCACAAATGAAATTACAGGAAGAAGCTTGCATTCTTTGCTGGAGAAATTAACTCCCCAGTTCGAGAAAAACTTCTCCAAGTGTGGAGAAATGACACTGAGATCTTTGCCCACTTTGGCCGTCTCAAAACTCCTTACGCTGATGAGTTGCTTGGGAGCAAGTTCTGCCTCCATGTTAAAGGCTTTGAAGTAAATACCGCTCGCATTGCAGATTCACTGTACTATGGTTGTGTTCCTGTGAGTATTGCCAATTACTATGATCTCCCATTTGGAGACATATTAAACTGGAAACGTTTCTCGATCGTTGTTGCGACATTGGACATCCCATTGCTTAAAGAAATCCTGAAAGGGATTAGCTCCGAAGAATATTTGATGTTGCAAAGTAATGTGTTGAAGGTGCGAAAACATTTCCAGTGGCATTTTCCCGCTGTTGATTATGATGCATTTTACATGGTTATGTATGAGTTGTGGCTTCGACGGAGTTCTGTGAAAGTCTCTTAAGTTGTTTTGTTAATAGCAATCACTGACTACAGGTTATTCTCAAGAGATTTGTTGTATCACAATTGCATTAGCCTTCTGTATAAATTCCCATTAATTTGTACTGTTACAACGTAGTTGCGCATGCCATATCAATAAATCCAGTAAATTTATTGATCGACGTCGACAAGAATCTTATTCTTGTAATCTGTGGATCATTAGCATTTATGGATCATCTCATCTCATCATGATAATTTTTTCAAATTTTTATACAAAATATAATAATTAATTCAACTTTTTCAAATCTCAAAATAAGAATATACTAAAAAATAATATTTTCAAAATATTTTATTCAGCTTTTAGTTTTCATTTAAAAACATCTTATCTCATTTTAAAGTCAAAATCTTCCATTTGTGAGTTTAGCATTTCTCATTTGTTATTCTCTAGGAATTGAAGCAAGTTTTTTAACGAAGATACTTCATTTTAAATTGTTATTATTTGCATTTTAAGGAAATTTCTCATTTGCTTTATTACTCCAACAAACATTACTACCATGCGACATCCACGAGATTAAGATTTATTCTTGTTTTAGCCTAAGAGACGGGGTCCACAAGATTAAGAATATATTATAAATGTGAAAGCCAATAAAATTCTTACAAAAAACAAATCCAAAAAGAAATGGAGTATATATTAACTCCTCATGATCGATGGAGGCAGATCGAATTGGACTTTTTGGTTATACGCTAGCGCACTAGTCAATGAAATCTATTGCGATAGAGGTTCTATGACGTTTTAGAGATTTGATCTTGGATGTTTTGATTTTTGAAGGATCTTTGGTCTAAGAGTACAAAAGTCAAAAAGATATTTTTATAATTTAGAGGTTTTCGTTTTTCAATAATGATAATTTATCAACGAAAACACAACTACTTATAAAATCTACCGATAAAACTAATCGATTGTGTTCTTTTTCCTTTTTTCCTTTTTTCAGTTTTTCACATAATGGTAAATTAAGGAAGTATTTTTTAATGAATTTGTGATTTTTTGGTATTTTATGAAAATGTTTAAAGAGTTCAAAAAGTAATTAAAAAAATAGTAAAAAAGAAAATTTCCTTTGGGTGAGGATTCTAATCCTATGTGGGTCATCACCCTAATTTTATTAAACTCACTTGTTATGTACGCATGAGGTATTATGGTAATTTAATCAAGATTTCTCTTAAGGTAAAATACCACTGAAGTGTTATTTATGTCCCTCTTGAAAATGGTTTGTACTATAGCTATTGTATGACTATCAAATAAAATTGTGTATTATGAAAATAATGTATCAAATAAAAGAGACTCGGATTAACCCACGAGTTCTATGTATTGACCCGAAAATAATAGCTATTATTAATCGGAGTCAACGGAGTTCATATCAAATTACATTGATCCAATTAAACTCAACCCTACCTCTATAACTAGTTCATGTCGAGTGGTAATGTTAGTTATGTCAAAGATGATTTCTAGCTGGCTATTGCAGAATATGCATAGTAGGCCTGTTCATCCGAATTTCAAATCTGAAAATTCGGATTTTGAATCCAGAATTTTTTTGAATTTCTTAAATGAAAATATCAAAATTATTAAAAAATAAAAAATAAAAAATAAATACAGAACCAGGTCGGGTAAAATCCGGCCTAGAAGAATAGGCCTAATGCATGGTAGCCAAACCACATGCATTTTTCAATAGTTCTCATGCAATTTTTATGCAGCTTAACCTTTTTTGTGCCGATAATTTTCAAAATAAAGTATCATTATTATATACTCTCCTCAAATATAGAAATGTCATGTTCGACATGCATCAAAATATTCTTAGGAAACTTCCACTCATCTAAGCAACCATAGTATGGGAAAGTAAAATGCATAGACATTTTACTTTTTCTCGAATTAATGTTTCAAAGCTGGCTGCCTAGACCTTCTACTTGCATAAATATTGATCATGTATAATGTATATAGATATTGTATTTGAAACCACAACAACTATTGGACCCCATATATACGTTCAACTGACCACGTACATAACAACCTGAGGCTACACATTAGTACGTACCTCGCACACCATAACCTGTGCAACCCACTTATCTGTGGCCGAAGTCTTGAACACCTGCTGTTATAAACCTGATCAAATCAAAACATGTTTTAATGAACTTAATTAATATAATCAAGGCGGCCTATAACGACCTCAATATGAACCAAACCTAATACGCCAATCGATATTGTAAGAGAGATGCGATGAGAGAGGGACAGAGAGATCACAGCGTGTGTGGCTTGAGGGAGAACCGAGAGAAAGCTTGAGAGTTTACCAAGTGTGTAACGTGAAGGCCGCTGAGGGATGGTTCACAGTGGCTGGCTTCTACGTACGTGTAGCCTCGTGGCTGAGCTTCACAGTTCACTAGTGCAATGGCTACTTGAACATAGCAAGGTGGTTGCAGGGCCAACTTAATATATATTGAGGCCTAAGACAAAATTTAAGTGAATCATTCATAATTATATATAATATAATAAAATATAAATTATTATATGAAAATAAAATGAAATTTTATTTAAATCTTTACATAATGTTTTTTAAATTTATATTTAATAAGATAATTTATAGGAAATGAGGCCTTACACAAGTTTTGTACCTCAATTTAGCATGATCTTAATAAAATTATTTAAAAATATAAATAATTCATTGTATTAAATATTAAATTTAGTATTATGAGGCCTTGTACACATTAAAAAAATTTAAAAACTATTTAATTTTATTTAATGAGATGGTTTTTTATTTTTTAAAAAAACAACTCAAAAGAGAAATATTTAATCACTTTTATTTTTAGAGACCTTGTATAAAGTATAACCTCATGGTTAAGCCAGCCCTGGGTGGTTGGGCATGGCTATGTGAGCAAGGAAATTAGAAGTCCAATACGTGCGGCTAGTTTGCACGGTCTGGGCATCCTGAACAGAGAGAGATGTATCCTGAGTACGGTGCAACATGGGTGGTGACAGCTTGGTGGTCCAACAAGGGCCCCTACAAGAAATACCACTATTTCTTGACGACACAAACTCGCTGCAAAAATTCTCTCACTCGCTTGCCATAAGGTGTTGCAATAGTTGAGTGAGAAAAGGAAGTTGGAAGCGCAACTTGAAATTGCCGGAGGGAAAGGCTTTGTTGCGGTGATGTAATGTCACTGTAAATATGTCAAACGTGCACAAATAATTAATACTTGCTTGATATCACTCATAAAAACTCTTTTGCAGCAGCTATAAGTCGCCGCAAAAACCCTAATGGCCTTACTCTCGGCACAAAAAACCTTTGCTACAAATAATTATGATTGTTTGTCGGAATTCATATTTTTTTTACTGTTTTTTTCTTCAAAATAGCTGGAATTGAATTTTTTTTAATTGAGGTTGTACGTGCTTTCCTAATATCAATTTAATCCATGATACATTAAATCATATTTCATAATAAGTATACAATATCATGAATTCATCTTTGAAATCTATATATAGATGGTCTAAACATCCCCAACATCATCATACATCAATGAGAAGTGCTCAAATTGAAATTCATGAGAGTTTAGTCTAAGTTAACATCACACAATACATCATATTGTTTTACAGGCATCCTCCCATCTTCAATATAGGATAACTAAGATTTCCTAAGCAAGATTCGTTCATCCCTTAGAAGCTACCTTCTTCATAATCTCAAAACTGACTTCATCTCAAAATTGCATTCTTCAACTATTCTTCTTAAATTAAACGGGATATCTTCTTCATTGATATCAACTGCTAGAAACATATACATTTTTCTTTAGTTCTCAAGGTCAACCACAAAGTATATTCTTCAGTAGAATATATACCGGAATCTCTTTCCAACTAATTTACCAATGAAAAAGAAAAACACTTTTTCATGTATAAGATGTCAAGAAACTGACCAAATGGAGTATGCCTACATTGTTGAATAAAAAACCAAATAATGCATAGAATCATTTGATAATTCTCAAACCAATTAAGAGAATCATCTAGCTTAATCATATTACTCATCAAGAACATATAATAAGAACCTGAAGTCACTGATATTTAAAATGAGGCTGCTTTAACTTGAAACATGTTTTTTTAAGTGAGAAGAATTAGAAATCACTCAACTAAGTTTTGACAAGCAATGAACCTTTTAAAGTTAACAGGTGAAGAAAACTAAAACATATTGGTTGGTTGCAAATGGAGTATTGTTTTCATCACAAATAGTCATGTTGGTCACAATTAATTAGTCACAAATACCTATTTTTCTTATAGTGACAAACATATTATTTTATTCTCGTCATGTACAAGTAAATAGCAGAATTAATTAATCAAAAAAAATAGTAGAATAACAAAAATACCTCTAACTGCAACAAGTTTCTAGACACACGCAAGTTCAAGTTGCTAGTCATCACAAGTTTCCAACACTTATATATGTACGTACAACATAATTTGCAAACTGATCTTTCTTCATCACCTATCCACCAAGGAAGAAACTAAAAACGGAAAACCCAATAAGAAAAGTAAAAAGTGTTAGGAAAGTTGACATATGATAAAACCCAAGTTAAAAATAATAAAAAAAATAAATCAGCAAGTGAAAAAAACATAGTTTGCATATTGATAAAATCATACAAGGAAAGAACCTTATGAATTGCAAAATACCAGAATCACTTTGTTTGGAAAAGAGGGTTTTTCTTTAGGGTGGGGGGGGGGGGGGGGGGGAGGGAATCCTACTTCAAAGGCCACCACTCATAAAAAAATGACACTTAGAAAATGCATACATAGAAATGCAACTACTAATAACATCATAGTTCAAAGGCCACTACTAATATCATTTAGAAAATGCATTTCTATTGTTTAAATTAAAGTCGAGACAACTTAGCCTAATATCCTACTTCAAAGGCCACTGCTCATAAGAAATGAAAATGCATGAATTTATACAATGATGCACCAATAAACATATTAATATGACACAACCCAAGTCTAGTAGCATGTGTACTTGTAATAACGTAATTTATACAAAAATTGAAATTTCCATATCATTATCGAGCAGCATTCGGGATATATTGACAAGCTAAACCATCCAAATTCAATCATACTTTACTCCTATGCAAACCAGATTCTTCCACTAGTAGTTAGTACATTGAAACTGGTTACATAAACGAACTTTTTTTAAGATGAAAAAAATCTTAAACTTAAAACAAGATCTATGCTTCCCCCAAAAAGTCCAACCAATAGCAATATGATCCAACTTTGGAGTATTGACCAATCACTTCAATAGAAAGGACTTTTCCCACCGCACATTTTCGTCAAGAAAAGTACTTGAAATCGCTGCCAAATTATCTTTACCAGTGATTTAGATCTCGTTCCACCATCCCCTGAACTAATCCTTCACTTCTGATCTCTATCAGCAAAAACGAAAAATTGCCGTCAAAAGTCAATCTTTTTTTACCTTTTTTTCGTCGCCATTAGTGCTAACAGATGCCACAAAAAGGCACCACCTTTCAGATAAAAATCATTGGCAAAGTCTATTTGAAGCGCTTACAACTCCAATAGCGACCATATATTATCACCGTTAATAAATTTTTCGGTTTAAAAATTCAATTGCAGCGATGACTTCTCGCCGATATTAGATCTTTCGAGCATCTTTAGACTGATTGCGAATCAGTTTTCAATTTCCAAAAGTCATTTATGGCGATCATTTATTGCCAGCAATACCTCTTTCTATCGGCTCTAGATAGTGCTGCCATGAAATTTTCGGTTTCCAAAACTCAATTGTGGTGGTATTGTTTTGCCGGCAATACTTCTTTCCAACGACTAGTGACAGCACCATGATGGACTTTTCGGTTTCCAAAACACATTTGCTGCTCCAATTTTTCGCCGCTAGAGGACAAAAAATCGCCGTAAAAATTGATAGTCAGTTTTTTTTTTTGTTGTCATTTTCTTGATTCTTGAAATCACATTCATTTCCACATCTGCCAAATGCCATATAATCCCACATTTCTTTTAACAAATGACATTCATTAATCTCTTCAAGCATCAATTCATCCAAAGTTATATGTATTTATACATTGAGGTGGTGCATTATACTCATATCAAGTATAAACCGGGCTATTAATTAAATAAGCCACACATCACTGTTATAATAGATTTGAGGAGTCTACTCTAAAATTAGGCAGCAAAATCTTGTTTAAACTCACATTGCTGCTACTCAGCCCAAGCTTGAATGGCCATATCGCCCCATTGATCAAAATTTCTTCTCTTTTTTATAAGCCACTACATCCATGCTTAAGATACCAGACATAAGAGTGAAATGGAAAACTATAATGTGAGCAGCAGAATTCAATTTTGCTAACTATACTCACTTATAAGAAAAAAAAAATGCAAATGTACTCAATGGTCATGTAGTACATAGCTAAAGAATAGACCAATTTTCTTGTAGTAAATAACAATATGATCCAACTTTGATATAATTACAAAAAACAATCCAGATTCTAAGCTTACTTTTAAGACTATAATAAACATACAAAAAAATCAGTGAAAAACTATATTAACATTAACATTAACATAAACTAAAATATAACTAAAGAATAGAACCTAGCACAGTATTATATTAAAATAATAAAAATTGTAAATTGTGAAAAGAATTATCGATCACCTGAACTTTTCAAGTCAAAAACCATCAAATCTGGAGATTTAGAAATTTGGTGATGGGGATCTTCTTTGAAAGAAGGCGTACATTCTGATGTATAGGCTCGTAGATGAACTTCCACCTTCGATTAGGCGATAAGGGCTTCAGTACAAGTTTTGCTTGGTATTCATTGGTGGGAGCATTGTATAACTGAATCAAAATACCAATGAAATCAAGAGATAAAATTAAAAAAAACATATATTGAATGTGAATAGGATATGAGTAGAATACAATACAAATATTGTAGCAAGTAATCAATTACAAGATTAGTGAAAGTAATTCCATCCCAATCAAATACTTAGATGAAAGGCACACATCTGCTTTGT
Source organism: Platycarya longipes (assembly GCA_036559045.1). Classification (NCBI taxonomy): domain Eukaryota; kingdom Viridiplantae; phylum Streptophyta; class Magnoliopsida; order Fagales; family Juglandaceae; genus Platycarya; species Platycarya longipes. The sequence goes on along the minus strand of CM071798.1, from coordinate 31,917,382 downwards.
TCAAGCTTTTTTCTTTCTTTCTTATATTTTATATTTTTATTTGTAAGTGAATTGTTCGAGCATTTTTTCTATATCTACTATAAAGTGCAATATGCAATATGGCAAATCATGTATTGTACCAAACTATCATACATACATATATATTATTAATATATATGTAGACATAAATAAAAATGTATGGTAGTAAGAGAAGTGCTTGGCATACAAAGAGGTCTTAGTGTCTTACAAAGGAAGTTTCCAAATTGATGTAGCTTAATGTAATACAATAGATCTACTTTACAATAAAAAGAGATTTATAATCTAAGGTACAATATCAAACCACGTTAATTTGTAAGCTTCCTTTTGTAAAACTATTTGTAGAGCAAGCACTTCTAATTGTAAATAAATAGACTTCATTTTTCTCTTCACTCAATAGGAAGTGTTCATGTATCATAACTGGCTAAGCTTACACAACTAATGTCTAGGGGCCCAGGAGCTTCATATAAGGTTCCTTCTCAGCCAATTAAGGGTGTTAATATCCACATTAATGTGTGGAAGTAAATTGTATTCATTGCAGAGTACAACAATATCAGCAATATCCACATTTATGTATGGAAGACAAGCCCCACAGGCGAAAGAACAATTCTAACAGAAAGAATTCTTCAACAATGAGATGTCAAACTATTCATTAGTCCTTTGTAACATAGATTCTTTTTATTATTATTTTTTTAACTGCGGATATAGTATATCCATTGGATACCAAAATTAGATACCACATCAAATATCAAACCAAATTATATGAAAGGGATAACACATTCATGATAGAGTTAAATTCCCAAAACAGATCAATCTTTATATCAAGACCATTACAAACAGCAAGCATTATTATTGTATTATTTGCTCACTTATCATTGTTAGCAGAATTTGAAAGAAAAAACGTGTTAAAACTTGGCATTATTAAGCTATTAGCAGCTAAAAGAAATCAGCCGGAATATCTCTTATATGTCTAGCTTTCCAAATATTAAACATCTTTTATTAAACATACTACAATACAATCTTGATTTGGTCACTTTTTAGCCTTTGTTAATACAACATAACCCACCAAATGATGCTATAGATGCTTCTCACATTGCTCATGATTAACAAAATTATAAAGGGGGACTTCTCCTCCCATTTCTCTATGATTAGTATCTATGGTTCTCTCGACTAATCTCCCATTTCAATTTCATACATTCCCCCTTACAAAATCTGCTTACCACACCAATAAAAAAAGAAAATAAAATAAAATAAAACACAAATTTCTCGCACAACCATATTTTCTGAACATCCTAACAAAAAAAAAGTAACAATGCTACTGATCAACAGAGATTTCACATATTTGTGCCACAAATACAATAAGTTTCAATTCACGGGAATATTCAAACAAATAATGTGGTTTTGAGTTTTTAATTGGTGAAAATCCATGGAAATACTCAAACAAATGGTGGAACATGGATCGAATGCTAAAAGCAGCAGTTAGCTAAACCAAAACTGCAACACTGACCTATGAAAAACCCCAAATCAAACACTCTAAAATTTAACATCCTAGAAAAGGGGCTATATCCACAACCATGTTCTTCCTTTGATTAAATAACCAGTGAACACTTTCAAGGGGAGGGAAGCAGAAAGAGGGAACAATGAAAGAACCTCTTGACAATGAGAACCACAAGAGAATCAAAGTAAGAGAACGGAGGAGAGTAAGAGAACCAACTCACCGGTGTCAAGCGGAGGCGAGGAGGCATGACAATTGGCTAGATGGCGTGAAGCAGTGATGGAGGGAGAATGGATGTTCGACGACCCAGAGGAGAGGCAGCATTTTTCAAGAGGAAGAGGTAAAATTAGGCGCGGGTTGGAATTTTCTGTTTCTCGTATTTTGCAGCGACAAGTACTTGCCGCAAAATGATTAAAACTCGCAGTAAAAATTAATTTTGTGGCAGTTTTCCAATTCCGCCAGAAGTTTTCTTCAAAGTAGTATTTGAAGACTATTTTTGGCTCAAAATAGATTGCTGAAAATACTTTGAGCCAGAAAAATTACTTTTTTCTAGTGAGGGTGCATGGTAGTGACACAACCAGTAGCGGCTTGGTGCACATGTGGGAGGCGGAGGAGCAACTGATCTCATGGAACTGCTTTGTTTTATGTTGTTTAAAACAAGGGATGCATGTGGGTTACGATTGGTGTTGCATGGTGAATGCAAGGTATTGTAGACTACTTACAACACTGCAATATAAATGTGGATCCTCAAAAGAGACACCTTCTAGATCAAATGAGAGTTTGACAGATGTAAACATAGGAGTAAACATTGATTTTGCATTATGCATATTAGTACAATGAAGTATATCTGATATGTACTTAGATTGACTCATAAAAAGACCTTGGTGATCTCGGCAAACTTCAATACCCAAGAAGTAGCGAAGTGTGCTAAGATCCTTGGTTGGAAAAGCTTGACCAAGTGCAGAAATAAAATTAGATATGAGAATGGAACTGGATCCAGTGACTATAATATCGTTAACGTAAACTAAAACAAAAACAATATCAGAAGAGATACTAAAAATAAACAAGAAGGAATCAGATGTAGACTCGTGGAAGCTAAGAGAAAACAAAGTTTGTACTATGTTTTGAAAACCAGGTTCGAGGTGCCTATTTAAGACCATATATGGACTTTTTGAGTTTACATACACATGAAGGAAAATCAAAATTTACAAAATCCAGGGGTTGGCTCATGTAAACATCTTCTTCCAGTTCTCCATGTAGAAATTTGTTTTGTATGTCAAGCTGATATAATGACCAATTTGATGAAACGGCTAAGGAAACCAGAACCCTAATTGTGATAGGTTTAACTACTGGACAAAAGGCCTCAGTGTAATCAATCCCTTCCTATTGGCGATATCTGTTTTCTACGAGATGCGCCTTACATCTTTTAAGAGAGCCATCAGATCTACTTTTGATTTTAAGGATCCATTTTAGACCTAAAACATTAAATGATGAGGAAGGAGGGAAAATATCCCACATGTGATTGTGCAATAAAGCATGGAATTCAATAGCCATGGCATCATGCCATTCTTGATACTTGGAGGCAAATGTGTAGGAGTGAGGCTCCTCAAGAAATGTGTGTGAAGGTGAACTAGGGTTTGACACAATAAGAGAATTATACAAATGAAAATTTGGCCATGGAATGGTATCATCAATAGGGAAAATGGGACAGTGAGTATTTCCTTGGAGCGGGTCACCATAGGATAAATATTCCGTGGAGAGACAGGCAATACAGGAGTAGCACGAGGAGGTTAAGAAAGACGTTTCGATGGGAGAACTCTCTGCAACTAAAGGAGATGACATATTTGAGAGGGGAGAATGGGATAAGGACTTAAAGTGTGGGCCAGATGTGGGACTTGAGAAGGACTCAGTGGGAGGTGGGTTTGTTGGTTGTGGGTTATTATGTGAAAGGATTGATGAATGAGATGTGGGTGGATGCATAATCATAGGCCAAGACAAATTGGGCCCAGCAGAATGCTTATTCAGTAAAGAAAGATCTGTATTGGTGTGAGATTAAGAGGAATGGGTTTGTTCAGCAAAAGGAAAATAGGCTTCATCAAAATTGACATCTCGAGAAATATACACACGGCCTGTAGGTAAGTGAAGACAATTATATCCCTTATGGTTAGGACGATAACCAATGAACAAACAATGCTTGGACCTAAAATCCATTTTGTGCCTACTAAATGGGTAGAAATTGGGCCAACTAGCGATCCCGAACGTGTGAAGAAACTCGTAATCGGGAATTTTTTCAAAAATTTTGTAAAATGATGAAGTATTGGCCAAAATAGGAGTTGGCGTTTGATTTATATATATAAAAAAAAAAAGAGCTGAGTGAAAGGCTTTTGCCCAAAATTTACGATGCATAGAGGCTTGGGCCAAGAGAGAAAGGCCTGTCTAGACTATATGTCAATGTCAACACTAAACAATCCCATTTTGGGCATGAGAATTAGGGCAAGTAACTTAATGAACAATTCCACAAGAATGTAGTGGTTTTTGAAGGGATTGGGATTCTCCACTCTAATCGGATTGGACAGCCTACACATTAAGAGAAAAGAAATTGTTCACATATTTTAAAAATGCAAGAAAGAACTTAGAGACATCGGCCTTTAATTGTAATGGAAAAAGCCATACATATTTAATTATCAACAATTGACAAGTAGTAATGAGACCCATTTGTAGACAAGTCAGGGGGAAGGACCCTAGACAATAACAAACAATAATTCAAAAGATGATTTAGATCGAGAGGATGATGGTAAGTGAGGTAGGACGTGATTCTTAGCTTGATAGCAAGTTGTACAATTATGGACTGATTTACTAAAACTTAGGGGGAGCTTAAAAGGATTGATAGTGTGGGAAGTGATCCTATAGGAGGGATGGCCAAGTCTCATATGCCATGTGTGAGAATCAATTATTTCACCAACAAGTGCAAGAGGAGGAGCCGTAGATGATGGAATGATTGTCACATTAGTGGGCAAGACATACAATCCATTCCTAACGGTTCCCTGTGGAAGAGCCTCCCTGGTGCATAAATCCTTCACAAAGAAACAATCAGAATGAAACATAAAATACATAGCATTGTCCAAACAAAATTGACAAACGGAAAGTAAAGTCTTAGAAATTAAAGGAACATGTAAGAGGCGAGTTAGAAGAAATTTTCGAGATGGTGAATGAAGATGTGCCAATCTAGTGTTGTGAATAGGGAGTGTTGAACCATCTTCAATGCTGACTTAATCTGGTCCTTGATAGGATAGATCATCCAAGTTGAGATTGTTGAAATCTAATATAAAATGGTTGGTTGCAGAAATGTTGGGGAATTAGGTTGTGTTGGGTGGAGGAGGTGCGGTGGTGGTAATGTTGGCTGAGAAGGAGGATGGTGGTGGGGCTTGATAACTATGGTTGAACCTATAATAACTAGTCATAGCAGTATGGCTATGCTTGTTACAAACTTGATATTGGGGTTGATTTTCAACACGATTTGAAAAATAGTTATTAGAGCCACGACCATGAGGAGATGATTGGGAATTCTTTTGAGACTTTGCCATAGTAAGGTGGGCTTGTAGGGAAGGATTGGAAAGTAGGGTGTTGGTTTGGTGGGATAGTTGGGATTCGTGAGTTAACAAGTAGATGTATAGTTGGTGAGGGCAAAGAGGATCTGAGCGTGTGGTAAGGGACGTGACCAGAGAGTCATAATCAGTGCAGAGGCCAACCAATAGATATACAAAAAATTCAGAGGAGTCGAGTACCTTCCTAGCCGCACCGAGGGATGCTACAAGTGCCTTAGCTCTATTGTAATACTCAGTAATGGACTCATTTCCTTTCTTCAATGTTCCCAAGTGATATTGAGTGTGCATAACATGTGCACACGACTGAGCATATAAAAGATCTTGTAGTGTCGGCCAGACAGCATGGACCGTCTCATTGTCAAGAAGAGCCCATTTTGTGAAGTTTGGGTTAGGTTCGTCATCAAGAAGAGATGGGGGTTTTGGAGACAAGCCATCGACATGGCTGTAAAGCTGGTTTGCTTTGAGGAATGGGACCATTTGGGCCTTCCATGAGAGGCAATTTTTTATGGTTAATTGAAAGTAACAAAATGGCTAGTAGAGTTGAAAACATTTGTGATGATTGGGTGGGTGGTGGGTGATGTTTCAGAAGAATTGGGAGATGCCATTTCAGCGTGCGAAAGTTGTAAGAGGATGATGGTCATGCGTTGGTTCATGGTACCATACCAAAGCACGAAAAATAGGATGTAGGAAAGGTGTTTGGCAAAATGCCTCTATGAGTATATTGATATTATTATGATTCTGTGTATTCGGCAGTTGTGCCTTTACAACTTTATATAAACAAATACAATAATAAACTCATCCCACAATTGATTGACAGTTGTCATGAGAATATTCTAACAGACTTGCTTAATTTATATGTGTTTAATGTTGCTCTCATTGCTATCGGTCAATGGTATGGAAGTAGATAATGATGCATAATTCTTCTCCTTAAAAACATGAAGGAATTCATTGTGGTTCAATTTATAGTACTTTTGGGAGGAGGAAATGGTGTTTTGTGGATTATCGATTGGTTTCCAAGTACATTGGCGTTCAGCGCTATGGGTCTCGATCGACAAGTAGAGATGCCAGGCATGGAGGTTGTGTGCTAGACAACATTAAGATGGCTGACTAGAGCTAGAAGAATGAAAATGCACTTCCAATCATCGACTTTAAAAATGTTTAAATGCAATAAAGACCTGTTCTTCCCGCAAGAGATAGTGGTGGCAAAAACCCTCACTTTTTTGAAAAAAACTCTTTTCCTGCAAATTTTGATTGTCGGAATCTCATGGAATAAAAGTGGTAAGATAATAGTATTTTTTTCTCCAACAAAAGTACAACTGTGAGAAATAACTCTATACCTACTTATAAATTTTGAAAATAACAAATGAGTTTAAGTAACACTTATCTCAATTTGTCAACATAATGGACTTTTGATGACGAATAACATCAACAAATCAAACAAGAGGAATAAAAATAAAATTTTATAAATAAATCTCTTAGAATATATTTTTGTACATATCCACCTTGCACTAGGACGTATCTGCCCGAGAAACACAGGCAATTAATATGTTCTATTATCGGACCATTCCATTCTGAATTTCATATAAAAATATACCAATTTCCAAGCTTATAGACTGCTCAGAAAATGGTAGAACATTAATATAGAGGGATAGGTACATCATCATTAGTGGACTGCCTACTTCACGCCACAGACTTCCCTTATAGTGCACAAGTCATGGTGACCCCACTCCCACCTAAGTTCAAGGCAATGTTGGGAATATCATACCAATCGCTAAAACGATATTCAAAATTTTGGTTCATGGTACTACAGATCAAGCTATACGTAAGATCTAAAGACCCTGTGGAATATCTGGGGACGTTCAAAGCACATATGACACTCCACGATTTTCTAGGGAAAGTTGCATGCAATGCTTTTCCTTTGACTCTTCGAAAGTTAGCAAGAATGTGGTTACAAATCCTGCAACTAAGCTCCATTAGTAGTTTTGAGGAGCTCAATAAACAATTCTTAACACAGTTTATGGCCAGCCATCGTAGAAGGTGACCTGCCGCGTACCTCCCCAAGATGAAGCAACAGGAAGACGAAAACCTGAAAGTTACTAGGCAAGATTCAATATGGAGCATTGATTGAGTTGAATCATTGCATATTTTATACATTTAGAACTGATATATTTCTTGATTATTTTATGACATTATTATTGATTTTAAATAGAAAAAAATGTTTATGAGGTGTAAATCCAAATTGTGATTAAAATTAATGGATAGCATGATTTATGCTTAATTTAATAACTTGTGATTTATTTTAGTAACATTTCTTCAATGCACAACATATTTTTGATATTTCATTTTTTATTTTTATTTTTATTTATTTGATGTTTCTTTATATAGGATATGTTTAAAGAAAAAAGAAAAAGAGAAAAAGAATGGATGAAGCGGCAAAAGTTTATTTTTTTGGAAATTGGTGATGACTTTTGTCCTTTTCACAAAGCAAGTAGCAGTTGTACACATGCCATCTCTTTTAATTAGTTTTAATATGTTGTATAAAGTTAGCAAGATTATCTTTTTGGAGAGAGAGGTGCACCTTTTGGCAAGTCTTTCTTCACTTTTTGGGTTCATCTTCGATAGGTACACTCAGACAGAACATGGGAACTACTGCGTTGAAGAAAGAAGCATGAATTCAAAGAAAAAACAGTAGCTCATTAAGGCTTCTTGTCAAAGAAAAATAAAACAAAACTTTCTTGGTTGAGAGGACACTTTCTTTTTGATTCTGATGAAGGTGAAAGTAACAACAACATCTAATTCTTTTTTCTTCTAGGACAAGGCATGCAGACAACAAGTTTTTTTTTTGTGAAATTTTTTTGATTGGAGGAAAGGGACAGCACACAGGAGGCAACGCTGGAGTTGTTTTTACTCTAACACATGACAACAATATTGGAGCAAAAGTCTAGAAAAAATACCAAATTCTAAAAAGAGGTAGTAGACTGTAGCAGAGACACACAAGCACAAAAGCTTTTTTTGTTCTCTCTGTCTTGCCTTTTTAACACGCAGCATAATTTTAATTTGAGGGATGAGAGATACACAAAGGCAGTAGAAGGAAGAGACGTATCAACTTGTAGATCTCTTTATGGAGCCTAGATTACAGCTGCTCCAACCTCTGTTTGCTATTCCTACTTCTATTTATCTGCTTTTCTTTGGTCTTATATTCTTTGGTCTTATAGTTAAAATAAGAGTACGAGTAGGAGTAGGACTAGTAGTGTAATTTAATTTTTCATAGCCATATTTTCTCGTAACTTTCAGAGTGAGCATAGGTGGGGAGGAGATCATGGCAGCGCAATTGTAGAGCCCTCACGCCCAACTGCTATTGCCCAACTTCCCTCATTCGCTTGTAACCTCCTTCTCCAATTCATTTTTATTTTATTGCAGTTCAAAGTTTGTGATGTACTATTGTGAACTTTGGCATTTAAATTTCTTGCTTATTTAATTTGATGTTATTTACTTTTTTTACTCCTTTAGATTCTAGTTAATTAATTTCAGCAAATTTAATTTACTGTTTTGCATCGCATATTTTACTTTTCTTCGTTACACTCAAATCATGAATATGGTCCATTACCAGTGCTCCTTTTATTTCCATTACACTCTTCCATCCATTGCATATATTATCATTTTTATTTTCTTTTTGTAAATATATCCACTTTTTTTATACGAGTTAATTTTAAAACAACTTTCCTCGAGGAGACAATCTAGGAATTTATTTTTAATTATTGCGCGACACGCTTCTGCAGTTGGGATAGCCTTTGTGCTGCTCATTTTTTAGTGAATCAAGTTTTTGGCGCCGGCATATAACTGCAACTGATTAGGATGAGAAGATCACGATGGCAACACTACTATAGACATTTAGGCTCAAACCCATTTATAGCAAAATTGGCAACAAAAACTCCCACGACATTATGAGATTGTATAGATGGGGCGGATGACTTTGTCAACGTGGAAGATACCTTGAGGGCACCAATCAGGCCAAGGATTGCGAGCCGAGGCAAGTTGAAGGCAGATCAAAAGTGTGACGACCCGAGACTTTCGATTCGTATTATTTAATTACATATTTATGTTGATGGAGTGGTTAATTAATTAATCAGATTAATTATATCGAAAGGTGAGAAAATAGGGCATGGGCTTAAGAATAGAGCCTTGAAAGTTAGAATGAGCTATTGGGCCTAGGGAGGAGTGGCAAGCCCACAAGCCCATGAGAATGACCCATGACCCACCAAGCCTACCCATGGGACACTTGTCACCCATAGGGAAACCCTAGGGAGTCAACTACGACTAGTAGGTGCGAATGAAAAATTACCATTAGGTAAGAGTTGACTAGTGGGTGAATTGTGAGGTTGAGTGTAAAATCTTGTGATAGGATTTTTCCATCATAAGAATATTTTTGGAAAATGCTAAGGTATGGCCTAGTTTATTCTAGCTAGTACATGTCATGCTTAGGGCAGTGACACTTGTGGATTGGAGTGGAAAGTGGAAGAGAAGAAATGGGGAGGGCATTCGGTTAGGCTAGTTGCCGAAACCCTTTAGGGGTTTTTCCCATGCCATTCTCTCCAATCTAAGCTAATGATCACTATAGGATCATGTAAGAGAGAAGTGACAATGTGATTGACAGGTGAAGAGAGGTGTCATGAGGAAGAGGAAAGGAAAAAGGAAGAAGAAAAGCAAGGAGGGATCCGAGTGAGGTTGCCGTGTGCATCCTTTGGAGTTTTCCTAGGAGTACTTGCAAATCTAGTGAAAAGAATATCTTAGACTTGTGTAAGAAGATGAAGTACATGATGTGAGGTGTGTAAGAGGTATGGTGGTGTAAGGAAATGAGTGAAGATTGCTTGAAATGGAAGAAAACTAGGAATGGAGGGAGGGAGAGTTTCGGATGACATTTGGAACCAAGGCATGGCCAGATCATGCAAGCTCTCTTTCCCAAAGGCATGGCCATGGAATCTTGTGGATTGACATAATAGTGGTTATTTGAGTGTGTCATAGGATTGAAATGACAAGAGAATGAGGCAAGAAAGGGGAGGAGGTTTTGGTGGAGACTTTGGGGAGGCAAGGTATCCGGTTTCTCTTTTCTCCCATTTCTCATCATTTGTTTTCTTTTCCCATGCAACCACCCTTGCCAAGTCTTATGTCTTGCAAATCAAAGTATGGTGAAGTTTCCTTGACCCCTAGAGAGAAGTGCATGGCTGAATACCCTTGAGGAGACCACCCCTCATTTAGCTAGCTCACAAATACACACAAGCTCTCTTTCTCTTTACCTCTCGGCCAACCCCTCTTCTCCTTCAACCCTCAATTGTTTTACTTTCTTCTAACCTCTAAACATCACCATATCCTTAGAAGAAAAGAGCTAGAACAATTATTTTGAGGAAGAGTTGCTCTTGAAAAGGTAAGTGCATTCTTATCCTACCTTTAGCAATCTTAGTATACCTTTGAATGAATTTGGTTGCTTTGTTTGATTCTTTTTGTATGTATGTAGAAAATGAAACCTTTAGAGGGAAAACTTACCCTGTTTAGTTTAGTAAGAATTCATGTTTAAGTTATGGTATTTTTCCTAAGTTGAGAAGTTGAAATGATATGTGGTTTAATTAGTTACGTAACATGAAGTGGAATGAAGGAAATGCATGCATGATTGAAGGTTTACTAGCGTAATGTTGGATGATGCCTTTAGTGTTATTTACTTAGTAGTAAAAATCCATGTTTAAGTTTAAATATCTTGTTAAGATTAAAGACTAATTCATGTGGAGAATTTGAATATTTGATATGAAAGGAGAATATGGTATGATCAACAAGTTGAGTAAAGGTGAAAATATGTTTGCTAGATTTTGACTTGGAGATGAAAATGTTGGGTTATGCATGCATATATTTTGGATTTAAGGACTTCTTTGGGTGGAAATTATTGATTTGATTATTGTGCTATGTTGTGGTGATATGCTTGAATATTTGGAGACATTAGCTGCCTATGAATAAAATGGTTGCACTAGTATGATTGATGGTTTTCACGTAAATCATTGGGTGAGTTATCTTGGAAGAAGAAGTAAATAAAATGTGAAATTAAAAGACAGAGTTTTCGGCCAAGCCTTGTTTTTAGGGTTAGGAAAATACATTTAAGTGGTTTGAGTTGACTTGGAATGCTTGGAGAAGATTAGGAGACAAAATGCAAGGAAATTACAAAGGGAGGGTCTCAGCCCAACCCTAATGGGAAGGGGCCGAGTACCCCTAAGTGTATAAGAGGCCCATTAAGTATTTTTGGGTAGGAAAGGAGTGAAATTATGAGATGTAAAAAATTTTAAAGAGCTTAACGTAGAATAAGCACTATGTTCGTCACCTATTGTATATGTTCCGTAACATGAGTCTCACGTCTCATGCATACAGCATGAAAATAATGTTTTAAACATGTTTTTTTAAAAGAAAAGAAATTAATTAAAGTTTTATAAGAACCCCAAAGGCTGGGACGGGATAGTGTCCCAGTTGAACTCCATGTTCACTCAAGAGTGGTTAAAGTCGAGTGAAAGCCCCTGAGTCGACAAAGAACCGTCGGCAGACCATGTATGACTTCAAAGGGATGTCCGAAGCATTGTCGCACCTAAAACTAGTGGGTGCATATAGGACGGTGTTGGCTTCGGCCTCACCAATACAGAATAGTTTGTAGTCGCTCGGTGAGTAATCAATCGTTGAGTGATGAAGAGCGCGAAAGGACGCAAAACGTAGCTACTTAGATTTGATACGGTCGCCGGGTGCTACGGTAACTAGCAGGAACACACGGTGCATAGGGGAACCGTGAGGTGTCCGACAGAGGTCATGACAAATATGGGTTTTCGGGCCATATATGATATGATAATTGGCGCTTAAGATAAGAAAAAATAAAAAGTATTTGCGAAAAGAGGAATTTTGAAAGAAAACTCCATTGTTTTGTTTTCTGAGATTACGAACAAGCATATGAAAAGAATACGAAAAGAAAAAGAGAAATTTCAAGACATGAGCATGAGCATGGGCATGTGCATGCCATAAAGTCATGAGTCTCTTAATGCATAAAATGTGACTGATTGTTTGCAATTCATTTATCTGTATGCTTAAAATGCTTTTGTTATGATATAAATATGCTTACTGAGATTTCTCCCGAAATCTCACCCCTGTTTATCTCTCCATTATCACATTTTTTGGATGATAGAAGTAGTTGCAGGTAATGGTGACTTTAAAGAGTATGACCCCAGGGACGGTGCCTCGGACCCCCATGGGCCTGACTGAGTCCGTCACCTCTGAGCTAGTGACTCTTGACTACCTAAGCCTTTGGGCGGCGGAGTCACTACCCCTAGCTGCATACGTTTTGGGTAATATCCGCCCTACCGGGTGTTGTATAGTCCTCGACATAGACGATTCCCTCCACATGGGTCACTTTTATGAGTCAACCTCCAGGATGAGTTGTGAGGTGGGACCGGCCTTGGATTTGGACCGCCTATGTTACGGCCCAAATTTCAAGGAGATTAAGAAGGAACCAATGGTTTAGGAAGTGATGGTTGGGGATCTTCTATGCAGCTTTTGTATTTATTTGCTTATATTTTGGTCTTTCGTTGTTTTGGAAGAATGAACACTTATGAAGGATCCTTATGTTTGTATTAATGAAAATGTAATATTTTGGGATGTTATTGTATTAAGCTATGTGATACACGCATAAAAAGGTTTGACCTTTTTCCGCTGCGATACATAAAAAAAAAAAATCCTATACACGATAAGACGAGGGGTGAACTTCCTTGTGATGCTCATCCCCGACGTCATGGTTTGCGTACGATCCCAAGCGGAAGCTGGGGTGTGAGACCCCGCATTTTTACATACCTTTAATTTACTCATATTTTGTTATTGGATATTTTAATTTATTTTAATAAATTAAATTGTTATCTCACAAATTTTATTTCGGGTACATTTTATTCATAATTAGAGTTAGTTATTTGTGAGATCTACGATTTTAATATTTATAATTATTTAAAGATTATTATTGGTTTTATCATTTGAATTGTTATCGATATTATTTGGATTTAGTGGTTTTGATTTTAGTATAGTTATAAGCTTTTGTGAGATTCTTAAATAATAGTGCTTTTAATTATTGTAATTAATTATTGCTACTGGTCTTTCCATCTGAAATGATATATTCAGTATTTTTAGTTTTAATTATTATAAAATATGGTTTGATTGGCCGTATTTTTTAAGGAGCATTGATTCTATTTTATCTGACATTATCTGGTTTATTGATCTTAAATTTATTAAATTCTTAAGTCTTATTATGTTTATTCTATTTTGGTTGGGAAGATTTGAATAGCTCCAAAAATACTATGTTATGCAGGATTATTTTATTAACTTGATTTTAGTTATTTGAAATAGTACGAGATTTTAAATGTGATTTAAATATCTGATTTAAATGTATGGATCTATTCCTTTTAAATAATTGAATAAAGTTCATCATTTTAAGTATTGATGAAAAATATTATGTTGAAAAATAAAATAAATTGAAATAATATTTTATTTAATTAGTTTGAGAATTTTAAGTTAAGTTGATGTTATACGCTTTCAAATCAGTGTTTTAAATTCATCTGTTGTCCGTTTGAAGACCCAAAAGCGTCGGGCCTATAAATAGCGCGAAAAGGGTCAAACCCCCTCATTTTCCCCTCTCCCTTTTCCTTTTCTCTCTCTCCTCTCCCTTTTCTCTCCCACGTGCTACAGTAACCGTGGGAGGAGCAGTCCGGTTTTCAGCCCGTGGCGGCGCCAGCCCCGGCCGCCTAGCCTCACCTCCTGCCCCACCTGAACCGCCACCCTCCGGCGAGTCCAATTCCACCGGTGGTGTCGACCACCGCAGCCCCACGTCCCGCCGGCAGCCCCAAACCCGAGAGTCGTTTAATCCTCTACGCCGCACCTTTCGCCACCCATATCTCCGCCACCAGCCACCATACCATGACACCACCCCCGCCATTTGATCCGCCACCCATAGACGACCTACCACCAGAAATCTTAGCCCCAACGGAGCACCCACTCTCTCTCTCCTCCCTTGGAACCGAAATGGGTCTCCAAATGAGCTTTCCGTCGCCGCGCCGCCGTCCGGCCACCGTGGCTCTCACCACCACCGCCAAAAGCTTCCCCTACCTCAGTTTATCACACCCCTAAAACATTTTTCCCATCCATGGCCACACCTCCCTTGTACGGGCGAAAATCCGAAAATGAGCCTCCACCATTTCGAGCTAGATCCGCCGCCTTCCGGTGGTTGCACCGCCTCACCGACACCGCCACTAGATTCCCCATCCTCCAAGGAGCATTTTTCTGAATTTTGGTGTCAAACGGAGTACCCAAACTCAACCCGTCACTTCACCGTGCCTGGAGATGAATAGTGCACAATTTACCCACTACAGATTGGGGATCACCGCGATGTTCGATTGGTGTTCGTTTATGCACTGTAAGTAACAGATATTTGTTTGACTGTCTGATTGACTGTTTGATTGACTGTTAATCTCTGTTTTGTTTGCTTGATGTGTTAGTTAGTGATGATGAGTAATTTGAGAGTAGATTGGTTGGGCCTGAGGCCATTTAATGGAGATTGAGATTATTCCGAGTCAATCTTACTGTGGTTGAATACTGGGTGAATGGTAATTGTTGATGGTATAATGTTATGGTTGGATGACTCTAGTATTTTAGTGATTATTGGAGATAAAATGTTTTGGGTTGGACGACTCGACTATTTTAATGATTATTTGCGGTAAAATGATCTGATTGGATGATTCGACTACTTTAGTGATTATGAGTGATAAAATGATCTGATTGGATGATTCGGATATTTTAGTGATTATTGGTGATAAGATGATCTGATTGGGTAATTCGATTATTTTAATGATTATTAGTGATAAAAAGATTTGGTGGAATGACTCCGTTACTTTTTAGTAACTATCGATGTGTGTTCTTGGATTCCCTTGATGTATAGATTGAGAAATATTTGGGAATAGAGAAAATAGTATATGAGGATCATCTGTTGAAGTCTTGAAGAGAATAACTATACATGCAATGTAAATGTGGTGATTAATGATTGGTTATGATATGGTTATTAAGTTATGAGAAGATCTTAAGAAAATATGCGTGTTTTGGGTAAAGAGAAAGGAGAAGAAAAGTTTTGTTTGACCTCGTTATAAGTTGCGTCCTTAACCCCTATGAGATAGTGTTGGTTGGATGTGATGTGATTTAAGGTCTTGACTATATCTTCATTGGAATATGCACAATGTGTGAGATAGAAGATAAATTAAAGATGAGTGTCTGTTCATATGTTAATATGTATGAGATATGTTTTGTGAATGTATGATCATATGTTTCATGACTCACATGTTTTGCATAAGAAGTCACATGTCACATGCATGTCCCATGCATGAGCACGAAAAGCATGTTTTGAGTCAAGCATGTTTTTAAGAAAAAGAAAAGGAAAGATTGAGTTTTTGAAAGAAAAGAAAAGAAGTAAAGTTTTATAAGAACCCCAAAGGCTGGGACGGGGTAGTGCACCAGTGGAACTCCCTATCCACTCAGGAGTGATTAAAGTCGAGTGGAAGCCCCTGGGTCGACGAAGAACAGTCGGCGGACCGTGTATGGCTCCAAAAGGTGTCAGGAGCGCGGTAGCACCTAACGCTGGTGGGTGCCAAGGACGGATAAGGTGTAAGGACCTGCCGTTTTAAAGTTATAAGACGCACTCACATTAAAGTGATGCGGTAACCAGCAGGGAACACGCGGTGCTTAGGGGAACCGTGTTGTGTCTCATACATGTTAAGTGAAAAGTCATGACAAGATGGGCTTTCGAGCCATATGAAAAGATCTGTTTAAGATAAGTGGCGCCTAAGAAAGAATAAAAGATACGAAATGTTTTAAAGAAAAGATTTGAAAAGCAATGATATGAAAGAAGTCAAGTTATATGTATATGAAAGAAGTTAAGTTATATGAAAGCATTTTTATGAAAAGCAAGTACATGAAGCAAAGCATTGAAAAATGTCAAGGATTACGAATGTTTTTACATGAAAGTGCATGTGCATAAGTCATGTTGTAAGTCTCATATTCATGGTACATGCACCCATTAAGTTTACTGGTATATGCTGATGATGTTCTGTTATGTGAAATGATTGTATGTTGTTTGTTGTCTGTTGCTTACTGGGATTCACATCTCACCACGGTGGATCGCGCTCACCCTACGGTCCCCCATTTTACGGGATCGTAGTTTGTGATTGCAGAAAACGAATTTGGCTCAAGATACAAACTTCACAGGAAAGGAAATTTGTTGAGAGGATGAAGATCGAGATTATGATCTCGAAAGCAGTATTTGTTTTATCTTTTTCTTTTGAAAGACTGTATAATCCCCTGTTGAAGAAATTGTTTTAAATTGATTTGTAATTTTTAAAGAATCTCTGGTACTAGAACGGCTGACTTTTATTTATTTCCCGCTGCGAATATTTACTGTACACTTGGTGCATGCTTCACACACTCTTCAAACACTATTCGATAGGATGATTGATCCATGAGATGATCGTCTTGATGTCGCGAGTCCTTCTAAATCCCAGGGGGGATTCGTGGGCATCACATGGGGCGCTGACAAAAAGAAATCAAGAGGGATAAGGGCAAGAAAAAGGAACAAAGGGAGGATAAATAAGTATAAGTACAAAGAAATGGTAGTTACATGGCCCCCAAGGGTTAGACCTACAAAGCAACGCATTTGAGCCTACACATGCAGACAGGGCATGTAGAATGCAAGTTAAAAGGAGGCAAAGGGAGTAGTTATGGTGGTCTGACCCACCCCTTCTACACCTACCACAAGGCCAAAAGGTATAAGACGGAAGACTACCACAACTTCAAGTGAAAGATAGTGGCGATGAAGGAAGATGGGAATGTTGGAAAGGGTAAATGCTCAACACTCTTCTACCACAAGATAACCTACAAGTACATGGCAAGCTTCAAATTGGGAATCTAGAAGAAGCAGGAGCTCGAAAAAAAAAAAAAGGATGGAATGGGAAGATAAGGAAGGTGGCCTGTGGTAGAGTCTAAGGAGGAGCAATGCCAAGAGAGATTCAGACTGTAGTAGTAGGATTTGCTGGAGGTGATCAAACTTCTTTAGGGACAAAAGCATATGCTTGAAAGACGAAGTACATAGAGGTGTTCTTTGTAAAAGGGCAACCTTAGCAAGCAACGGAAGGAAGGACTGATGCCATCCGATTTGTTGATAAGGACAACTGAGGGGTACAATACCATCATGACAACGCTTTGATAATAATCATGTTGGTTGCTAACTACACTACATGGAGGATCTTGATCGACAACAAGAGCTCTGATGACGTCCTCTTTTGGGACGCTTTTGCAAAGATGGGGATCAACCTTAACCAATTGCGTTTGTCGCTGACCCTACTAGAGGGATTCTTAGGAGAGGCTATCCAACAAAAGTGTGCCATCTTGTTGCCAGTAACAGTTGGAACAAAGTTGTAGGCCTCTTATGCTATGGTGGACTTTCTAATGTCTAAAACTTGCTCCTCAAATAATGTAATTATCAGGTACCTGACCTTGAATAATTTTGGATCAATTTCACCCAAAGACAAACACAAAAATTAGCAAGCCTTTGGAACTTATAATTTTGGACTAAACTTGGAGACTAGAACTAGATTGAGGCCCAAAATCAACCAACAATTGGAGCAACTCCTAAGTGAGCACAATGATGAATTTTCTTGGATCCACGAGAACAATCCCGACATCAACTCCTCATCACTTTATTGTCAACCTAGAGGCCAAGAAAGTGCGGCACAGAAGGAGTTTTAGGCATGGAGAAATACATGTGATAATAGAAGAAGTTGACCTCCTATAGCCAAGGGTTCATCAGAGAAGTCTAGTACCCAGAGTGGCTTTCAAAGGTAGTCGTAGTAAAAAAGTCCAACAAGTGGAGGAGGACGTGCATTGACATCAATGATGTGAACATGGCATGCGTGAAGGACATATTTCCCCGTGACGGATCGAACTAATAGTTGATTACATGGCAGGGCATCGAATGTTGAGCTTTATCGATGCCTATTTTGAGTACAATCATATTTGGATGAGTGAGAATGATCAGGAGAAGACCTCTACTGGGATAAGACCTCTATTGTGACAAATCAAGGACTATATTGATACCAAGTAATGCCTTTTAGTCTAAAAAATATTAGGCCACCTACCAATGGTTAGTGAACTGTATGTTTGATGAGTAGATTGGGCGTAACATAGAATTTTACATGGATGATATACTCATAAAAATCAAGAGGCCTAAGCACTATATGACATACATACGGTATATCTTTGTCATTCTATGACACTACAAAATGAAGCTTAACCCGGCAAAGTACACCTTTCGCATGGACTCGAGCTAGTTGCTAGGAATCATCATTGCAGAAAGAAAAATAAAGGCTACTCCTAAGAAAATTAAGGTGATTATTGATGTGATAACGCCCAAGAACCTAAATGAGATACAATGATTGGCTAGGAGAATCGTTGTGCTCAACAGGCATGCATGGATCATAGGATGATGAATGTAGCGAAGCATTTCGATGCCTAAAAGAGTATCTGGCTCATTCCCCTTGTTTGCTTCTTCAAACACAAGAGAAAATGTTAATGAAAAATGAGGATAACACCTAGTGGCTAGTGTACTACATGAGCTAGGCCTTGAAAGGACTCAAAACTCATTACCCCTGTGTGGACATGCTCGCATTCGCGCTTGTGATAATGGCCCACCAGCTAAGGCCTTACTTTCAAGCTTACCCAATCAAGGTGTTAATAGAAACTCCCTTAAGAAAGGCCTTGCAAAGGCCCAACAAGTCTAGGTGCCTCATGAGCTTGTCAATTGAGCTGAGTTAGTTCGACATTGAGTATCTCCCGCGGGGCGCATTAAAAGGGCAAGTACTAGCAAATTTTATCATAGAATTTATCGATTTTCTAAAAGTGTAAAAAAACTAGGTAAAAGTTGTGGAAGATTGACATTGATGGCTCCTCTTGCTAATTAGGAGGAGGGAGCATGTTCATTATGACCAGAGATGAAAAAGAAATATTTTATGCAATAAAACTTGCATCCAAGACAACCAAAGGCAGAATCCACTCAGGCGGAAAATCTCTAGGTAGAAAGGCCCTAAGGGTGGGTACTACTAGCCACACGCCCTCAAGGACGCAATGAAATTTGTTAAAAAATGAGTAAAATGCCAGCTGCATTCCGATGCCCCAATGCCCGTTGAAGAACTAACATCAATCATCTCTCCTTAGCCCTTTGCATAATGGGGACTTAACATCGTAAGACCCATGATGACCAACATCACTGGGTTCCTCTGATAGGTCATCGTATGCTAGTTTGGCATACCTCAAGACATATTTTTGGATAACGAGTAGCAGTTTGATTTCCACCGCTATCAGAACTGGTGTGCTAAGCTTGGGATCAAGGTCACATATGCCTCCTTGGGCCATCCTTAAGAAAACGGGCAAGTCAAGGCCACAAACAAGACCATGGTTGGCATCTTAAGGAAAATGTAAAAAAGAAATAATGGGCCACAAGCCGAGGAACTCCTGGGAGTCCTGTGAGAATATAAAACAATCACAAAAACCTCAACAAAAGAAACCCCATTTACTGTGGCTTACAAGCATGAAACAGAGATACCAGTAAAGATCAAGAGCCAAGCTACATGATCATATGTTAAGACAAAGTGTTGAATCGTAGGGCTGGAAGTGAACTTAAACCAATTGGAGGAGAGGAGAGAAGAACGAAGAATCAGGAAGGCTACCCCCAAGTGGAAGGCCGAGTGCTACTTCAACAGAATGAACCTTAACCATCATTAATAAAACTAAAAAAAAAGTGAGACATCACCACCAATTATTTAAGGGAGAAGCTGTGGGCGATAATGGAGTCCCCACCCCGTCTATTCCTAAGAGACCAACCGTCTCTTGAGAACTATCCTAAAAGGAACCTGGGATAGGAGCAAACCTCAACAAGATTGACCTTAACCAAAGGGACCCAGAGATTAAGGCTCAAATCTTCCACCTACAAGCCGGAGATTGGTGTCGAAGCTGAGCAACGAGTGTCATACAGACTTGTAGAACCTCCAAGGGAGGGGGAATGACTATAAGAAAGGTGTCTTAACTTGAGATTGCCCCTCTCACCTAGGTTGTTCAATCCTAAAAGGGAACCCTCTAGCTTGTCAAAGGTCACCCCAGCCAGATGGATGGGCAAAGAGATGAGGAGGAGGAGAGGTAACATTGCCCCAATGTGACCAGCCATGCTCTCCTCCTCCTCATAAAGAACTAGCAAAGAGGCAGACCATTCTCCCTCCCATGTGAGCCTTCCATGATTAGGTTTCGACCCACCACAAGGTTCAAAGAAAGCAAATCTATCATTGCCCCAATGTCATCTTCCTTTTGGGAGGAAACCTTTGACAAGTCATCAGGAAACGCCACTACGAGGCCCGTGAGAGCAAAGGAACCCTGTCAGCTCGAGGTTTCTGAACCGAAAACCCATAAGATCTCTAACGTCCACTAGAGACTCAGGAAAGTACTAATGCCAGATCCTTCAAAAGTGCCACGATTGAGTGGGTTGGTACAAAACCTGTGAGAACCCGTAATTTTACTTTCTTTGTAATTTAATATTTTAATATTAAATATGTAGTATTTGTTAATATAAATATTGTGTTATAAGTTGGTTGATATTAATATTATTTTGTTGCGTATGTGTTTAAATATTTGGATATTTTATTTTCATTTAAAAATTATTTACATGATTAAATCGTGAGCTCATTTATTTTCTCTTATTAAATTATTGTGGCGCATTTAATTTAATGCTTGAATTTAATCTCTTTATTTTACTATGTGAGTAATTAATTTAATGTGTTTTATTTATTTTATTTTAGATTGATTTTCGGATTGGATTTTATTGTGTGAGTGTGTTATGTTTTGTTAGGTTTTCAAATGATTTTGGGCTTTGTTTGTAAACTTGCAGTAGCCCATTCCGTTGGTTAACAACCCAGCCCTTTACTTTCCATAAACATTGCTATTTGATCATTAATCTAAGTAAACCCAACCAGCTTTATTCTTTCATGCGTAAGCCCTTTTCATTTAATGTACAGGGCACCGTTTCTTTTATGAGTAATGATATGAGGCCCAGGGATCGGGGCCCCTTTGTGCCCCCGACTGAGGTTGCAGTCAGCTTATTTTTTTATTAAAAAACAAATTTCGAAATATGTAAACACAGGAACGCGAAAATTGATCATTTGGGCAATTTCGAAATATGTTGAGAGGGAACTGCCGAGAGAACACCCATTTTGTTGCCGTCAGCCCAATCCATCGCCGTCAGCGTGAGCTCACTTGGAGCGCCATCAACCTAAGCTCATTCTCTCTGTTATTGCCTAAGTAGTGGGCTAAAGAATACAGTATTCTTCTTCTGGTTGTGGTTGTATGTGCTTTTCTTTTTTTCTGTTTTGTGGTGTAAGGAAATGGAGGGACCTGTGATATCGGTGTAAAGAGACTCATACATCCATATCTAAAAAGAGCCTCTTTGTTTTTGCTCTTAGAATCTCCCTAGGGTTTTTGCGATTTTAGCACTCTCAAGTCTGATATGTAACTGGGGTTTATTGTCTAAATCTTGTCGGTGACTGTGCGTTCTAACTTTCATATAGAAAATGCCCTTTTTTTGTGAATCTTTTGCAGATTCTGTGGCTTAGTTAGTGTATTGGGGCTTAGTTCTTTTGCTTTATGTTTCTTTTATTTTTTTTGAGTTATAGTTTTGTTCGGCTTCATATACATTTACTTAACCCTCGGAATTTGAGATTTCTTTGCAAGCAAGGTTTCTTTGGTTTCCTCGAGATATATATATGCACTGATTCTAGGGCTTAGATTTCCATAAACTCTATTGGTAGTCTTTATCTAGTTTCCTGCTGGTTCTGGGTTGTCACAGTTTCTCTCAAGTTTAGCATTTGATAATGTATACGTTTCATTTTATGATTATGGTTCTATTTTTCGTCAGTGGATTCGATTATGTATTTATTGCTAGTTTTATTATTGTATTTGTTGAAAAGAGGGCTAACTATTAACTAGGTGAAACAAGTGTTAGCAAAATCTTGGTCACATAATTGGTTTGACAAGTTGGTTTGGGTTGAGGATCCTTGATACACCTTTAACCCATTTAGAAAAGAAAAAATACGACTTGAAACTGACCCATACACAGGATCCAAGCATTGGAACTAGATGAATAGATGGCAAAAGATCCTTCATTCAACGAGATGGCAGAGCAATTACAAAAGACTTTTCAGGGTGCATCACTTGAAGATAGTCATAGTATCTCACAGTCTGATACTCAACAATATTACAACACTATGCAACAAGTCATGCAAAATCCTCAATTTATGACCATGGCTGAGTGCGATGATAATGCATTAATGCAGGTATTTATTGTCTTATCCATTGTTTTAGATATTCCTATTTTGACATTCTTGTCTGTGTATTATGAAAGGATGTCATCCTATGGCTGTCAAATCTAATCTCTTTCTCAGGATCCATCAATGTCTCACGTGCTTGAAAGTTTTTCAAATGTGACAAACAAAGACCAGCTTGAGGAACGAATGGCATGCATCAAAGAAGATCCATCCCTAGAGACTATTTTAAAAGAGACAGAGAATATCGGTGGTCCAGCTGCCATGATGAGGTTGGAAATATTAAGAAATCAGTGTATCATTAAATGATCGAGCTGTAATATTTTCAACCTCAAGTAGAGTATAGAGGAAGGACTATGAAGAGGCATATGAGGAAAATGCTTGGAGGCTCCTTGCTGAGGTCTCCCTCTCTGAAGTGAAGCGAGGTTCGAAGAAGTGAATGCTCTTATTTTTGAAACCATTGCTTGCATTGACAATGAGAAAGGATCTCTAAAAAAAAAAGACAATGAGAAAGGAGATGCTACTCATAGCTCGAAGGGGGATGTCAAAACTGAGGAAGTGGATGCCATTACTAGTGGCTCCCAGCCTGCTATGGTGTTTGGGACACAAGAATGCTTAGAGATGCAAATTGAGTCCTACTGCTTGTAATATCAATTTGACTTGTTACCATGATGTAAATCAAGGTTTGATGTGGGTGACCTATGGAGTAATTTGATGCTGCAATTTTGATGTGGGTGACCTATCAAAGTAATTAAGACATGTGGTGACTGTTGTAATCTTTTTTGTGTGAATGATGAATGTTGTTCTTTTTTCCAGCTGAATGAACGAATATTTTTGGACCTCTGTTTTGCACATATTTTTGGGCATGTTATAAAAATGTTAACGATAGATTTTTGGATCACAATCTGGACAGCAAAGCTTCAAACCATAAAAAATATCAGATTTTTCATGATCTCAGCAAAAGATAGCTTGAACACATTTGGAACTACATAGAATAATAAAAGCTCTTGATCATTTGAGTACATTCAAATTTACATAACAAAACCAAGGCATCCATTCTTAATTACATCTACTCTAAAAACTATGAAATAAAAGCAGCAAAGCTCCACTCCATTCTTCAAAGCTTCAATCTACTCTTCAAGTGCACAGTCTACTGCATTCTTCCCTATCATATCAAAATAAAGGATTAAATTAGCTATACGATATGTGACGACCCGAGACTTTCTTTTCGTATTATTTAATTGAATATTTATTTTGATTGAGTGGTTAATTGAGTAATTAGATTAATTATATTATAAGGTGAGAAAAAGGGCATGGGCTTAAGATTAGGGCCTTGAAAGTTATAATGAGCTATTGGGCCTAGGAAAGAGTGGAAAGCCTACAAGCCCATAAGATTGACCCATGACCCACCAAGTCTACCCATGGGACACTTGTCACTCATAGGAAAACCCTAGTGAGTCAACTACAACTAGTAGGTGGGAATGAGAAATTACCATTAGGTAAAGGTTGACTAGTAGGTGAATGGTGAGGTTGAGTGTAAAATCTTGTGATAGGACTTTTCCATTATTGGAATATTTTTGGAAAGTACTAAGGTATGGCCTAGTTGCCGAAACCCTTGTGCATTGGAGTGAAAAGTGGAAGAGAAGAAATGGGGAGGGCATTCGGTTAGGCTAGTTACCGAAACCCTTCGGGGTTTATCCCATGTCATTCTCTCCAATCTAGGCTAATGATCACCATAGGATCGTGTAAGAGGGAAGTGACAAGGTGATGGACAAGTGAAGAGAGGTTTCATGAGGAAAAGGAAAAGAAAAAGGAAGAAGAAAGGCAAGGTGGATCCGGGTAAGGTTGCCGTGTGCATCCCTTGGGATTTTCCTAGGATTACTTGCGAATTTAGTGAAAGGAACATCATAGACTTGTGTGAGAAGATGAAGTACATGATGTAAGGTGTGTAAGAGGTATGGTGGTGTAAGGAAATGAGTGGATATTGCTTAAAATAGAAGCAAACTAGGAATGGAAGGGGGAAGAGTTTCGGATGACCCCTAGCTTCAAGGCATGGCCGGACCATGCAAGCTCTCTTTCCCAAAAGCATGGCTATAGAATCTTGTGGATTGACATGAGAGGGGTTAGATGAGTGTGTGATAGGGTTAAAATGACAAGAGAATGAGGCGAGAGAGGGGAGGAGGTTTCAGTGGACACTTTGGGAGGTAAGGGATCCGGTTTCTCATTTCTCCCATTTCTCATCATTTGTTTTCTTTTTCCATGCAACCACTCATGCCTAGTCTTTTGCCTTTCAAATAAAGGTATGGTGAAGTGTCATTGACCCCTAGAGAGAAATGTATGGCCGAATACCTTTGAAGAGACCACCCCTCACTTAACTAGCTCACAAACACACACAAGCTCCCTTTCTCTCTACCTCTCAGCCAGCCCTTTTTCTCCCTCAACTCTCAATTGTTTTACTTTCTTCTAACTTCTAAACATCACCATATCCTTAGAAGAAAAGAGCTAGAACAATTATTTTGAGGAGGAGTTGCTCTTGAAAAGGTAAGTGCAATTTTATCCTACCTTTAGCAATCTTAGTATACCTTTGAATGAATTTGGTTGTTTTGTTGATTCTTTTGTATGTATGTAGAAAATGAAACCTTTAGAGGGAAAACTTGTCATGTTTAGTTTAGTAAGAATTCATGTTTAAGTTATGGTATTTTTCCTAAGTTGAGAAGTTGAAATGATATGTGGTTTAGTTAGTTACCTAACATGAAATGGAATGAAGGAAATGCATGCATGATTGAAGGTTTACTAGCATAATGTTAGATGATGCCTTTAGTGTTATTTATTTAGTAGTAAAATCCATGTCTAAGTTTGAATATCATGTTAAGATTAGAGATTATTTCATGTGGAGAATTTGAATATTTGATATGAAAGGAGAATATGGTATGATCAACAAGTTGAGTAAAGGTGAAAATATATTTGCTAGATTTTGACTTGGAGATGAAAATGTTGGATTATGCATGCATATATTTCGGATTTAAGGACTTTTTTGGGTGGAAATTATTGATTTGATTATTGTGCTATGTTGTGGTGATATGCTTGAATATTTGGAGACATTAGATGCCTATGAATAAAATGGTTGCATTAGCATGATTGATGGTTTTCACTTAAATTATTGGGTGAGTCATCTTGGAAGAAAAAGTGAATAAAATAACAAATTAAAAGACCTAGAGTTTTCGGCCAAGCCTTGTTTTTAGGGTTAGGAAAATACATTAAGTGATTGGAGTTGAATTAGAGTGCTTGGAGAAAATTAGAAGACAAAAAGTTAGGAATATGTAAAGGGAGGGTCTCGGCCCAACCCTAGTGGGAAGGGGCAGAGCACCCCTAAGCGTATTGGAAGTCCATTAAATAATTTTTAGAAAGGAAATGAGTAAAATTATGAGGTGCGAAAAATTTTAAAAGGCTTAACGTAGAGTAGGCATTATGTTCATCACCTATTTTATATGTTCCGTGACATGAGTCTCACATCTCATGCATACCGCACGAAAATCATGTTTTAAACATGTTTTTAAAAGAAAAGAAATTAATTAAAGTTTTATAAGAACCCCAAAGGCTGGGACGGGGTAGTGTCCCAGTGGAACTCCCTGTTCACTCAGGAGTGATTAAAGTCGAGTGGAAGCCCCTAGGTCAACAAAGAACTGTTGGCAGACCATGTATAGCTCCAAAGGGATGTCTGGAGCGTGGTCGCACCTAAAGCTAGTGGGTGCATACCGGACGGTGTTGGCTTCGGCCTCACCGATACAGAAAAGTTTGTAGTCTCTCGGTGAGTGATCAATCGCCGAGTGATGAAGAGCACGAAATGTAGCTACTTAGGTTTGATACGGTCACCGGGTGCTACAGTAACTAGCAGGAACACACGGTGCGTAGGGAAACCGTGAGGTGTCCAACAGAGGTCATGACAAAAAATGAGTTTTCGGGCCATATATGATATGATAAGTGGTGCCTAAGGTAAGAAGAATGAAAAGTATTTGCGAAAAGAGGAATTTTGGAAGAAAACTCCATGATTTTGTTTTCTGAGATTACGAACGAGCAGATGAAAAGAATACGAAAAGAAAAAGAGAAATTTCAGGACATGAGTATGAGCATGAGCATGTGCACACCATAAAGTTATGAGTCTCATAATGCATTAAGTATGACTGACTGTTTGCTATTCATTTATTTGTATGCTTAAATTGCTTTTGTTATGATATAAATGTGCTTACTAAGATTTCTCCCAAAATTTCACCCCTGTTATTCTCTCCACTATCACATTTTTGAGATGATAGAAGTAGTTGCAGGTAATGATGACCTTAAAGAGTATGACCCTAGAGACGGTGCCTCGGACCCCCAAGGGCCCGACTGAGTCCGTCACCTCCGAGCTAGTAACTCTAGACTACCTAAGCCACTGGGCGGCAGAGTCACTACCTCTAGCTGCATATGTTTTGGGTAATATACGCCCTACCGGGTGTTGTATAGTTCTCGACGTAGATGATTCCCTCCACATGGGTCACCTTTATGAGTCATTCTCCTGAATGAGTTGTAAGGTAGGACCGGCCTTGGAATTGGACCGCCTTCATTACGGCCCAAACTTCAAGGAGATTAAGAAGGAACCAGTGGTTTAGGAGATGATGGATGGGGATCCTCTATGCAGCTTTTGTATTTATTTGCATATATTTTGGTCTTCCGTTGTTTTGGAAGAATGAACACTTATGAAGGATCCTTATGTTTATGTTAATGGTAATATAATATTTTGGGATGTTATTGTATTAAGCCATGTGATACACGCATAGAAAGGTTTGACCTTTTTCTGCTGCGATAATAAAAAAAAATCCAGAACACGATAAGATGAGGGGTGAACTTCCCTATGACGCTCATCCCCGACGTAACGGTTTGCGTACGATCCCAAGCGCAAGCTGGGGCACCGACATGATAAAAATAGCTTAAAAAAGTCTATCATAACATAACAAAATATTGCAAAAAATTTCATACATTGTTATCTCAACTTCATCACTATCATAACATGAAATTTGATCCTTCCATAGAAAATAAACACATTACAACTTAAGTAGTAGTTATACAGAGAGTCAATCATCTCATGTGCTCTGAAAGCAATTGTAGCTGTAGAAATTAAACTATGAGCATGACTGTCAAGGATTGGAATTGGAGCCACAAAAAACATTATTATGACACAATCAAAACTGTACAAACGTGGTGAACTTATGAGTAAACTTACTTTGTCTGAACACTATTAATGTCCTCTGTTTTGTACAACTCACAAGCATCGAATAAAGTCTGTGATAGCAAACAAGCCTTTGAATTATAGGTCAACAATGCATTATAAGAAAGCAAACAATAACCTTTTTGCTTTTGCTTGAAAGTTGAAAACCATATAAGTTCGGAACCTCAGATCACAGCATTAATAATAGTAGCACAATCCACAACTACCATCCATTATTGAGTCTTGACTCAATAATCCACATTCACAAAATCAATGTGTCCTGTCACCTAAAAGGGGAAGAAAATGCCTCTACCATTAATCCAAACTTCATATTTTTATTCTTTCAAATCCAAAAAAGTCATAAAAAGTTAAAACCACTGGAACCTTTGGAGCAAGCCGACAAATATAAGAAGAGAAGAGGGAGGTTTTCTACTGTGCGTACCACATTCCTCACTTCTAAGGAACACCCTCTTCTAGTTCTAAACCAATTTACCATGCTTAAATTGGTTAAATGCCAAGTATTCTATCCAAATAAATATGCATCCGACTTTGATGAAACAAAAGCTCAGAATATGTTATCAATTTTAATATATGTACTTGAAGCATATATAAGATTAAATTATGTGTTTGAATTGTGATAATATTAACAAAAAAGTTTTAGAAATAAACTTACAGCTACCGGAATAGGCCAACATGAATCATACAAGTAGTTCAGCCTTGTGATCTTAAAGCTCCATTTCAATCTTGGAAAGATCGAAGTGAAGGAAAGGGGAACACCTAAAAGTTTTATTCGCTTGACAGTTTTCACCAAATTTCCTTTACCTCAGGCGACGGCAATGGCAGGAATAGCTTGGTCTCAGGCGACGGCAACATTAGGCGATTGTGGTTGGGCTCAGACGACGCCGAACGAACGGACGCCTGCTACGAGGTGGATTTTCGTTCACCACAACAAGTTTTCGCTCCCTCTGCTTTCGCTCATTCGCAGCCTAAGAATGGATTTCAATTTCTGGGCTCAACCGATGGCCACGGCAGGCGACGAAGACGACGACGGCTTGAAGATCTTCCCTCTCAGATTCACGTGCTTTCCCTCTCCAGATTTCAAGTTTCCCGTTCTCGGCTTCAACCTTTATTTCAGCCTGTTTTCATTTCTTTTTCTATTTTCAATAAAATAATTTGACTAACGTGGCACATGCCACGTCAGCCGGGGACGCAGCGGGGCCCCAACCACGGGGCCCCATATCGTTTCTCTTCTTTTATTTCATAAGCATTTACAGCCTTCTTCTTTCGCTTGACGCAGCTTCCTTCCTCTTCGGTTCTTCTTCATCCATTTTCCTTTCATTTCGTTTGTTTCGTCTGTAGCAACCCGTGATCTAAAGCATGAAACTTTTCAGCTTTCTCCTCCCTCATTTCGTACACGCATTGTATCCATATAGCCCAAACGTATTTCGGATCATTTACCCTCTGTTTTCATCTCAAAATTGCAAGTCACGTGCCCCAATTTCTGCCTCAATCAATGAACGTCCAGCCATGTTTTGCTTCCGTATTTCATTTGAAAAGTTGAAGATTCCTTTCTTCTTCCAGCTTGCCTATCTTAGCACAGTTGTGGTGTGTTTCACGTGAGTCTTTTCCGCTCATTTCCACTCCCTAATGTTCGGTTTCATGCTTATAAAATGCATCGACCCATTCATTAAAAAAAAAAAAAAAAAGAATGCCTCCGCAGCTCTCTTTCTCAGCTATAAATCCAAACATTTAGCTTCCATTTTTATTTAGTTCTTCTTCCTTTCTTCAACTAGAAATCTCCTCTTCAAAAGCCCCCATAAATCCGAAAATTTTAGTGGGTTTTAGTCACCATTTTACTCGTCGTATTTCACCATTTTGAGAAACTTTCGGTAAGATTTTTTACTCGTATATTTGATTAATTAATTTAAATTTTGTTTTAATTTATTCATGTGTTGATCTTAATTTATTTTCGTGGTACGATTTTATTTATGATCAATTGTTCAGTTTAGCTAGATAATAATCGTATTTTAATTATCTACATTAAGATGATTAATTTATTCAGTTTATAATAATTGAGATTATTATCTGAGTTGGTTATATATATATAAATATCGTTTTATTTATGTTAATTGTTTTATTTTATTTGTTAATGTTATTTATTGTTTTTATTAATGTCGCTTTATTTATATTTATTTACTTGTGATGTTTATATACGTTGGCACGATGGACGCGACTTTAGTGGCGAGTTCGTGGGTGGGAGTGCGGAATCATTGTTCGGCATTTTCGGTAACTTCAAGAAATCTTAGCGAGCGTATTGTAAGTATTTTCCAAATAAATTTTGAGTTTTAAATATATTTTGCATTAATAAGGCATGAGTTTTTGTTGGATGGTGGATTTAATTATTTTCTAAGAGATAGATCTTGAAGTGTTATCTTTAAGGGTGGATGTAATTTGGCCCTAAGGAGTTTTAAACGAAGTATTCTAAGTATTCATCTCTGGGTTAAAGAGCTAAAGGCTATAGGTAAAAACTTAGTTCTTGTTTTGAAAGTTAACAAGTGAGTAATAGGTCTAAGATATAGCTAAGCCCTTTAATAGTTTGATAATTGATTTATTTATTTCTATAGAGATATGTATGAATTGATAGAAGAAAAAAGAAGGAGATAATAAATTTGGAAACTCTATGAGTAATTCGGCTCTAATTGTATGGAATAGAGACGTTTTGATTGTTGCCCTTTTGGGTTGAATGAATATGATGTTCTTGAAATATGATAAAGTTTGCATGGTGTGACATGATCAAGACAAGTTTTGGAAATACATGCCTCATACGTTTCATAAATTACATGCTTTGCATGAAAGTCACATGTCACATGCATGCTCATTGAAGTGATGAGTTTCATGTATTTTGGGTCATCATGTTTATCAGAAGAAAATAAAATAAGAAATATTTTATAAGAACCCCAAAGGCTGATACGGGGTATTGTCCTAGTGAAACTCCTCTGGTCACTCTGGAGTGCTTAAGAATGGAGTGGTAACTTTTGGGTCGACGAAAAACAGTCGACAGACCACGAATGATTCCTTTTTAAAAGTTCGCAGAGTGTTGTCGCACCTAATGCCGGTGGGTACTAAGGACGGCAAAGGTGCAATGACCTGCCATAATGATTATGATTATGATTATGATTATAATGTATTCACCTCAGTGTGATGCGGTAATCAGCAAGGAATACACGGTGTATAGAGGAGTCGTGATGTATTCAATAGGACAAGTATGACAAGAAAGGCTAACCTAAATGAAAGATATGAATAAGAAGAATGACACGCAAAGCTATGAAGAATAAAAAAATACATGAAACATTTTCTGAAAAATTTCAAGTTCATGATAAGTTTTGAATACATGTCAATAAGAATCAAAGAAACATGAAAGTTTATTTTCATGAAAAACAATAAAATCTTTTATGAAGAAGCATGATGCATAAGTCATGTCTCTCATCTAATGGTCATAGTATATGTACTTGTGTATCTGTATATGCTAATGATACTGGTATTGTAAGTCCTCATTGAACTATATCTAGTATTCAGGGCATAATCATGTGATTGGTCTTTCTATTTGTTTATATGATATATTTTTTAAATGAATAAGATATGTTTTTATGTTTTATAAGGTGGTAATCTAAGTTTTAGGTTGAGATATGTATAATAAAATGTGATGATGAAAGGAAGAATAAACTATATTAATGGAGTTTGATGATTTCAATAAAGGACTAAGTTAATATGTTTGTGTTGGAATGATAAAGTGTTATTTTTGAAGGTTGATGTAATTCGGTTATGGAGGTTAGAGAATAAATAAATAATTGTTTTAAAAGAATTTTCTCATGAGTA
The DNA here is from genome assembly GCA_036559045.1 of Platycarya longipes. NCBI lineage: Eukaryota > Viridiplantae > Streptophyta > Magnoliopsida > Fagales > Juglandaceae > Platycarya > Platycarya longipes. The sequence continues at coordinate 31,885,690 of CM071798.1, read as the reverse complement.
TGGATAAAATAGTGATTTAAATCTTTAGGTGATGTAAAAGTAAAATATTAATTTAAGGTTATATTCTTAATAAGAAAATAAGATAAGGAATAAGTTATAAAACTAAAGAATTTTGAAGATGTGTAAGCTCTTGATGGTAGGATAGTGATTAATTATTTTCTAAAGATTTTAGGAATTAATAAAAAGATATAAAAGAAGGAATTAAAATTTGGGTTGAGATCCATGATATATTCGACCTAAGCCCTTTTAAGGCAAGATAATTTCTAAGTTTTTTTTTATATTTGAATAAATAAGAGTTTCAAGAAAAATATTATACATGTTACGAAAAGTTATGCACCATTTTCATTAAAGTTCTTTATAAAAATATGTAAGTTTTGAAAAGGGTGCGCCCGTTAAGTGTAAGTTAAGCATAAGTCATGTTATTGTCTCATGATCATGTGTGTTTTGAAAACTTGGTTTGTAAAGTGTGACTTGATTTTTGGTATGTTGAAATGATCTGATTGAACGGTTTTGAATGAGGAACTATAGGGATGGTGGTGGAGTCCCGATTATGATTCCTGCCTACAGTGTCAATTGGTTTTGTGGGCCACTTTCTGGAAAAATGGCGAGTTTTATTAAATGGAGTTATATGTACTATTTTCTGGAAAAAACAGTAGTTGTTTTCAATGGATTTTATTTTGGGCAAATGGAAATTTTGGTGAGCGTGAAAATTATTTTCTTTTGGAAAAAAAAGATTGATTTTGAGTCTCATGCATATGGTATCATGTTTATATATTTTGTTGTTGCCTAAATGTATTTTTATCTTGTGGCTTGTTTGGATTTTACTTACCTGCAGTACCATTTTTAGTATCGTAGATTTTGATGCAGATGATGAGGAGACTGAGCCCGAGGAGGCGGCTCCCCCGATAAAATGATTTGGTGCTATTGATTTTATCTTGAAAAATATTCTTTCCGCTAATGATGGTTATGTATTTTTATATTTTAAATATGGGACGACTGTATTAAATCTCCTGTTGGAGAATTTGTGTATAACTGGTTTGTAATATTTTAAAAATTCTGGTAATTAGATATCGACTAAAATTATCCACTCCTTCTTTTATTTTTCACAATATTATGTGTACACACGCGTTTATCACTGGACGTTGGGGTGTGTAATCTGTGTTGTTATCATCTCGACGCCTCAATTCCCTTATTTTCGTAAGTGGAATTTGGGGGCGTCACAGGTGGTATCAGAACAGTTCAGCTCTGAGTAAAGCCACAAGTTACCTAGAGATAGAACCAGAGAAGTTTATTGTTTTAAAGTCGTTTATCTTATTGTTTGGTTATTTATTTGTTTATTAGATATTTACCTTTGCGATTTTATATGTTATCTATGTAAATTACTTGGGTTTCAAATAGTATTTGAGTATATTCTAATTTTGTTTTGAGTTGGTTTTGTTTTGAAAAAAAAAATTGTTGGTAATTACTTATTTATTTTTATTTCTTCATTGGTATTTTTATATGTTATCTATTTGTATTCTTTGGATCTCATTTAGAGTTTAGAGTTTTAAGTTCTATTGTCATTTTGAGGAGGTTGTTGGAATTATGCATAGGTGGAATTTAGTAAGTGTTGAATCCTTATCATTTGGTATAACAATTTAGTTTCTTGTTTTGTAATGCTGAAGGTAGTTGATCAATTGTACATTTGGTAGAGTTCTAATTTTGTTTGTGGATGCTTGAAGATTGGCGTATACTAGCTGTGAGTATAAATTTTGGAGAGTGCATGTTTTGGTTTTAATTTTGCTTTGGAGGAGTTGCTTGGGGTAATTGCTAAAGTTAATTCGATGTGATAGTATTAAGTTTAGGAGATCTAAGCTTTAGACTTTTGGGTGAGTTAATCGGAGGGTACACTCTAAGCATGATACTTGGTGACTTTAATGGTTGGCAGCATTTGTTATGGTTATCTTTGGGGATTAGTTGTGGCTTCAAGACATATAAGAGTTTAAGTTATTCTTTTCTTTGGAGATGGAATATCCTCTTTGGAGAGTGTGGACTTTGTTGAGTAACTTGTGAAGATAGATAAGTTATGTATGTGTAGCGTGCAATAAAGGCTTGTAAGTTGGAGCTTAAGTATTAACCGAGTAGGTGGCTTTAAACAACTCTGGGAGCAAAGAAATATTAGCATCCTTGGGTGATGTATGGTATTTGATGGATTGAAGGTTTGTACTGCAAGGTTTACTTCAAGGCATTAGACTTGGTGTATTATTGGAAGACTCAATGATGGTAATATTGTAAGAAGTTTAGTAGTAGGAGTTTAAATCTTAGGTTGGTCTTAAGAAATTGGTGGAAATGACCTAAGGTCTTGTGATAATATCTTTCTTGGGAATTGACCTTTGTTGTACAAGTAATGTTTATTGATGTGAGATTCTAGGTTTTATGTGCCTTATGTATTAGTTTTATTATTTTTATTTGATGATTTATATTAGTATTAGAGGTTATGTTATTTCACTATTATAGTTGTGTTAATTATTATAGTTATTGGTGGGTTGTGAGATCTCCAATTCTAATGTTTTTAGTTGTCCTATTTAATTATTGATATTGATCCTTTTATTTGTATAGTTATCATTATTATTTTGGTTTAATAATTTTAATTTTGTTATGGTTTAAATTGTTGTGTTTCCTTTTATTTAATAAGCATTGTATTTTATTTGGTCTTTTCAGATTTGTTACCTTGTTTTAGCTTATTAATTATGAGGTTTAATTGATTTACTCAAATTCATATTGTGGTACTATAATTCAATTTATTGAATCTTTTTCTTCTAATCTATTTTGAGTTTAATCTTTTGTATAAAGTATTTATTGGTTTTAGTATTTGGTTATTTTACCTTATTTCATTGTATATATTCCTTTCATATATTTGAGTTTAGGTCCTTTTCGAATTGATTGTTTATTACATGTTGTTCATTTTATTGGTTCCTTTATTTTAAATAATTAGATTATTGGGTCTCATATTTTAAGTGCATACTTACTATTGGTTGAATAATTTTTTTTTCTTTATTTTTTTATGTTGTGATTTTATTTTAAGTGTTGGTTTTTATTTATGTTATTATTTTCGGCTTGACTTGTATTATTAGGTGTTAATTGTTGGTTTGGGTGAATTTCGGGGACGAAATTCCTTTTTAAGGGGGGGAGAATGTGAGAATCCGTAATTTCATTTTCCTTGTAATTTAATATTTTAATATTAAATATGTAGTGTTTGTTAATATAAATATTGTGTTATAAGTTGGTTGATATTAATATTATTTTGTTGTGCATACGTTTAAATATTTGGATATTTTATTTTCATTTAAAAATTATTTCCATGATTAAATTGTGAGCTCATTTATTTTCTCTTATTAACTTATTGTTATGCATTTAATTTAATGCTTGAATTTAATCTCTTTATTTTCCTATGTGAGAAATTCATTTAGTGTCTTTTATTTATTTTATTTTAAATTGATTTTCGGATTGGATTTTATTGTGTGAGTGTGTTATGTTTTGTTGAGTTTTCAAATGATTTTGGGCTCTGTTTGTAAACTTGCAGTAGCCCATTCCGTTGGTTAACAACCCAGCCCTTTACTTTCCATAAACATTGCTATTTGATCTATTAATCTAAGTAAACCCAGCCAGTTTTATTCTTTCATGCGTAAGCCCTTTTCATTTAATGTACACGGCACCGTTTCTTTTATGAGAAATCCTGGGGGGCAGACGGGCTGTCCCCTCCTCACAGAGCAGCCCCCGCCGCCGCCGGTGGCGGTGGGCGACACCGCCCCCGCCATCGGGACCAGCGGACTCAGGCGACCTCACCCCTACGACGGCGAGCTCCGGTGTGCCCTCGGCAGCCTTAAACCCGTTTCGGACCCGTACGGGGCACACCGGAGCTCGCCGGAGCTCGCCATCGTAGGGGTGAGGTCGCCTGAGTCCGCCGGTCCCGATGGCGTGGGCGGTGGCTCCGTTCGCTCCATGGCCGAATCCCCTTAAATTCATCTTCATTTTATTTTTTTATTGTGTTTTTTATTATGTTTTTATTTTTTTATTGTGTTTTTTATTATGTTTTATTCATTTTATTTTTTTAATATATTTTTAATCTTCATTTTTTTATTTAATCATATTTTTTTATTTTATTTTAATGTATTTTTCATCATCAAGTAGCCCAACTAACGTTGGGCTGCTTTAGACGCTGGGGACAGCCGGACCGGTCCCCAGCGTCTCCCTTCTCTTATTTCATAAGCATTTCCAGCCTTCTTCTTTCGCTTGACGCAGCTTCCTTCCTCTCCGGTTCTTCTTCATCCATTTTCCTTTCATTTCCCCTATTTCGTCTGTAGCAACCCGTGATCTAAAGCATGAAACTTTTCAACTTTCTCCTCCCTCATTTCGTACATGCGTTGCATCCATAGAGCCCTAACGTATTTCGAATCTTTTACCCTCTGTTTTCATCTCAAAATCACAAGTCATGTGCCTAAATTTCTGCTTCAAACAGTGAACGTCCAGCCATGTTTTGCTTCCATATTTCATCTGAAAAGCTGAAGATTCCTTTCTTCTTCCAGCTTGCCTATCTTGGCACAGTTGTGGTGTGTTTCACGTGAGTCTTTTCCGCTCATTTCCACTCCCTAATGTTCAGTTTCATGCTTATAAAATGCATCAACCCATTCGTAAAAAAAAAGAAAAATTTATCTGCAGCTCTCTTCCTCAACTATAAATATAAACATTTAGCTTCCATTTTTATTTAGTTCTTCTTCCTTTCTTCAACTAGAATATCTCTTCTTCAAAACCCCCCATAAATCCGAAAATTCAGTGGGTTTTAGTCGCCGTTTTACTCGTCGTATTTCACCGTTTTGAGGAACTTTCGGTAAGCCTTTCTACTCGTATATTTGATTAATTAATTTAAGTGTTGTTTTAATTTATTCATATATTGATCTTAATTTATTTTCATGGTACGATTTTATTTGTGATCAAATGTTCAATTTAGCTAGATAATAATCACATTTTAATTATCTACATTAAGATGATTAATTTATTCAGTTTATAATGATTGAGATTATTATCTGAGTTGGTTATATATAAATAAATATCGTTTTATTTATGTTAATGGTTTTATTTTATTTTTTAATTTTATTTATTTTGTTCTTAATGTCGCTTTATTTATATTTATTTACTTGTGATGTTTATATACGTTGGTGCGATGGGCGCGACTTTAGTGGCGAGTTCGTGGGTGGAAACGTGAAGTCGTTGTTTGGCATTTTCGGTAACTTCAAGAAATCTTAGCTAGCGTATTGTAAGTATTTTCCAAATAAGTTTTGAAATTTAAATATATTTTGCATTAATAAGGCATGAGTTTTGGTTGGATGGTGGATTTAATTATTTTCTAAGAGATAGATGTTGAACTGTTATCTTTAAGGATGGATGTAATTTGGCCCTAAGGAGTTTAAAAGGAAGTATTCTAAGTATTCATCTCTGGGATAAAGATATGATGTTGATTTAGTACTTTGAGTGGTTTAAGAGTTAAAAGCTATAGGTAAAAACTTAGTTCTTGTTTTGAAAGTTAACAAGTGAGTAATAGGTCTAAGGTATATCTAAGCCATTTAATAGTTTGATCATTGATTTATTTATTTCTATAGAGGTATGTATGAATTGATAGAAAAAAAGAGAAGGAGATACTAAATTTAGAAACCCTATGAGTAATTCGGCTATAATTGTATGGAATAGAGATGTTTTGATTGTTACCCGTTTGGGTTGAATGAATATGATGTTCTTGAAATATGATGAAGTTTGCATGGTGTGACATGATCAAGACAAATTTTGGAAATGCATGCCTCATACGTTTAATAAATTACATGCTTTGCATGAAAGTTACATGTCACATGCATGCTCATTGAAGTGATGAGTTTCATGTCTTTTGGATCATCATATTTATCAGAAGAAAATAAGATAAGAAATATTTTATAAGAACCTCAAAGGCTAGGATGGTATATTGTCCTAGTGGAACTCTTCTGGCCACTCTGAAGTGCTTAAGAATGGAGTAGTAACCCCTGAGTTGACGAAGAACAATCGACGGGCCACAAATGGTTCCTTTTTAAAGGTTCGCAGAGCGTGGTCGCACCTAACGCTGGTAGGTACTAAGGACGGCAAAGGTGCAATGACCTGCCATAATAATTATGATTATGATTATGACGTATTCACTTCAATGTAATGCGAAAATCAACAAGGAACACACGGTGCATAGGGGAGCTGTGATGTATCAAATAGGACAAGTATAACAAGAAAGGCTAGCCTAAATGAAAGATATGAATAAGAAGAATGACACGTAAAGTTATGAAGAATAAGAAAAGACATGAAACGTTTTCTGAAAATTTTCAAGTTCATGATAAGTTTTGAATACGTGTCAACAAAAATCAAAAAAATATGAAAGTCTATTTTCATGAAAAACAAGAAAGTCTTTTATGAAGAAGCATGATGCATAAGTCATGTCTCACATCTAATGGTCATAGTATATGCACTTGTGTATCTGTATATACTAATGATACTGGTATTGTAATGCCTCCTTGAACTATATTTAGTATTTTGGGCATAATCATGTGATTGGCCTTTCTATTTGTTTATATGATATGTTTGTTAAATGAATAAGATATGTTTTTATGTTTTATAAGGTAGTAATCTAAGTTTTAGCTTGAGATATGTATGATGAAATGTGATGATGAAAGAATGAATAAACTATAATAATGGAGTTTGATGATTTCAATTAAGGACTAAGTTAATATGTATGAGTTTGAATGATAAAGTGTTATCTTTGAAAGTTGATGTAATTCGGTTATGGAGGTTAGAGAATAAATAAATAATTGTTTTAAAAGAATTTTCTCATGAGTATGGATAAAATAGTGATTTAAGTCTTTAGGTGATGTAAAAGTAAAATTTTAATTTAAAATTATATCCTTAATAAGAAAATAAGATAAGGAATAATTTATAAGACTAAAGAATCTTGAAGATTTGTAAGCTTTTGATGGTAGGATAGTGATTATTTATTTTCTAAGGATTTTCGGAATTAAGAAAAAGATATAAAAAGAATAAATTAAAATTTGGGTTGAGATCCATGATATGTTCGGCCCAAGCCCTTTTAAGGCATGATAATTTCTAAGTTTATTTTTGATATTTGAATAAATAAGAATTTCAAGAAAAACATTATACATGTTACGAAAAGTTGTGCACCATTTTCATGAATGTTCTTTATAAAAATATGTAAGTTTTGAAAATGGAGTGCCAGTTAAGTGTAAGTTAAGCATAAGTCATATTATAGCCTCATGATCATGTGTGTTTTGAAAATTGGGTTTGTCATGTGTGACTTGATTTTTAGTATGTTGAAATGATCTGATTGAACAGTTTTGAATGAGGAACTGTAGGGATGTGGTGGTGAGCAGGGATGGTGGTAAAGTCCCGCCTGCGATTCCTGCCTACAGTGTCAATTGGTTTTGTTGGCCATTTTCTGAAAAAATGGTGAGTTTTGTTAAATGGAGTTATATGTACTATTTTCTGGAAAAAACGGTAGTTGTTTTTCAATGGATTTTATTTTGGGCCAAATGGAAATTTTGGCCTGTGTGAAAACTATTTTTGTTTTGGAAAAAAGATTGATTTTGTGTCTCATGCATATGGTATCATGTTTATACATTTTGTTGTTGCCTAAATGTATTTTTATCTTGTGGTTTGTTTGAATTTTACTTACCTGCAATACCATTTTTTGTATCGTAGATTTTGATACAGATGATGAGGAGACTGAGCCTGAGGAGGCGGCTCCCCCGATCAAATGATCTGGTGCTGTTGATTTTATCTTGAAAATTATTCTTTCCGCTAATGATAGTTATGTATTTTTATATTTTAAATATGGGACGACTGTATTAAATCTTCTGTTGGAGAATTTATGTATTACTGGTTTGTAATATTTAAAAAATTCTGGTACTTAGATATTGACTTAAATTATCCGCTGTTTCTTTTATTTTCCACAATATTATGTGTACACACACGTTTATCACTGGATGTTGGGATGTGTGACCGATGTTGTTATCATCTCGACGCCTGTATTCCCTTGTTTTCGTAAATGGGATTTGGGGGCGTCACAAAACCCCTTGTAGAGACACTAGAAAGCAGTGTCATCGCTCAAAGGGCACCGACTCCCAATTCTCTTCCTAGCCACAGATGTTGGGATAATAAGAGTAAGTCCTTTCTGCCACCTCAAGAGAGAAGAAGGAGACCTCTTCGAATCAGGGCCTTGAGTTGCACCTCGAATTTCCGATAACGACCAACCAACAAGGCGAGATCAATTTGGAAACATGAGGAAATGATCTATGTTCTCCCGAGTAAGGAGTGCGTCAGTCATGACCCCATCTGAGTTCGCTCTAACCTAAGAATGGAAAAATTCTAGACAGTCAACCTCTCGCTAGGAAAGGATCACGTCCAAAGAATTGCAATAAGAATATGGCCCGAACACCGCTTCACCCATAGGAAGCTCCCAACCAACACTGAAAGAAATACTTCTTGATCCATTCTTTAATGTACAAAAAGTGAGACTCTCACTGCCTCACCTTGCTGCTCATCTTAACAAGGAAGCTATACAGATTGCTCAGGTGCAGCTGAATTTTGTGAGAATGAATGAACTCAAGGGTCATTCATTTTGGCTACTCATCGTTTGTCAATTCTAAGGCTAGATGCCATGCCATGCAACATGCGATAGGATTCTACATGCGTTCGATGGGAGTTCAGTGGGAGCCAACCCAAGGTCCAAAACCTCTCAATGGGGTGACAGAAGTGAAACCACAAAAAACATGCCGAGATAAATTGCAACCAGTTTAGCAAACCCATCCGAATCAACTATACCCTGATGAGGGACAAGTGACACTAGTTTGACAAAGTCAAAGACTCCATACAAACCTCACATAGAATTAAGGTCTGTCGTTGGGGTAGCACCAGACCAAATATTTCCAGTGAAGCATTCCATATCAGCAAAACCAAATTACTAGTCTCGCTGAAAGCCGCGGGGCCTGGGTAAGGCCTGGAACCATGAGCTTTGCCTCAAGCTCCTCCACGAGTGATACAATGGGAAGCCATAGAAGAATAGGAGAACAATGATGATCAATATACTAAAGCAATAACGAGAGAAGTCAAGAAGGTAAGAAAGGGATGGAATATGTACAGAATAGGGACCACAACTCTTTAAAGAATAAAGCGATGGTTGGAATTCCTGCAGTCCTACCCTAGAATGTCTCGTCTGATTAAACAAACTATTTTTGAAAAATGGGACACTTTATAGGATTTGGAAAAGTGGAACCAGTGAAACTTTACAATCTTGGGAAAAATCATCACAACATGTAAAAAAGAAAAAAGAAGAGAAAAGAAAAATTCCCATTGTGAGTGCAATGAGAATTTCGGGATAGCTAGTAAGGGTAAAAACTACCAGAAAGTTTTAAAGTAGGCCTCAAAGTGGGTTCTCCTAGCCCAACCTAGTTATAGGGAGGGTCAAGTGCATGAAAGCCAAGTGCCCATTTTTTAGCATATGAACACCAAAGTGACTAAGATCTACCACCTTCATCCAACATGGGTTTGGTCATGAAAAGTACACAAGATGGCCCACTGAGTGGATGTGTCCTTGACTAGGCAAGCTTACCTAGAGCCACGTCAAACTAAATTTGTGGACACCCCCCACTTGTGCTTGGGATCACACGCAAATCAAGACGTCGGAGATGAGTATCACAAGGAAGTTCACCCATCGTCGTATCACATATATTTTTTTTCTAAATAAAAACAATAATTAAAGGTTTTCACAGCGAAAAAATGTCAAACCTTTCTAAGCGTACATCACATTGCTCAACGAATTTAATATCCCAAAGTACTCCATTACTATTAATATAAACATAAACATCATTCATAATTGTTCTTTCTTTCAAAACAACAGAAGTCCAAAATATAAATGAGTAAATACAAAAGTCGCATAGGCGATTCCCATTGCCCTCCTTTCTAATCCAATGGCTCTTTCTTTAACTTCTTGAAATCAAGGCCATAACGCAGACGGTCCAGATTCAAAGTAGGCCCTACTCCACAACTCATCCCGAAAAATGACTCATACAGGTGTCCCAAATGGAGGGAATCATCTACACCAAGGACAAGCAACACGAACTGGGGCGTAGGTCCTCCAAAATATATGTCGCCAAAGGTAGTGACTCCGCGGCCCAGTGGCGTAATAAGCCGAGAGTCACCGGCTCGACGGTAACGGACTTAGTCGGGCCCTTGGGGGTCCGAGGTGTCGTCTGGAGAATCATACTCTATTAGGTCGTCATCACCTGTAACTACTTCTATCGTCTCAAATAGAGGGGCGATAGTAAAGATATAAAAAGGGGGGTGGGATTTTGAAGGAAATCTTAGTAAGTACATTAATATCTCAACAGAAGCATTTCAAGCATACAGTTAAGCGAATAACAAACAATCATATGTACATCACGCATTATGGGACTCATGACTTTACTTATGCACATGCTCATGCTCATGCTCATGCCATTTTCTTCAACTTATTTTCTATAACTTTTTCATGTGTTTGCTTGTAACCTCATAAAACAAAATGTTTGAACTTCTTTTCAAAATTCATCTTTTCAAATGCTTTTCATCTTTTCTTATCTTAGGCGCCACTTATCATATCATATCATATGGTCTGAGAGCCCATTTTTTCATCATGACATCTTATTTGGACACCCCACAGTTCCCCTATGCACCGTGTGTTCCTGCTAGTTACCGTAGCACCTAGCGACCGTATCAAACCTAAATGGCTACATTTCGCGTCCTTTCACGCTCTTCGTCACTTGGCGATTGATCACTCACCGAGCGACTACAAACTTTTCTATATTGGTAAGGCAAATGCCAGACCGTCCTGTAGGCACCCACTAGCTTTAGGTGCAACCACGCTCCGAACACCTTTTGGAGCCATACATGGTCTACCGACGGTTCTTTATCAACCCAGGGACTTTCACTCGACTTTACTCACTCCTGAGTGAACAGGGAGTTCCACTGGAGTACTACCCCATCCCAGCCTTTGGGGTTCTTATAAAACTTTAATTTTTTTCTTTTCTTTTAAAAACATATTTGACTCAAAATATGGTTTTCGTGCTTCATGCATGAGACATGCGACCCAGAACACTGAACATGTAAAACGTGAGACGAACACACGTGTACTAAGTGTCATACTCTTTCACAAGTCAAGCACTATATTACTTCTTTTCCATCTAAAAACACATAATGGGCCTTACACACATATAGGGGTGCTCGGCCCTCTCCCACTAGGGTTGGGCTGAGACCCTCTCTAGTCACCTCCTAGTATTTTCTTTTCCTATCTTTCTCCAAATACTCTAATCTAGCCTCAATAAAATATTTGAATATTTTTAACCTCAAAAATATGCCTTGGCCGAATCCTAAGGTCCTTACATTCATTATTTTAATCATTTTTCTATCATCAAGATAGCTCACTTAACCATTCATGTAAAAACCGAATATCATGCCACTGAATTCCTCTAGTTCTCATACCTCTAATTCCATCCAAATATTCAAGATTTAATCATAAAACATAGTAGTAGAAAAGAAAGCTCAACTCAAAACTCTTTAAAAAAAAACCGAAAACACCTATATGCATCAATCTAGCATTTCTTAACTCCAACTTAAAGTTTAACATGCATACATGTCATCATCATCCATCAAAGTGATCATGCTACATTCTTTCTTTGTATCAAAGTATCCAAATCCACAATACAATATAATCTTTAATCTAAAAAGATACTTAGACTAAACATGTATTTTGCCACCAAATGAACAAAACATATATTTCAAGTAATCTAACCCACATTATCCAATATCTTACAAGTTAACCTTAATCATGCATGCATTCCTTCAATCCACCCATCATGTTAATCTCTTTAAAATAAGTTGACTAAATCCACCCATCATTTTATATTCTCAAACTTAAAAAATCATAAACTTAGACATGGATTCATACCTAACAAAGCATGGCATTTTCATTAAGGAATTTCATTTTAGCATAAACAAACAATGATTCAAACAATACACCCAAATTCTCTTAAAAGTATATTAGAATTGCTAAGGGTAAGATAAAAAAAATTCTTACAATACTCCTAGTTAGTTTAGATGAAATCTGAAAATATATTAAGCATCTCATTAGATTAATCTAAGAACATAGTATTTTTAAAAAGAAGATTTCTACACAAAAACATGGATGTGGTGTGTGTGTTCTTCTTTAGGTTTCTATGCTTGAACTACTTAGAGATTACTTAACTCTTCAAGAGCAACTCCTCTTCAAAAATACTAGTTTATAGCTCCTCTACACTTAGGATACTTTGATGTTTAGAGGATAGAAGGAAGTGAAGCAAAAGAAAATACAGTGAGAGGGAGAGTTGGCCGAGAGGTAGAGAGAGTGAGAGAGTGTGTGTGTGCTTTGAGACCAAATGAAACAATCAAAGGAGGAGATGCCTAAGGCCATTCGGCCATGCCTTTCCATAGGGTATTAGGTACTCATTTCACTAGTCTTAGGTGTGACATTTGAGGGGTTGAATGACTCTTTGATTGACCCCCATCTCATGACCACTCCAAGACCAAATCTAGCCCATACCTAGGTTGATTTTGTTTCCCCCATTTCCATCTATGGCAGGCGCTGCCCCCCCCCCCCCCCCCCGGCGGGACTTTTGGCTTCCTATTCCCTTCACATCACTTGTACATCTCCCTCCCATCACCTCATGTGTCAATCCAAAGGATTACAAGATCAAACTTTTGGGAAATGGGCATGCATGGTTCGGCTATGCCACTTGTGGTTTCAATCGAAACCTTCTCTTCTTCTCCCATGGTTTTCTCTCTTTTCCATCATCTATCAATTCACTTGTCACGTCTTCTTACACTCTTTCACATTGTACTTCACAATCTTACACCAATCTCACAAGTCCCTTCACCTAGATTTGTCAAAATCCTTGGAAGACCCCAAATGAGGCTCACGGCAATACCATACCCGAACCTTCCCTTGGTTTCTTCTCTCCTTGGTTTCTTCCTTCTCTCCAATGATACCACTTCTTACTTGTCAATCACTTTGTCAACTCACTCTTACAAAATCTATTTTTGATCATTTCTTAGGTGGGGATTGGATTGCATGGAAAATACCCTAAAGGGGGTTTCGGCTATATGCCTCCACCAAATCTTCCTTTATTCTCTTTTCTTCTACTTCCTATTTCAATTACATGTGTCACCTATCTAGATATGGTATATCCTAAGAAAACTAAAATAGAAGATTTCTTTGTACTTTCCAAGATATCCCAATGATGAGAAAATCTCATAATGAGATCTCACAATCCTTCCTACAAAGCAACCCACTAGTCAACTCACAACTACTAGCAACTTCTTCTCTTCATCTACTAGTCATGGATGACTCACTTGGGTTTCTCTAGGGATAACATGTGTCCCTTGTGTGAGCTTGGTGGATCATGGGTCAATCTCATGGGCTTGTGGGCTTGTTATTCCTCTCTTGGCCCACTAATTTAAGTTATGCTTTTAAGGCCTCAATTCTAAACCCAAGTCTCCATTCTCACTCCTCTAAATTAATAATATTAATATTAAAATAATTACTTAAATAAAATAGTAGAAAACGAAAATCTCAGGTCGTCACAAAATGCTCTGATATGCATAATCGAAAGACATGTCTGTATAAGGCTAATCGGATCCAAATCAAATATTAGTCTCAAATCAAATTGAAGAAGTTCTTCTGGCTAGCTTTTGTTAACACCTTATTCTAGGTTGATATGATCTTATTTCTTTGCATCATGAGTAGAGGTGACGAATTAGTTATGTGAATTCTCTTATGTTTAAAAATTTGGCCCTTTACTAAGAAAGAAGGAAATAAGAGGAAAACAAGTTAGACAATTCAGAAATTCTTAAATTTTTCGAAGACTACATTACTATTACTAAATTAAAGAAATTTGAATTGACATTAGATTGTTAAAAATTATTCTTAGTGTATGAAATAATAATCATATATAGAAATGATAGTCTAAAATTTCACTCAGTTAATAATTGTAGTAATTGCATTAAGAAATTGGTGAATATATGTCGTGTCTCTGTGTTTATAATTCAATGCACTATGAGGTACGTACAACACGCTTGCCACTTTGCATTTGTCGTTCAAAAGTTGGCAAGATTTTCTATTTTCATTGTACTGTATAAATTTGTAAAATGTAAATAAAGAGGTGAATACAGTATCTCTGCATTGCATTTAAAATATAGGGTAATGCTACATACAATCGTGAAATTATAAACGACGTACAGTCGCTTTAGTAAAAAGTTAACTTTTTTTTACGTGAATTTTATATATATTCATTTTTTTTAAAGCGACTATACGTTACTTATAATTTCATGACTGCATCTATCATTTCTCTAAGATCAAGCATGTATGCCAAGTTGAACAACAGTACACTCATAATTGGTCGAAAGACAGATTTGATTTTCATGGTTGTTAGTAAAATGTAAAATAAATAGGTGAATACAGTATCTCTGCATTGCATTTAAAACGTAATCTAGGTGAGGTCAGGCATGTCTGCCAAGTTGAACAATAGTACACTCCATAATTGGTCGAAAACAGAGATTTAATTTTTATGGTTGTTATTTCTAGTGGCCCCCACTCACTAGTCAATTAAGTAGGCCTGGCTATCAATCTTACCTAAAATATTAATTTTTCTGTTATCCTGCAATTTAATGTGCATGGCTTTTAATTGGAAGTTTATATTAGCACAATTATACTGAGTTTTATGTTATACTAATATTTGAAAAAAGCCTCATAAACTATTTACCAACTTGAAGAGTCAAGTTTTAATAAAGAGATTTGGACAATCCAAAATCTTAAATTACCTCGCCACCTTGTCAACAAGAACATGGATTGGAATTACATTTTTTAATGTACGAAGATTAATATAAATAGATGGAAATGTGCATGAATGAAGGCCACTCCCATTTCTCTCTCACAAGCTTTCTCTCCTACAAGTCTTTTTCTTTAGAGTCAAAATGGTGCAAATTTATAAGATCAAGACTCATGAAAATAACATAGAAGCAGAAACAGGTCCTTGCCATTGGCATCAGGATGTGTGAAGGGTTGTTACACCGAAAAGGGGCAACATAATTTTCTCATGCAATTCGAAAGAATGGATCATGAGGTAATTTAGCTAGCTAGCTTTCCCCCTACTTTCCAAATGTTTTGAAAAAAGCCTATATATAATGTGTGGAGCTTTAAGAACAAAAACTATTTTTTATAGCTCGATCTAATTTTTGTTGATTTGTTCCGCTCTATCTCTTCAAGAAAAGTTTCATGATTTTGAAGATCTTTTTGGCACCCTTTATTCATCATCTTCCAAGATATATATCTAATGCTACGAAATAAATAACTTTCGACTAAGGGTAATCTACAAGTTGATATTGACTTCACACACCTTCGCAGAATCTCCCTTTGCTATTGACCTCTCTCTCTCTCTCTCTGTGTATGTGTAGGTCAAGATGTCATTGATCCTGAATGAGCATAACTCTCAAAACTTTCGTAATGAATTGAAAAACATCACAGGGTGGAAGATACAACCCTAGTATGTTCCAAATCTAGTACATGATCAGGGTCTTTGCTCGCAAAAAGACCCTGACCACAATCGGCTAGTCCAAGTGCTTAGAGAAATGATTGTCGTAAGTTCTTCGTTCTCTTCACTTAATTATAGGCTAAGTTTAATGTTGGTGCAACAAAACTAGTATTGCAATAGGATGAATATAGATATATATGATTTTTTAGTTTACAAATTTAATGGATCTAAATTTTGACAGCACTACGAAAGACAACCATTAATCTTTATACTTGTTCGGCCGCCGAAGCTAGATTTGAGTCACATGTGGAATGCACCGAATTCAAAGCTGATGGAGTGCTTAGAAAATGCTAGAACATACATCTGGCACTACAAAAAAAATTGGTTTTTCTCACAGATTCCTGCGAATTTAATTTACTAGCAAATAATGACATTTTGTCACCAAAAATTACCTGTCAGAAATATTCTGTCAGAAATATTTATAATGGACCATTTTATTTTCAATGATGTAAAAACTGTAAATATTAATTATTTTTTTCCAACAGATATAAAATCGTAAGAAAAATTTGGCCGATAATACTTTTTTCCTACAAATTATAGAATTATTAATGACGATACTAATTAGTCAAAAAAAAATATTTTTTAATTATAATTTTGACAACAAATAATTATCTTTTCTTATCAAATTTATATAATCACAAAAATTATTATCTCATATATTATATTATATAAATTTATTTGTTATAAATTAAAATACAGGAAAATTAATAAATTTTTTACCAAATAAGATCATTAGAAAAAAATTACACATTATATATTTGATTTTTTCTCACAAAAATAATTGATGATAAATATTATAGGGTTTTATAAACTCACATAAACTTTCTCTTTTCCTTCGGCTAGCCCTCTCCCCTCTTCCCTCGCTTCCCTCGCTTCTCCTTCGGCTACGGCCTACGAG
Organism: Platycarya longipes; assembly: GCA_036559045.1. NCBI lineage: Eukaryota > Viridiplantae > Streptophyta > Magnoliopsida > Fagales > Juglandaceae > Platycarya > Platycarya longipes. The sequence goes on along the minus strand of CM071798.1, from coordinate 31,869,079 downwards.
AATGCCATCGCAGTTCAGCCACCAAGTTACCAGCGTCAGCCTGCCCTCGCCGGCGCCAACCTCCCCCAGCCCCCACGTCGCCGGCCTTCCTACCTCTATCCTAAACAGCCCCTCCCTCACCCGATTTGCTCTCCTTTTCAGCCCAGCGCCACCGCAGCCTCCCGCCGTCTCAGACCACCACCACAACCTCGCTGGACCACCCCCACCTCCGATCTGCCTTCCCGCACGCCTCCCTCCCTCTCCTCCTCACCGAATCAAGCCCTTTCCTACACGGGTTCTTTGCCGTCGCACAGCCCAAGTCCGCTTCCAGTGGCTACCGCACCACCTCCTCAAGGCTACCAGCCATCCACTGACACCCCCTGCTCCCCCATGCCCTGCTCGAGCCCCCTCTCCTCTCAAATCCGTGTACACCTCTCTCTCCCTCTCCTACGTGTGTCACGGCCTTCACCACCCATTTTGTTTTTGTAGTTCTATCACACTCATTCTTTATTGTGTGGTGAATTGTGCAGATGGAATCTTTAGTGTGGATAAGAAATCTGGTGAACCATTGCTGCTTCAAAACAAGGTAAGCCTTGAATGAATTATTATCAGTTTGTTAATGTGGTCAAATGCAGTTCCCAACTTTTGATAAGCTATGCTATGTTGTAAATTGCGTATGTAAAGAGTGTGCTCTGATTATGCTAGTTGAATATGTATATACTATGAACGATTAATTGAATATGATGACATGATGATGTGTACACATAAACAAACTTGCATGCCTTTTATTGTGATCAAAATTTTATTCATGAGCTTTGTAATGTTCCCTTTTTTTCTTTTGGTTGCCATATATTTGAACTTTTACAGAGCTGATGTATAATGAGATTTTATTTTGACCTAATTTGTTGTTACTATTGGGATTGGTAGGCAGATTCAGATTTGAAATTTACTAGGACCAATAATCATAAAGGAGCATATGATATTTATACAAAGATAATAGTATTGTGGTTTAAGAATTACAAAGGAGTTCAGTTATAAACCCACTCAAAACAGATAATATCAATTTTTACATTTCATCTTGGTCCCCTCACTTGAAATGAATATATGATATTTATATAAAGATAATGGTATTGATTTTGAAGACTATTCCTCTTGTGTGTTTACTTGTTCAGTTTTTTGCTAAAATAATGCAATGCCATTTGAAGCGCGACCTTGTGGATCAATTTACAAAGACATTTGCAGATGGTGAAATCCCTGAGCAGGTACAGTTTGATAATGGCACTTGAGGCATTGATGTGATAGGTTTTTAGTTGCATAAGGGACTTTATGTGGTTTCTGTCATTATTACTCTCATATTTTCTTTGATTATTTTGTGCCTTCAGGACTATTTCACTCAAGGTTCAAATTTAGCCTTTCAAGTTCCCCAGCAAATAGCCAGATTAATCTATTCCTTACTGCCATTTTTTATGCCCTTTGCTTGATTTTTCTTACCAACCATTTGGGTTGAAAGATAGTTCTTTGATAAGTGGCCACAATTTACCTGTTTCTTACTGAATTCCTTCTCTTAGCTGCTATGTTGGACTTTGAATATGTAGTTATATATTTAGTTTCATGCATGCTTTTTGCTAATGTGTAGCTTATTCAGGACAACATTCCTTTGAAGTGTAATTTAGGTGGCTGTTTTGCTATGTGATTAAGTGTACTTCAAAGATAAGATGTTGCAAATACAATTTGGGTTAGTCCTAAGTGTTATTAGCTTAGTGTTTTAGCATTAGTAGGTTGGGATCATGTCTATTTTTAAGGATTTTGTTGCATGACCTGTTTTGGGATGTTAGAAGTGTTAGGTTAATGTTTTGCCTAGTTCTCCTTTAATTTCATGGCATGTTTTAAAATGGGTATTAACTAGGTAAAGCATGATTCTGGATAGCTAAAGCCTTAAAGCTATTAAATGGGTAGTCTTTGCTATGCTTATGCTATGTCTAGCCTTAATTTAAATATGCTACTAAACTAATAATATTATTTGGGTGGTTTAGTTATAGAATAGTTTGTTAGGCTTAGGTGATTGATTTTTATGCTTGCTATATTAAGACATGTGAAGCTGTCCAAGACCTTTAAGCTCATGATTATGCCATGTTTTGATTGGAAAATATCCCATTGTGTTGTGCAGTCTATTTGTGTTGATGTAGCATAGTTCCAATATAAGTATTATGATATTGTACATTTGTAAATGTTAAATGTGTGACTCTTGTGGCCCAACATCCAAACAGATGATGAGTGAGCTTGTGTGCTTTGTGTGATGGGCGAGACATCAATCTCATGAGTACTTTTGTGTTTTCTGTCTATATGGTTTAAATTGACATGCCTTTCTTTTTCATACAGCTAGCCATGTTTCTGCTCCGGATGTTGGTATGCTGCTTGCCATTATTGCTTGAAACAAACAGGCTCCAGCTGGTCCCGCCATTATTAGTAATCTTTTTTTTTTCCTTCCCAAGGGTTGAATTTAGTTATGATTTTTTGGCTTCATGTGCACTACATTCTATCATATATATTGCTGCTTGAACTTAGACAAATGCAAAAATGATTCTTGTAGATAGATCATGGAAAGTCCTCAATTTTTTATTTTTGACACCGTTAAACCTAGTCTAATAGCAGACTTTAAGTGGAAGATACTACCATCCAATGCCAACCAAACTAATTGTAGAATTTAAGTGCAAGATATTACATCACACCAATCCAATCAAGGAATTTCTTTTTTTGTTTTACAGCTTATGTTCAAAAGAAAAAATCAAAATGTAAAGCTTGGATATTTTATAGTTTTTCGCCTAGTTTTTCTCCAGACGCTGAGTAAATTTCTTTTTAGTGATTCAGATATCATTTTCTCATGGCACTCTTGGACATCTTTTTTAATATCTCATCTCCTCCATGTTCCACAGGTGCATAGAGCTTTTGTAGAGAGATAAATCCTTGACATGTTAGATCACCCTTTAATTGCTGCACTGTATGCTTCATTCCAGGTTAGAAAACTCTCTATAATCTCATTAATTGATTTTTGATTACTTAATTCTAGTGCTGTGAAGTGTACATCTTTGCGGTTTGAATAGAATGTTTAGATACTAGTAAGGCATAGAAAGCTTAGATATATGAGCAGGGGCAGACCTACATTAGATAATTTAAAAATCTTATTTTAATATATAATTCTTTAAAATCTTATGTTTACGATACTTATGTTTAAATTCAAGGGTTCAAATCTTACCCTTCTTGTCTTCCTATTATATTATTTTTATTTTGTACTATAATTAATCAAGTCATCTTATGTGTAGTAAACTGCTGGCCCTCTGTAGTCTGGAATGATATGTATGTCAGATTAAATATGAAGCTTCGTCAATGTTTGATCTGTGAAGTGTTCTGATCTCGGTACCTCTTCCTGATCTTCAAGTGGCACCAAATGTTAGACAGATTGATAGGGAATGGAGGTGAGAAATTCCATGTCTTCTCTACCATTTTAATTTCCATTCTATCAATAGTAATTAATGGCCACCATGACTTGCTTATAGATTAGGGATTTCTTGACTCAAGATTTTAATATCCTCTAGTACTAGATGTTTTGTTACAAGTTATGATGCCATGAGATACTTGTAGCTTTTATAAGGTGTTTGATTTAATATACTCTAATACTTGGTGTTCTATTTACATCTTAAATATTGATCAATGGAATTTTTCACAGTGGATCAGTGGAGTTTGTTGTTCCTGCTGATTTTTATTTTTTCCCCTTATTTCAGTGCAATTCTCAGTTACTAATACTTTCAGTGATCTAAATGTTTGGTTTTCCTTCTTATTTAAGTTGTTATATACTATGCTTTCAATCAAGATTCTTTTTGTGACATACTTTTGCTTCTACCGCACTCAATATTCCCTTGTTAACTTTCACAGAGCTGAAGCATAATGAGGTTTTCTGTACACCTAATTTGCTATAGCTGTTGGGGAATTTTCTCAAGTTTTCAATTATTTTTCTTTTAATTTTCTCAAATTGGGGAAGCTTCTACTGAGACTTGTAGTTGAGGGTCGTGATCTTACTCATTCAGTTGACTTGAAGGACCACTGGGCGAGACACGGTACCAACAAGTTTGTTATAATCAAGTAGAGCTGTGGAGAAAAGTGTAGTTAAATATTTGTTTGCTGCTATCATTATTCCCATGTTTTTTTGTAAATCCAGTTTATTGTTGAATTATAGATAATCAAATTAAGTATCTCTATATTAGTTTCTTTGAAGTTTTCTAGAATCTAGAACTTATTTGGAACAAGGCTACTTCAAATAGGGAGAACTCTTCTTATAACTTCACTTTCATGCTTTACCATGGCTTTGGTTACTTTATCTCGTTGGTTTTATTTTTTACTTGACATTAGTTTATTTCATTAAAGAAATATGGTAATCAACATGTACTTTTGGCGACTACTTTCATTATCAGCTTGTTATTAGTTTAGTAAACTCATTTTTTCTGAATTAACTTCTTATATTTAATCATATTGTATTGTATTAGACAACAGTCACTAACAAAGCACTCCAGGTGGATTATTTGACATACACTAATTAATGTCCCAAAAAGGACATTGGATTGATGTGGTATATATTTAACTCTTATGTAAGTTGTTTTGGTATATATTCAATCTACCAATATATATGCATACACATATTTGTTCTGATTGGTCTTTACTTTATAGTTGATATGTGTACTGTGTCATATATTTTGACATATATTTAGTTACTGCAAAAGCATGTTCCATCTACCACATATTGGTTCACTCTTATGTAACTAGGTAAGTAACTATTGTTGGGGTACTTTTTTTATAAGTGGATGTCTTTAATACTTAGATAGTTCTTAATTCTAGCATTGTTTCTGATTGATATTGTTATCCATTTACTCGTCATCAAAATGACTTCAAGCTTTAAGTCCTCTATCCCCTGAATTCCAGTACAACTTTTATATACCGAGGAAGAAACATACTTTTGACTTGATGTCCAGGTTAGATCTCTGTGATTATGTACAACATCAAAAGATGGATAAAATTTATGAGGCATCTACGATCAAGATAAAGGGGAAATGAGTTGATCATATGTATAATATGAGTAAGGGAGTACATCTATAAGTTTTGACTAGTTTCGTGCTTTATTTCATTAAGAATAATTTTCTTGTGTTTATTTTTTATAAATTTATTTTTCTTTGATCTAGTTGCCATCTTGGGTTATCAATGGAAATATAGAAATGCTTTTCATCTCGAGTTTTGAGTTCTAACATAAGTTACCTTTTTTTCTTTCTTTACCCTACAAATTATAGTAAATTGTGATCTCGATACCTCTTCCAGCTTTTCAAAAGGCACCAAATGTCATGTAGATTGATGGGGAATGAGGTGAGAAATTCCAAGTCTTCTCTGCCATTTTAATTTCCATTCTATTAATAGTAATTGATGGCTACCATGACTTGTTTATAGATTACTGATTTCTTGACTCAAGGTTTTAATATCCTCTAATGGTAGGTGGTTTGTTATATTATTTTGCTTTTACTTTTCTATTGAGTTTGGTTGAACTTCCATGTTTGGAATTTACTTAATTGTTTGTCTTTACATTCTCTTGGATGTGTTGGGGGATATTTTCCCAATTTTAATTAATTATATGCAATTGGTTCATGGATATTTGGTTGTTTTTATTGAAAGTATTGAAGACACCAATGAAGTAGTAAAGAGTACTCTTACTACTGGGTATTTTTTCAGTTTATGAGTAATAAGAGTGTTGTGTTGAAGAGACTGACCAAGACAGACTATTGTTTAGGATGGTCTTAGTTTACATGAAGATTCAAAGGTTGTTGGTTATGAATACAAAAAGAGAAAGTTCAAGTGTTGAAGAACTTCATCTCAATTTTAACTTTGGCTTCAACAAGGTTAGTAGCCACTTGGTGTTTTCAATTATATTGTTTGTACCAAATATTTGTGCTTGCCTTAATCTTAGCAACTTATTAAGTTTGAGGTTATATTTGTAAGTTTTTCTATGTTCGTAATGTACTATTTTTTATTGTTTATTAAGCTTAGTATATTTGTAATATATTATTCACATAATTCTTGATGTGTTTTAGATGGGGGTATTAGGATTTTGTTTTACTAGTATTTTTTTTTAATCTATGACCTTAGTGTATTGGTAATACATTATTTACATTTATCTTATCTTAGGTATAAGGTTCTTATTATGTTTTAGTAATTTTTTTTTATTTTATAAAAGAATATTTCCAGTGATCACAAATCGTCGGAAATATTTTTTTTGGTCGCAAATGCTTATTTCCCGTGATTTTCATCGTGGCATATAAGTATTTTCGACCTCTGTTAACCATGGTTAGCACATTTTTTGCAACGAAATTTTATACTTTTTGTGAGGAAAAGAATCGTCGAAAATAAGATTATTTCTCACGATTTTTACGGTGGTAGCTTTAAGCCCTTAAAGTTACCAATCTATTCCTGCGAGTCTGCTATGATCTAATTTGGTGACAAAAACTGCATTCCGACAGAAATATATGGTATTAGTCACGAAAAAATACGCAGGAAAAGGCAATTTTTGTTGTAGTGTAGAGAGATATGGTAATGTTTTTCTCCCTTTGCCCAAGTTTTTATGTCCATTGCTTCAACAATTTTATGACAGATATTGTTTTCTTTCGAATAATATATGAGATAGTGTAGCAGAATCTACCCATGATCAGCACAAGAAATTCAAACAATTAGCTGATGAAATCAACTCAAACATCCACTACAAGATTAACCAGTAATACTTGAGTATTTAACACCACCTTCACCATTATTGACATTAGATCTATACAAATACAAGAGGTAATTGTTGACAGCCAATTCATTATATAAATTTACTACTAATAAAATCAAATTTACATCTATTACGTTTCATTTGTATTTATTGATATAATACCGTTAATTGTTTACCAATATGATTAAAAACACGATCTAGTTTATTTTTAAAAATGAGATGAGATAAGATAAGATAAGATAGAAGTTAAAAAAGAACAATATATTGTTACAATTATTAATTTTGTTTTGAAATTTGAAAAAATTAAATTATTTATTTTATTTTGTATGAAAATTTAAAAAATATGTAATGATGAGTTTTAAATAAGATATTTTGGAAAAAAAAACAAGGCCTTAGAGCTTTAATTGATCAGATCCATATAGAATGGTACACCTACACATTTTTGTCATATTTTTAATTATAACCGTGTTGTTGACTAAAATTAATGAATTACAAGACATGGTCATTGATCACTAACCGTTAACTTTTCTATTCTAATGCTAATGAAATCAAATTTAAATGATCAAATTGGAATGGATTTTTTTCATTAATACAAGACCGTTAATCTTTTACAGTTATCAGGATCACTAGTAATTTTGCAAGTTCGAGATTTCATGCAGCGGCTCACGTTTGTTTGTTGCACGATCCCATTTGACTAAATAAGTTTTAGTTTTAGAAAGTATTTATAATTGATAACATCAGTTTAATATGGTATACCTATACATGTTTTGTTGTCTTTTATAGCTGTATCTATTTGAGTAATTTAATCAATTACAAGACATGATCATTGTTCGCTAACAATTAATTAACCATTTGCTTTTTAATGCTAATGAAGTTGGATTTGACATTATCTATTAGGATTGGACTATAATGGTAGATTTGACATCATAATTATGTTCACTTCTAATTTTGATCATCAATAGTAGAGTCAGAAATTTACGTTAGGGGGCTAAGCAAAACTAAAATAAAATATATAAAATATTTTTTGTTCTATTTATATACAATTTTTTATATGGTATCAAATAATTTGATAGTAAGATCTACAATAAAAATAAAATGCGTTTAATATAATTTATGTATTAAAAAAATATGTAATATGATAAGAATATGTGATCATAATAAAAATATATTAAAAATACATTAGAAATTATTCAACTTCTTTTTTATTTTTATTTTTATCTATAATAAAAATCTGTCATTATGTTATTATATCATTTTATTTTATATGATATGTATTTTATTTTTAAATTAGATTAATTTTGTAGAGAAAGACCAAAATAATTTTTAGAGAGGGGGTCAATACAAAATAAAATTAATATTATCTTAATTCTAATATTGGCTTTTATTAATCTAAAGAAAAATAAAAGTCAATATTATTAATAAAATCAATTATTAATAAAATCAATTCAAATATGTAAATCTAAAATCGTGGTACCTATTTACCAAAAATGATCATAACTAAAAAGTTAATTTTGTTATATTATATGTACATATGTATATAAGTTGTGGAATCTTCTATGCATGCAGTATTACCATCATGAAAAGGCACGAAGAGCATTACAATCGACAATTGAGATCGTCAATTTTCTACTCTACGAGGATTACCCAGATAAACTGCAGAAGGCCAACAAGAGAGCATTAGATGGAAATAATTATGTGAGTTGCATATAACTAATATATATATATATATATTACATAGTAAACTTTTCATAGCAATTGCAAACTTTATTGATGGTACATACCTCTTTTCAAGCACATTTATATGAATATAGGAGAAAAATACTAAAAAGAAAGTGGACATCTCAAGCTTTTAAAAGCAATTGTAAATCAAAAAATGAGAAGAAATGTTTCTCATCCAAGGTTTATGAAAGATATAAAACCGAAACAGTGGAGCACTTCTTAATGATTTCATATGAAAAATTTAACAACTCTACAAATAATAGCTTGAACCATGGAAGTGGTGCAAAAAAGTATACATTGTGCTCATCGAAATCTAAAGAACAAGCCACAAAAAAAAAATTGGTCGAGTTTTTTTATGCAGCACATAAAAAATTTCTTAATTACTTTAACATGGAAGAAACAATCCCAAAAGGTAACCACATTGTTGCTAGTTACTTACTATGGACTAATTTTTCTATCCAAAAATTAAATAAAAATAAAAACAGTGCCTTATTATTAATTCTCATTTACATTGTATTCCCTCATTGATGATAAGAACCAAGAAGTGGAAGAGAGTTGAGCTAAAAGGAGAGGGCAAAGTTGTGTAACCCCAACCCAAGATTCTATTTCAGCTCCACTGATTGCAAGAGCCAAGAAGAGAAGGAAAGTTGAACTAGAAGATAAAGGGCAAAGAACTAGGGTAGCCCCAACCAAAGATTTAGTTTCGGCTTCATTCATTGGAAGAACCAAGAAGACGAGCACTGAGTCATAAGGACAAGGACAAAGTAATGTAGCCTTATCCCAAGGTTCTAATTCAGATTCACTCATTACAAGATCAAAAAAGAGAAACAGCCAAAAGGACAAGGGCATAATAGTGTAGCCTAAGCCCAAGGTTCTATTTATGCTTTACTAATTGAAAAACTAAGAAGATGAGTATTGAGCCGCAAGGAGAGGGGCAAAGCAGTGTAACCCTATCCCCAGACTCCATTTTGGTTGATCCTATACTAGACCAGAAGGTAACTACATCGTTACTAATCACATTAAGTAGATAATTAAGGTAATGTTTGGTATTTCCTTACATCTAGGGTTACAAACGATCCAATTTGTTAAATCTATTAGTGTTGCGGCTCATTCATCACATGAAACACATACAAGCCACGCGCATGAAAGCCATGCAAACTTGTCCAGACCACTCAATGTTTCGCATGCAGACCAAGGAGCACAACCACCTTCTAGCACACAAACCAGCAATGTCCTGCAACAATACTCCATGCCAAAAACCTGCAATTATGCAGCCTGTTTTTTGTCTTCATCAAATCATCCAGGATAGTCCTATGTGTTTGCTGTAAATTAACGTTAGAGAATATTCTCGTTTTATACCATTGTACATGCCTATATATAGACGCGGCACCTCATTGTAAAAATAGACATCAATATACAAGGGAAATTCTTTTCTTTTACTCTGTTATTCTAGCAGATACTCTGTTATTTTAGCATGGTATCAGAGATATCCTAAGGACTAATCGTCTAACGATGTCTGATTCTTCTGGCACTATGTCTTCTTCCTCCACCCCCACCTCTCTTCCCTCCCTCCCTCTACCAAGCTTCTCCCATATTCTTTCAGTCAAGCTAACTCCTGAAAATTATCTTCTCTGGAAAGTGCAGCTAGTCCCGTATCTCAAAGGCCAAAGGTTATACAAATTCGTTGATGGCTCTAGCACACCCCCACCAGCTACCTGAGCCAACTCTAACCCCAACCCAGATTTCAACATATGGAATGAGCAAGACCAACTTGTTATGTCCACCCTCATTTCCTCCCTGTCCGAGGTGCTAATCTCTCAAGTTGTCGGCTACACCACCGCTAGACAAGTCTGGCTTTCCCTTAAGTCAGCCTATGCCTCCTCCTCTCAAGCACAACTTGTCCAGACGCAATTACAACTTGCGTCCTTAAAGAAAGGAAATGACTCCATTTCCATGTATTATCGTCGTGCAAAATCCCTGGCAGATACCATGGCTGCCGCTGGTAGACCACTACCATCCAACGAGTTTGTCCCTTACCTGTTAGAAGGACTTGTCCTGACTATGACCCATTGGTGTTGTCCGTCACCACACATCTCGACCCAATCTCGACAGACTCGCTTTTGGGACATCTGCTCGCCCATGAGGCAAGACTGCAGCACCACGCAACCAACAGCTCTCTATTTTCTAATCCCTCAGAAAACTTTTCTGCCAGAAATCAGCAATACTCCCGTGGCCTTGGTGGTCGAAACAAAGGGGGCCGCAATCGTGGAGGAAGATCCAACAATCGTGGCCGAGGTCCATCTCCCTTCTCAAGTACACCCTCGACCAGTTCCTTTTCTCCCTCTACTGATCAACGCCCTATCTGTCAAGTGTGCAACAGAAGTGGTCATATAGCTCTTACCTGCGTGTATCGCTTCAACCAATCCTACACCACCCCATCTCCTACCTCAGCTCACTATACAGCTTCCACTCATCCATTGAACGGTGCTTGGTACCCTGACACAGTGGCGACAAACCACATAACCAGTGACATCTCCAACTTCAATCTTTAATCCTCAGATTATCAAGGCTCTGATCAGCTACACATTGGTGATGGGTCTCTTGTCCTAATCACACAGACTGGTTCAGCCTTATTCCCTTCACCTTCATCTCCTTTTTTATTAACGAAATGCTTTGTGTCCCTTCCTTTAACAAAAATTTACTTTCAGTTAAGCAATATTGTGTGGACAACAACGCTTACTTTGAGTTTTTTGCTGATTGTTTTTTTGTTACGGAATGCAACACCCAGAAACTTTTACTCCAAGGGACAACAAGTAACGAACTCTACACATTCTCCACTCCACCTCCTCAAGCTCATTCCAGCACCCTCAACTCCGTTTCCTAATGGCATTCACGCTTGGGACACCCCTCCATCAAGATCATCCATCAAGTTCTCTTCCGGCACAATCTTCCGTTTAATAGCTTGTTATCTATGCCATTTTGTAATGCATGTGCAATGGCCAAACACCATCACACACCTACACCTACTCGGCATTTTAAATCTTTAGAACCTTTTAATCTTATTTTTAGTGATCTTTGGGGACTATCTCCATATGTTTCGGATGATGGTTTTAAGTACTACATCTCTTTTGTTGATGACTATAATAGATTTACATGGATTTTTCCACTTCAAACTAAGTCCCAAGCTATGTTTACTTTTGCAAATTTCAAATCTTATGTTGAGTTGCAATTTGAAACAAAAATTATACAACTTTAAACTGATTGGGGAGGAGAGTTTCGACCTTTCACTAAATTTCTCTCATCTGGAATAATCCATCGGATTACATGCCCACCCACACATACTCAAAACGGCATCATTGAGAGAAAACATAGACACATTGTGGACTCGGGATTGGCATTACTTGCACATGCTTCGGTTCCTCTAATGTTTTGGCCATATGCATTCCAGCACGCTGTGCGTCTAATAAACATTTTACCTTCTCCTTCATTAAACAATGAATTCCCCTTTCTATTTCTCCACAAAAAGGAACCAGACCTTACCTTATTTCATGTCTTCGATTCAGCATGTTGGCCATTTACACGATCATATTACAAGAATAAGTTTGATTTTTGAGCGCTTCAATGTGTCTACCTTGGTATTAGCCCAGCTCACCATGGTTCGATAAGTTATCATATTCAAACCAAAAGAATTTTCATCTCTAAAGATGTAAAATATGATGAATCATCCTTCCCATTTCAACAACAAAACACACCAAGGCTCAAATCTAACTCAGAGCCCACTATCCTACCGCTAATCTCTCTTAATACCTCCCTCACACATCATGCCCAATCCATTCTCGGTCCAACTCCTATGCCCACTTCTCCTTCCTCCCAACAACTCCAACCTCTGTCCCAACCTTCCTCTGTTACTGCACCTGAACTCCCACCATCTCGAACTATAGTCACACGTTCTCAAACTTCCTCATCTCGTCCTCATCAGTTCACCCACGGCACCATTTGATGGCCACCACCACCCCAGGCTCATCTCACCACCTCTTCAACCACCATTATTCCTGAAACCCCCACTTGCTACTCTATTGCAGAAAAATTCCAACCTTGGAGGGAAGCCATGGCACATGAATTTAATGCACTCCTAGCAAACCAAACATGGTCGTTAGTTCCTGCCAATGAAGCCTCAAACATTGTGACCTATAAATGGGTATACCGAACAAAGAAGCAAGTAAACGATACCATTGAGAGGAAGAAAGCCCATCTCGTTGCAACGGGGTTCTTACAACAGTCCAGCATTGATTATGATCAGATTTTTAGTCCAGTTGTTAAACCTACAACTATCAAACTTGTTCTCTCTCATCCCGTGACCAATGAGTGGCGAATTCAATAGTATGACGTTCAAAATGCTTTCCTCCATAGACCTCTATCTGAAACAGAATTCATGTCACAACCACAAGGATTCACTCATCCCCAATATCCTACACACGTTTGCAAGTTCCAAAAGGCAATTTACGGATTGAAACAATCCCCAAGAACATGGTATTCAAGACTAAGTCAGAAACTTGTGGAACTTGGCTTCATCATCTCTTCGGCTGATTCATCATTATTTGTTAGAATTAATTCTGCCTCCACCGTTTATGTTTTAGTATATGTTGATAATTTGCTTGCTACTGGTTCTAACATGAATGCAGTCACAACCTTGTTTACTGACTTAAGCTCTGAGTTTCCCATGACAAATCTCGACAAGCAACTTTTTCCTAGGCATTGAGGCTACATACAATGATGATGGACTTTTGCTTACTCAAAGCAAATATATTGCTGAGCTACTTGAGAAGACCAACATGTCTCATGCCAAACCTGTGAAAACCCCCATGGCAATATCGAAAAAATTGAGCATGCACAGTGGCAACACCTTTGAGGATCCAACCCTTTATTGGAGCACTGTCGGATCACTGCAATACCTCTCATTTACCTAGCCGGACTTGGCTTTTGCAGTAAGCAAAGTTTGCCAATATATGCATGCTCCCAAGATCCCTCATTGGCAGGTAGTAAAAAGAATTTTGAGGTACCTTAAACACACTTCTCAACTTGGCCTTCAAATCACTAAGTCAGCATCAATGAACCTCAAAGTATTCTCGGATGCGGATTGGACAGGCTGCCCCGATGATCGCAAGTCAACAATGCCTATTGTGTCTTCTCCGGATCAAACCTGATCTCCTGGTCATCTAAGAAGCAAGTCACAATTGTGCGATCGTCAACTGAAGCCGAGTTCAAATCCGTTGCAAATGCCACTGCTGAAACAATCTGGGTGCAAAACCTGTGTAAAGACCTCGATATTCAACTCACAGCTGCACCAATCCTTTATTGCGACAACCTCAATGCAACATACTTGTCATTAAATCCTGTGTTCCATGCCCGAACCAAACATGTGAAAATCGATTTTCACTTTGTAAGGAATCAGGTTCTCAATAAATCCCTTGCTGTGACTTTCATATCAGGAAAAGACCAAGTAGCCGATACTCTAACCAAGCCATTTTCAGCAGCCCGTTTTCAACTTCTGTGTTCAAGTTTGTGCCTTCGCCCACTCCAGCTCAACTTGAGGGGGCCTGTTAAAGCTATTAGTGTTGCGGCTTATTCATCAAATGAAACACATACAAGCCACGCGCATGAAAGCCATGCAAACTTGTCCAGACCACTCAACGTATCGCATGCAGACCAAGGAGCACAACCACCTTCTGGCACATAAACCAGCAATGTCCTGCAACAGCACTCCACACCAAAACCTACAATAATGTAGCCTATTTTTTGTCTTCATCAAATCATCTAGGATAGTCCTATGTGTTTGTTGTAAATTAACGTTAGAGAATATTCTCGTTTTATACCATTATACATGCCTATATATAGACGCAACACCTCATTGTAAAAATAGACATCAATATACAAGGGAAATTCTTTTTTTTTTTTACTCTGTTATTCTAGTATATACTTTATTATTTAGCACGATCAAAAATGAGTTCGAGCTGAATCAAGTCGAGCTGGACTCAAATAACTCGAGTTCGAGTCAGGCTGAGAGCTTGATGAGTTTGAGTCGATCAAAGACGAGCTCGAGCCGAATCGAGTTATTTTCGATCTTTATTTTTGCTCTTTAACGATCCACGTGAATCGAGTCGAATTGAGTTGAGTAATTACTCGAGTTGCTTATTCTTTATAAACATTTGACTCAATATTTCTTATGTGAACTTAATACATTATTATTGTAAAGTAACAAAATATGTTACTTATACAAAGTATAAAAATAATATATATAACACATAAAATATATATAATAAAATAATATATGTAAGAGTATATGTGTATATATATATAGAAATATTATGAGTATTATTACAAGCCCAAAACAAGTCGAGTCGAGTTTATACAAAGTTTGTTTATGAACCTAAGCCGAGCTAAGTCGAGACTATACGAGTTTAGCTCATTTAATATTCGAACCAATATTAATAGTTTTAAACAACTCATTTAAATAAACTGAATTCGAATTGAGTTTATACGAATCGAGTTCAAATTATTTACGAACACTTTTGTTTGTTTGCAGCCTTACCTGTCGACACCCCCCCAGCTTGCGCTTGGGATTGTACGCAAACCGTAACGTCGGGGATGAGCGTCACAGGGAAGTTCACCCCTCGTCTTATCATGTACTATGATTTTTTTTTAGAAGGTTTTCGCAGCTGAAAAAGGTCAACTCTTTCTAAACATATATCACATGGCTTTACAAAATAATATCCCAAAATATTGCATTACCATTAATATAAACATAAGGATCCTTCATAAGTGTTCATTCTTCCAAAACAACGAAAGACCAAAATATATGCATATAAATACAAAAGCTGCATAGAGGATCCCCAACTATCACTTCTTAAACCATCGGTTCCTTCTTAATCTCCTTGAAGTTTGGGCCGTAACAGAGACGATCCAAATCCAAGGTCGGTCCCACCTCACAACTCATTCCGAGGGATGACTCATATAGGCGACCCATGTGGAGGGAATCGTCTATGCCAAGAACTAGACAACACCCGGTAGGGCGTATGTTTCCCAAAACGTAAGCAGCTAGGGGTAGTGACTCCGCCGCCCATCAGTTCAAGTAGTCGAAAGTCACTAGCTCAGAGGTGACGGACTCAGTCGAGCCCATGGGGGTCCGAGGCACTGTCCCTGGGGTCATACTCTTCAAAGTCGTTATTACCTGCAACTACTTCTATCATCCCAAAAAGGAGATAGTGGAGAGATAAACAAGGGTGAGATTTTGGGAAAGATCTCAGTAAGTACATTTATACCATAACAAAAGCATTTTAAGCATAATGATAAATGAATAGCAAACAATCAGTCATATTTTATGCATTATGAGACTCATGACTTTATGATATGCACATGCTCATGCTCATGCCGTGTCTTTTCAATTTCTTTTTTTTTTTCTTATTCTCTTCATATGCTGGCTTCTAATCTCAGAAAACAAAACATTAGAGTTTCCTTTCAAAATTCATCTTTTCGCAAATGCTTTTCAGTTTTCTTATCATAGGCACCACTTATCATATCATATATGGCCCGAAGGTCCCTCTTTTGTCATGACCTCTGTTGGACACCTCAAGGTTCCCCTACGCACCGTGTGTTTCTGCTAGTTACCATAGCACCCGGCGACCGTATCAAACCTAAGTAGCTAAGTTTCGCGCCCGTTTGCGCTCTTCATCACTCGGCGATTGATCACTCACCGAGCAACTACAAACTTTTCTATATCAATGAGGCCAAAGCCAACACCGTCCTGTATGCACCCACTAGCTTTAGGTGTGACCACACTCCAGACACCTTTTGGAGTCATATATGGTCTGCTGACGATTCTTTGTCGACCCAGGGGCTTTCACTCGACTTTAATCACTTCTGAGTGAACAGGGAGTTCCACTGGGGCACTACCCCGTCCCAACCTTTGGGGTTTTTATAAAACTTTAATTAATTTCTTTTATTTTAAAAACATGATTTTCGTGCTATATGCATGAGACGTGAGACTCATGTCACGGAACATATAAAATGTGTGACGAACATAACGCTTATTCTACGCCAACCTCTTTCACAATTTTCGCACCTCATAATTTTACTCATTTCCTACCCAAAAACACTTAATGGATCTCTTATACACTTAGAGGTGCTCGGCCCCTTCCCACTAGGGTTGGGTCGAGACCCTCCCTTAATAAATTTCTAGTTTTTCATCTCCTATTTTTCTCCAAGCACTCCAATTTAACTTCAACCACTTAAATATAATTTCCTAACCCTAAAAACATAGCTTGGTCGAAACCCTATGTCCTTAAGTTAATATTTTATTCACTTCTTCTCTTTTTTTTTTCAAGATACTCACCCAATGGTTTAGGTGAAAACCACCAATCATGCTAGTGCAACCATTTTATTCATATACATCTAATGTCTCCAAATATTTAAGTATATTATCATAACATAGCACAATAATCAACTCAATAATTCAACCCAAAAGAGAACCTTGAGTCCGAAATACATGCATGCACAAACCCAACATTTTCATCTCCAAGTTAAAATCTAACAATCATATTTTCATCTTCACTCATCATGTTGATCACACCATATTCTCCCTTCATATCAAATATTCAAATTCACCACATGAAATAATCTTTACTCTTAGCAAGATATTTAAACTTAGACATGGATTTTTACCACTAAATAAACAACACTAGAGGCATCGTCTAACATCACACTAATAAACCTACAATCATGCATGCATTTCCTTCATTTCACCTCATGTTGAGTAACTAATTAAAACCACATATCAATTTAGATCCTCAATTTGGAAATATCATAACTTAAACATGGCTTTTTACTTAACTAAGCATGACAATTTTTCTCTCTAGAGGGTTTCATTTTAACATACATACACAAAGATTCAAACAAAACACTCAAATGCATCCAAAAGTACACTAAGATTGCTAATGGTAGGATAAGAATGCACTTACCTCTTCAAGAGCAACTCTTCTTCAAAATTATTTGTTCTAGCTCTTTTCTTCTTAGAATAAGGTGATGTTTAGAGGTTAGAAGAAAGTAAAACAAAAGAGAGTTGAGGGAGAAGTGGAGTTGGCCAAGAGGTAGAGAGAAAGAGAGAGCTTGTGAGATTGTGAGATAGCCAAGTGGTGTGACCTCTCAAGGGTATTCGGCCATGCTCCTTTTCCTAAGACTCAAGGACACTCCACCGTACTTTGAGTTGAAAGACACATGATTAGACAATGGTGGTTGCATGGAAAAAGGAAGCAATTGATGAAAAATATGAGGAAGTGAGAATCCGGGTTCCTTGCCTCCCCAAGGTCTCCACCAAAACATCCCTCCCATCTTCCCTCATTCTCTTGTCATTTCAACCCTATTAAACACTCATCTAACCACTCTCGTGTCAATCCACAAGATTCTAAGGCCATTCCTTTGGGAAAGAGAGCATGTATGGTCCGACCATGCCTTGGGTCTAGGTGTCATCCGAAACTCCCCCTCCTTCATTCCTAGTTTTCTTCCATTACAAGCAATCTCCAATTATTCCTTACACCACCATACCTTTTACACACCTTACACCTTGTACTTCATCTTTTCACACAAGTCAAAGATGTCCCTTCCACTAGATTTGCAAGAACTTCTAGAAAACCTCCAAAGGATGCACACGGCACCTCCATTCGGATCCCCTCTAGCTTTCCTTCTTCTTTTTCCTTTCCTCTTCCTCATGACACCTCTCCCATCACTTGTCAATCACCTTGTCACTTCTTTCTTACATGATCCTATGTGTGATCATTGGCTTAGATTGAAGAGGATTGCATAGGAAAAACCCCTAAGGGGTTTCGGCTACAAGCTAACCGAATTCCCTCTCTTCTCTTCTCTTCCACTTCCTATTTCAATCTACAAGTGTTACTCTTCTAAACATGGCATGTACTAGATAGACTAAAATAGACATTATCTTAGTATTTTCCAAAGATATCCCAATGATGGGAAAATCCTATCACAAGATCTCACACTCAACCCTATCATCCACTCACTAGTCAACTCCTACCTACTAGTACTTTTCCATTTTCACCCACTAATCTTAGGTCACTATGGGTGACAAGTGTCCCATGTGTGGGCTTAGTGGGTCATGGGTCAATCTCATGGGCTTGTGGACTTGCTACTCCTTCCTAGGCCCAATAACTCATTCTAACTTTCAAGACTCCAATCTTAAACCCATGCCCTTTTTCCTCACCTCTCAATATTATTAATTTAATTAATTAACCACTTGATCAAAATAATTATTTAATTAAATAATACGAAATGAAAATCTTGAGTCGTCACACTACCTATATCATTTACTCTAATTTATTGCAGGAAACAATAGTGGTAGTGGAGCAGCCAAATCTAGAAGAACAGCAAACCAATGTAATCTTGTTCCAAAATTCTGTTTTGGCTAACTTTATACTAGAGCCAAAAAGTAATATCAATGCTAATTACATGATGCAGATAGTGAAAGTGGTATTTGGTGCTTCTCTGCATTGTTTACTCTCACTGATTTTAGAAAATGACATAGTGATAGTGAGAATCCACCAAATCTAGAAGAATGGAAAAGCAGGGTAGTGCTATTCAAATATTGTATGTCATCTTCACTAATAGCAAGAAACTTGTGAGTGAAATTTGAGCCAACAGAAGAAAGGCAGAGCAGTGTATCTCCAACTCAAGATTTTCCTTCAGTTAATTCTATACAAAGCCAAAAGGTAACTGCATGGTTCCCGATTATGCGATGTATATAGTAAAAATAGTATTTGCAGGAAACAATAAGGGGGTTATTGAGAAGATAAGTATAAAAGAATAGAAAAAATGTGTAGTTCAATTCGCAAATTTTACAGGCGATCCTATACATGATCAAGGAAGACTCATAGAATAATTGCAATTTTACAGAACTATCCTCAATTTGAAATATACTTGTAAGTTTATGATTTTCCTTTCTTTAGCCTCTTCTTTAAAATGGCTATGGAGTGACAACTATTGGTATCTGATTATTGGGTAAGGTTATGAACAGGCCCAAATGGTTGCCTAAGAGAGAGGAAGCCCAAAGATGTTGAAGGGGGTATTCAATTAGCTATGTCTAAGCTTGGTGGGCCAACACCTTAAGTGTTGGGGACTCGTTATAATTATAAAAGAAATTAAATGCTAATACTTTTTCATTATTTTGTGGCCTATTTCAATAATGTGTTTATTATATAAAAAACTAAGCTTGCAAATAAAGTTTTTCTTAGAATAAATCTATTTTTCATTCAATAGAATCAAATAATAAAAACAGTTATAGTCTATTAGAGATATGTCACATCTAGGATAATTAGGATGATACGACTATTTAAGGCTATATGTATAGTAGTTTTCTTTTTCCTGATTGTTTTGATGTAGTGTTGACTCACTTAAAAATTAGTAGGGCAAAGTAAGGGTGTTCATCCGGACCGGTTTTTTTTCCGGTCCGGTTTGAAAACCGGATATCCGGATTCCGGTTCCGGATCCGGATTAATGCAATTCCGAAACCGCATTTTAATTTATCCGGACCGGATTTTATATGATCCGGATATTATCCATTGAAATCCGGTACCGGATCTAACATCTGGTACCCGGATTTCATTTCTCCATTTCCCTCTCTCTCTCTCTCTCTCTCTCTCTCTCTCTCTCTCTCTCTCTCTCTCTCGCAGCCTCGAAATCCCTATCGCTCGAAGCCTCGAAATCCCTATCCTCTGTCGCTCGAAGCTCTAAACCCTAGCCTTCGCATCCCATTCTCAATCGATCCTTAGTCCCCCATCCTTCCAGAGCTACTTCTCCCCCTCCCTCGTCATCTGTCGTCGTGCCATATGTCACTAGTTCTCTATATTTCGGTCGATTTCAAACTCCCAGAGCTGCTTCGGGTCGGTAACAGCAGTTACGATCCTTCTCTTCATTGTTAGTGCTCTTGCTATATATAGAAGGAAAAGAGGATCAGGTACTTCCTTCTTTATTTTCTGCTGCTTAGTTACTATGCATTCATTCAAAACGATCATGATCAAGAAATTAGTTTGAGCACTCGGATTTGTTGAAGAGAATAAAACCGAACCGTAGAAAATTAGACCGAAACAGAAAAAAATTGAACCATAATTTATTGGTATTGCCTGTATCTTAGTTTCCTTCTTTATCCAAGCTGCAGGGCCTCATAAATAACTATATATATATATATATATATATATATATATATATATATGGATATCAATTTTCATCATGCAAACTAAACAAATCGTTGCTTATAGTTTTTTTTTAAAGAATCGGGACTATATGTCCAATAATAATCTCTATCCTAATTTTATTAATAAACTCTCACTTGTAGGCATGTAGCGAAGAAAAACCGCCACAAATCGTTGCTTATAGTTGATGATTTTGTAGATCAAATTCATGATGCATTGTTGTATATATGTTCTTGACCACTTTAATCAACCACACACACATGCACACTAGGAAGGGCACAACGTGTCCTGTTGAAAAATAATAATAATAGTAAATGATAAATGAGAAAGTAAAAAAAAAATCAATAGATTTCAAACAGATTTAAAGGAGGCCATACATTTACAAAAATTAAACCAAACATAATAAAAAGTGGGAAAAACATCTAGTTTATATACAAGTCAGTACTGTTTTGTTCAAACATATATAACATGATTGAAACTTTGAGAACAAGAGTTTTGTCTTTGGAAATTAATGTTTATGTTATTGCTTTAGTTATAGGACTAATGGAGTTCAGGATGTTGAACTTGTTCTGATGCAGTTGTCCAAGTTGATTTATTTCTGCACCTAGATAGATGATCCGTTGTTTCTCTGAAACTTTACTCTAAATGTTCTGTAAATATGTCTTTAACCCAGTTAAATTCCAAGGACCATCACACAACATGTCACCAAAATGTGGTTCCTAGAAATGAAATTGTTTGCACTCAAGGGTTCGAACTTCAAGCATACCAACAAGACCAAAACACTCTCCACTTGAGACATCCCTAGGGGTCAGCATTTCAGCCTGTTAATTTGAAAAATGTTTAATGTTCAGCATGCAGAATTTGCAGATAAACCAGCAACTGACCTCCATCACTAGCTACTGCCAAAGCACCTGCCCCTGAAATATCTTTAGTTCAAAATAAATAAAAACCTGATTATTTTGGTTGCAATAAGTTGAGGAGGAGGAGGAAAATATCGGATTATTTTGTAATCTCATCTTCCCCATTTTTTTTCATATTACACTTTACATTTGAAATATCAATATTGCATGTTCATTTAAAAATTGTATTGTAAACGCTTTGTTTTTCCTGTTTTGTGTTTGTGATTATTCAATAACAGATGGAAGAAGATTCTGTGAGTTGTAATGTCGCTACAACTCAATGGTTTGGTAGTGATTCTTCTACTCCAGTGGATGTAGAGGAACGTGGGAGTCGTCCAACCCTTTCATCCACACATACACAAAATCTTACTAGTTCCATCCCACCTATACCAAAAAAATCCAAAAAAGCACATAGTAACAGATCAATAGCTTGGGATAACTTTACCAAAGTTGAACCTATTGATACCGATGACCCAAAAGCCAAGTGCAATTGGTGTGGTAAGGAATACAAGTGCCACTACAAGAATGGCACTTCCTCTATGAGGACCCATCTTTTTAACTGCTCAAAATCTCCCTTTTTTGCTCCAAAAAATACCTCTAGTAGTAAAAGAGATGTAGAGGGAAAGGTGTGTAGCCCACAAGTTCTATTGAACTTCGATGCTGAACAACTTAGGGTGTCAACCGCTAAGTTCTTTATTAGGTGTGAATTGCCTTTTAGACTTGTGGAGAATGAAGGGTTTATTGATTACGTGGCTGCTTTAGAGCCTCGGTTTACCTTACCATCCCGAATCACTCTAAAAAGGGATTGTATTAAACTGTATAATGAAGAGAATATACAGTTGAAAAATTTTTTGTATGGTCAAAGAATATGTCTTACCACCGATACTTGGACGTCGGTGCAAAACTTGAACTACATGTGCATTACTGCACATTTCATTGATTGCCATTGGAGATTACATAAGAAAATACTCAAGTTTTGTCAAATTCCTAATCATAAGGGAGATACTATTGGGAGGGTGTTAGAGTCAGCATTGTATGGATTTGGTGTTGATAAAATCTTGACCATTACAGTTGACAATGCTTGTTCAAATGATGTTGCTGTTGATTACATAAAGAGGATAATGAAAGACAATAGTCGTACGGTTTTGGGTGGTGAACATCTTCACATGCGGTATGCTGCCCATATATTGAATATGGTTGTAAAGGAAGGCTTGGAGGAAAATTCTAATTTAGTAACAAGGATTAGAGATGCTGTCAAGTATGTGAAATCTTCGCCATCAAGATTTGCCAAGTTCAAGGCTTGTGTGGCAAAGGAAAATATTAGCGGGAGAATGGTTTGTTTGGATGTTTCTACTAGATGGAACTCCACGTATTTGATGTTGAGTACCGTTGAACAACACAAACAAGCTTTTGAACAACTTGTGTATATGGATGAAAATTTTAAGAACCCCCCCACAGCTGATGATTGGAAGATTGCACGAGTTTTTATTGATGTTCTGAAAGTTTTTTATGATGTTACATTGAACATATCTGGTTCTCTGTATGTGACGAGTAATATTTACTTTGAGCAACTTTGTATAATTGAAGATTCATTAAATGAAATGATATTGAGTACTGATAATATCATCAGTTCTATGGGCGCAAGTATGAGACTCAAGTTTGACAAGTATTGGGGTAATACAGATAAATTCAACCTGATAATATACATTGGTTTTTTGCTTGATCCAAGATATAAAAAGATGGGAATGAAATGTTGGTTAACAAAGTGCAAAGGGCCTACGGAGGCGGAGGCGATAGAGAAAAAGGTTAAACTCCTTTTAGAGCGCTTGATCGAGCAATATAACACATTTCGTGTTACTAGTGGAGGGGGTTCTAATGTGGCTCAAGGGAGGTTACACACTACTAGCAGGGGGAGTTATGATGTGCCGATACCACCTACGAATAAACTCCGGATGATTTTCAACCAATACCTTGAGGAGCAAGGTGGTATGGAGTTTAAATCAGAGCTCGAGAGGTATTTATCTGAGGCATGTGTAAAAGACTCGCTTGGTTTTGATATTCTGGATTGGTGGAGAGTTAATGCCGCCAATTATCCTGTTCTTGCTGAGTTAGCACGTGATGTGTTAGCCACCCCTATTTCCACTGTTGCCTCGGAGTCCGCATTTAGTACTGGAGGACGCGTATTGGATCCCTTTAGGAGTTCGTTGTCTCCAGAGACTGTCGAAGCCCTCATTTGCACACAAAATTGGTTGAGGACTAAACCTTTAGACCTTAAGGAGTTGCAAGAATACGTACAGATGATGGATCTTGAAGGTAAGTTTGAAACTTGAAATATAATTTTTTAATATGTATTGAACTTAATTTATTATCTATCTAACTTAATGTTTAATATTTTTTTAGATGATGATATAGATGAAATTTCAACCGAGGTTGCTGTGAGTCTTCCTTCCCATTCATGATAATCTAGAGTAAGTATTTTATTCTCATTTTAATATATATATATATATTTAAATACTTTTATTAATAGTAGTCAAGTAATTTGGATTACCACTTTAATTATATTCTTGAAGAATTTTGTTTGAATTTAAAATTGAGATAAGAAGGTGGGCTTTTGTGAACTCTGAATTAATTGGTCTCCTAGATTGTAATTTTCTCGTTACAATATCATGCGAATGATCTACTATATATATTGGGTCTTTTATACATGATGGCTAAGAGTACGTAATTCAATTTGGCTGTAGAGGCTTAGATTTTTACTAAAAAAGGAGTTGAAGAATAGCGATGTTGGGTCCTTGGGCAGGATTGTGCTCCCTAAGGTAAGGTCTCCTATATATATATATATATGTATATATATGGTAAATTCTCTTTATCAATCTGGCAATGGAGGCTTAGAATTTTACTTAAAGAAGCCTGTTTGGTTTTTATGTTGTTTGTGTTTGGTTCTTTGTATTTGTAGGACAATTTGAGAAAAGGAAAATTGTGTTACTGCAATCGGTCCAAGTGGAAATGTACAAACCGAGATGCTACTGCAAAAAGTTTCAGGAATGTTCACTTTTAGAGAAGAGAAAGTTTCTTCAAATTTGAATGTAAACGTGCATACTTTGGTTCCTGATTATTATATGAATGTAAACGTTTTGTGTTACTGCAATCGGTCCAAGTGGAAATGTACAACCACATCCCATGTGCTTTTAAGCATGGGGACGAATGCTTGTCTGGAGTCTTATTAGGTTGTATTTTTTGTGTTAGTGCTTCTCAGTCAGATTGTTGAAGTTTGCTATTCTTTACAGGTTCCTGGTGCTGAGGGAAACTTTGTGTTTGTGAAAGATGCCGTCTACAAGAAACCCGATATTTCAATGCTTCCATTTCCTACTTACTTTGCCGACGAAGATGAAGACATGGCAGAGTTGGAACCACTGGTCGCAGATCTTGGCGAAGTGGATCCATTCATGGTAGCAGATTAATCTGGAGAAAACGTGAAGTATAAGAACTGGTTGCTTATTCACATGATATGACATTATCTTTATAGCCTTGCTGTGTTTTCTTCATTTTTGCATTTTGTGCCTTCAGAACCAACCATCGGAAGATTTTGATTTTCAAGTAATGATTCTGAGAATAGAATAGAGTGTGGAATGCAGGAGCTGCGAGGCATGTACTAGTTTCATTAAACCTCTTTGAGTATATTAGTTGCCGGCCGTCATCTTAGCATGGGACTGTTTTTAAATATGGAAGTGGAAGATGTGTGGTGTGGGATGATGAGTATCATCCCTCTCTTTCAAATAATAGTGTTAAACTTAGAATTTTGGATATTCAATTATAATCAGTCAGCAGTAGATTTATTGTCCAAAAATAATAGTGCCAAATCAGACGTTAGTTAATGGCATAAGTACAGTTATTATTGTTTTAAAGTGCTAATTATCCGGTTTATATGATTCATACATATATATATAATAATTATTTATTTTATTTCTGCAAAAAATAATAAAATAAGCTTTGAAAAAAAAAAAACCGGGTTAAAACCGGAAACCGGATTTCCGGTTTTTTTAAAAACCGGATTAATCCGGTTTGAAACCGGATTCCAACCCGGGTAAACCCGGGTTGGAGTCCAACCCGGATTGAATTATCCGGTTCCGGGCCGGGCTGACCCGGAATTCCGGTTTGGGCACCGGATGTTCAGCCTTAGGGCAAAGGATATCTTAAGTATAAAAGTATGTCATGTTATAATTATGATTAAATTTTTAGATCATCTCTTCAGGAAAAGTCGCTTAAAACTAAATTAATGCAAAATGAAGAAAATATTTACAAAAATAAAATAAAAATACATTGATCATGGATCAGATTCATATTTTTAAATTTTTGAATGTTGAAGTTAAAAATAAATAAACGAAGATGCAAAACACTAAGTTAGTAATTAAACTAGACTCGTTAAATTAATTAATTAAGAATAAATTCACTAAACTAATTTAATTAGTAATGCATTAAACATAAAATTTAAAATTAACTAAATAGAAAATTATAAAGTAAACAAGATAAAAGAATTAACCAATTAATGATGAAAGCAAGAAATTAAATTAACAATGTCAAAAGCTAACGAGCTGAAAATAAAATAAAATAATGCTAAATTAACAGTTTCAAAGAAATCCAATATAAATTACTAACTGAAACTAAATAAGAATTAGAAATAGAAAGAACAAGTGAGATGAATGAAAATGGAGATTGTAAGGAGATGAAACCCCCCCTATTATATTCCCAAAATCTCCTGTTGTGCACGCTGTTGAATTGGAGTAGTTGCCACATGAGGTCTAAGCCGAAAATATGAACTGCTGTGTATTGAGATGAGTGCGACGGCGCGTAATTGACAAAAAATAAACCGAATGTAAAACTTGCGGTGCTCCATGTGAAACACGAAATAGGTGATGCTACAATCATCGAAGTAGTGCACTGCTTCAATGCACTGTTAATATAAAAAAACAAAAAACAAAAAACAAAAATTATTTTTTCATGTTTTATATATATTTTTAATATTCTTAAATATTTTTTTTAAAAAATAAAATATTATTAAATAATATTTATTTAATCATTAAATTAATAACAAAAAAAACAAAAGGGGCGTTGGTGTGCACCAACGGTGCATTTAGATTTATCCCACGAAATATATATATGTCTGCTGTAAGTTGCTAGAGCCACCACTAGTTGCGACCTGTTCTCGGTCTCACTAGTAATATATTTTTATTTTTTTATTACATCATTTTTTTAATACTTTTAAACATTTAAAAAAACAAATAAGATATTATTAAATAATATTTTTTTAATCAATAAATCAAAAGAAAAAAATAATAATGAGCCGGACTTGAAGCAAGACTGAAAATAATATCTTATATTATAAAACTAAAAAGAAAATTACTACTATTACAAGAGAAATATAAAAAAAAACTCTTAAAAAATAAAATTTTCTTCGTTCTATAAATTTTTCTTATGAATTTCAGAACGATTGAAACTCCTATTTATAGGTCTTGAAATTACTATGCAAGGTACTTTGCAAGTTACTATGCAAGTCTTAAAATAATAGTGGTTGGGTCATTCACAAAATTATTGGTGGGGATAGGGGGCGGTAGCTGACGCTTCAATAATTTTATAACACTCCCCCTTGAATGGCCATTCATAAAGAATCTGACTTGTTAAAACCTTACCAAGGAAAAGCTTAGTGGGAAGAAAAACCAATAGCGAAGAAAAAAGAGTACAGTGTGAGAAAAACCAATACCTCATTAAAACCTTGCAAAGGAAAATCTAGTGGGACAAAACCTCAGCGAAGAAAAAAAAGTACAATCAGCACAAGTTTTCAAGACATTCACTCCCTCTGAAAAGTGTATAACGATAGCTCTTTGAGTCTTCACATTCCAATGTTCTGCACAATCTTCTTGAATATCGCAGTCGGTAATGCCTTTGTGAATAAATCTGCCAGGTTATCACTTGATCGTATTTTTGATATATCCTCTTTTGATTTGAGTGATACAAGCAGTATTGTCTTCGTATAAAATTGTTGGGCTATCATTGATCATAAAAGATCACATTTTTCCTCGATATGTTGAGTCATTGATCTCAGCCAAATACATTCTTAGTATGCTTCATGAATTGCAATAATCTCTGAGTGATTTGAAGATGTGGAAGATAATATTTTAGTAGAAATCTGATACCTGCAGTAATATTTAAACTCCTCCTGATAATATGCGTTAGTGTTTCAAGTATTAAGTAAACATAATTTCAATATATAAAACAGGGATAAGAATTCAAATATAGTTTTTATCTAAATAATGTATTAGAGAGAACATGATAATATTCTCATCTAAAATTTTCTCTTCTTCATTTGACATTATTAGGGAGAATTTGTTTATGTACGGCGGAAAAAGCATTAAAAACCATTCATGTATGATAAAAGCTGTAAAAGCTTGAAATCTAGTATTATCGGTTCGGCAAAAAATCAAATCCGCTTGACATTGTTGACTAACAAGATCTTGAAGAGAATTGAAGGATTCGGATTGCTAGCTAAATATAACCATTTTTACCATTGGTTTACTCCAGCAAAAAGATCTCACATTCTTCATAGATTCAATTGTTGTTCAACCAGAACGATATTATGCCTGATAGAAATTCTAATGTCTCGGATTTGAACCATGAACCTTTTATACCTTAACCACTCATATTTTCTCACGAGGCTATAAACACTATGATAGGAGCAGAGATTTATCTTTTTAGTAAAACTGATCCTGAAATTGTTGCAGCATCAAGAACCCTCAGTGCTCAATATGCTGCCTCTCTTACAACTATGTCTCAGAGGCTACTGGCGAGAACGAGTGAAGTTGATCATCTTAAAAATCAAATATCTGAATTGCATCAAACGCTTGCAACTAAAGATAGAAAAAATAAAAATTTAAGACAAGAAAATAAGGAGCTGAAGAAATTTGTAGACTGGTATTCTCGTGACCTGAAAACACGAGTAGAAGAGCTGGAACGAGACAGAGCTCAAATACAAAGTCAACAATTGGTATTCTGGTGACTCTCGGCATTCGATACTCCTCATCTATTGTTGGATTTTTCAATCGGTTACAATCCAAAAATTGTGAGATTGAGGAGTTTAATAAGAATGTTTTTGTACTTCAACGACTCGTTCAAGAGTCTAACAGAAAAATAACAGACTTTAAGCAAGAGAATAAGGATTTGAAATCCTTACTTGCCTCTTCATTTCGACTGCTTAATCCTTTAGATAAAGATGACATATCTCTTTATGAAGAGCAAATGCATATGAGAGATGAGGTTAGAAGTGTCAAATTTTTGTAACTCATCTAGCATTTGAATAATAAGATCTTTCTTTTTCAAATGCATTCCTTAAATTTATAGCAGTCCTTGTAATCTTTTCAGGAGTTTTAATAAGGTAAATCATCAACGTAAACTACAATAATGACAAATCCGGGTTCTGATAAAGACACATAGGCATATAGGATTATTCTCAAATCCTTTTTTCAATATATACTCGCTGATTCAATTATAACACATGCGTCCGGATTGCTTTAACCCATATAAAGATCTTTGAAATTTTATAAAGTACATACTTCTAAATGGACTTAGATTGGATGCTTCAAACATTGTATGTCATGATATAATAATCCTTATAAATATGTAGTGATCACATCCATTAACCGCATATCTAATCATTTAGTAATAATCAAGCCGATTAAAAATTTGAATGTGATTGCATTCATAACAAGAAAATATGTTTTCTCATAACTACTATCGGGTTTCTGAAGGAAATCTTGTGGGACAAATTGTACCGCACAATTTCATTTCTCATTACGCTTTCGTATAAATACTCACTTATATCTCATAGATATTACACCCTTTGCTGTTTGGACAACATGTCCAAATACCTCTCGCTTTGCTAGCGAATTTAATTCAGCTTCAATAGCTGCTTTTCTTTTTTTTGGCCAATCATTTCTACGTCAACATTTTTCGACGATTCTTGACTCACTTTCTTCATTACTTCTGGTAATGTCAATGATTATTTTATATAAAATATGTTGTTGACAATAGTTTTGTTTCTATTCATCAATTTTCTAGTACTCATGTAATGTATTGAGATCTCATTGTTCCTTTCCAGGGGAAAACATTTCATGAAACACCTGTTCAAGAGTTTTCTCTTCAGGAGTTACCTCTTCTAGAGGTTTGTACTCTTCAAGAGATATACTCTTCAGGAGTTACCTCTTCAAGAGGTTTTCTCTTTAGGAGTTACCTCTTTTAGAGGTTTGTACTCTTCACGAGTTACCTCTTCAGGAGGTTTTCTCTTCAAAAATTTCTTTTTCTGTATAAAAAGTTTGGATAAATCTTTTTACTTGTTTTGTGAGTACGGTCTCTACAGGAGCACCGATTTCTTTTCTTTTGCACCAAAAAGTCTTCAACACTTCAGGTGTGTCTTAAACTTATCGATTGCTATTTTAACAACTTGTCTTTCAGGGATTTCAATTCTTTCTTAAGCATTAACAGCAGTAATATATGATTTTATAACACCTTTAGAGTCAATAAATACATCCAGTAATTGATTTGTAACACTTTGCAAATAAGTAATCATCTGAACTTCTAGTTCACATTCATTTGTAAGAGGATCAAATTTAGATAAGTTTTTATTATCCCAAGTAATTTCTTATCGTGCTTCAAGCACCGATATTTCATTATTTCAAAACATGATGAAATATTAATAAGCTTATATATAAAAGTTTAGTATAAGTGAATCAAGTGTTTGGCCGTACAACAGGTACGTGACCAATGTTCAGTCATACCATATCTATGACAAATATTTTCATCTTTCTATGAAAAATTATTATGAGGGCCTTTACCCTTCTCTGAGTTGGATCACTTATGGTGATACGGTATATTTTTATCATATTTAGTATTGTCGCTTTTGAAACCAACACTTCTATAATTTTTCTACCACGTCTATGCCCTTAGTTCTTTTGAAATGATACACCGTTCACTTCTGGGAATGATGTAAATCCAATATCATTAATAAGACATAACTAATAATTTATTAACAAAGACTCATTATTTAACTCAATCACTGGAAGACAAAATAAAAGTTCAGAATATTTGTTGAACTTTAACTCTCGATACTGCTACTGCGGGAGCATATTCGAGATATGAAAAATAGTATATGTTTTTTTTAACATATCATCATCAGTGACCTTCTCACTACATAATTTTAATATTGAGTTGATTTTAAATAGCGCAGAATATTCAATACCACTCTTAAAATCTTACAACTTCAGGTGCAATAAATCATAACAAACTTTTGGGAGGATTACATCTTCTTGTACTTATATCTCTCCCTTAAATCATTTCACAAAATAAGAAGATTTTTCATCGTGAGATACACAGCACAGTCTTGTAGGGACACATGATTTTCTTCTTAGATTGTATCTCTCAATTTCATCATATCCAAATAGATCTCATCAAGGATCCTGAATAAATAACTTTTTCTAGAAATATCATTAGTAATAAATCTCAATATTTGACATTATATATATAAATCACAAAAATAAATCTCTGGATTTAAGAAATATATTCACATAATCATGAGAATAAAAGTAGAATTTTATCAAGTAATATTTAACAATATTGCCTTTAATATTTATCTCGATGACTGCAAATAATATATTGAAAAACTTACTTGAAGTAGAAGATTACTAGCATCTGTAGAACCTCGTACTAATAACGTGTTATAAAACTAAAAAAGAAACTAATATTATTGTAAGAGAAATATAAAAGAAATTTTTAAGAATTAAAACTTTGTTCATTCTATAAATTTTTCTTATGAATTTTAGAACGATTGAAACTCCTATTTATAAGTCTTGAAATTACTATATAAGGTACTATGTAAGTTACCATACAAGCTTTAAAATAATAGTAATAGAGTTATTCATAAAATTATTAGTGAGAACAGGAGCAGTGACTGACGCTTCAATAATTTCGTAACACTTTATCATTTTTCCTACTGTAAGTTCCTTCTTGCATATTGAAGTTCCGTGCGGCCCACCCAAATGAATTACGGCGCCTCCAATCATGTGTAAGACCAAAACGAACGGCCCAGCAAAACAAAAGTCAAGTGCTTGTCTATTAAATGCAGAAATGAGGTGCGGCCCAGTGAAAATAAAGTGCAGTCCCCTTCTAAGTCTCGGCTGTGTGTGAAAGCCCAATTGAATTGTGTGAGGCCGCGTGAGGTCCAAACCAAAGTGTGAATGCCTTTTTGTTCATTTTGGTACAGGGATTGGGAGTCCAATGAAAATTATGAAATTAATTTGTGCAAGCACAAATAAATGCTTTGCGGCGCATGATAATAAAACCAAGTAGGGCTTCTTCTCAAGTTCTGAAGTGCGGCCCAGCCGTGCGTTGAAGTCCAAATGTGGACCTCCAGTCCAGTCCACTATGCGGCCTGCTGTTTTTTGAGAAACCGAATATAAATTTGCTGAGTGGGCCCAAAGTAAAATAAAGTTGCATGCCCCTTTTCCAATCTTCTCTTTTTCTTTTTTTTAATGCATGTCTTCACCTACATAAAAACAAATAAAAATCAAAGAAAATAAAAATGAAGAATAGAGTATAAATCATTCTATTAATCAGTTTAAATCATAACTTAAATTTGCACTTCTTTACCAATTTTTTTTTTTATCTAAAATCAATTATAACGTCATGCAATTATCAAATATGTTGATTCTAAACATATATATATATATATATATATATATGCAATAATTCAATTCAATCAAGTGTAATTAGAAAAGCAAAGTCTTAACTCTTCATCTCAATATTTCTAAACAAATTCTCACATAGCAAGATTATTATAAGGTTTTTCTTATTGGTGAAATAACAACATTGAGAATAATGACAATGGCAAAGCTGAGATCTCAAACATAGAATAGAACAATATATATAGACAAAGTTGAAGAATTTTGAATTATTTATTTACACGAACTCAAAGGAACTGTACCTCCTTAGTTTGAGCTGGGTTTGAAAGTGATGACTTATACCCAAGGTATAGGTGGACAACTCTATTTAGATGTCGTTTATATGTAGTTGCACTTGCCGTCTGATTATCTCATTTTTCTCAAATGTATTGCAGTTGAATAAATCATTTATTTGCTTTTCTACAGTTCTTATTTTAAAATATAATTCCAAGTTGCTTAAATCTGTAATATTCCCTAGTCCTTGTATGGTATGGAAATCCAACGTTGAAATTATAATCCACCAAAAAAGTTAAAGCTAAGCTTCAATATATCTCAACCTAATTGAATATCTAGACTTTGTCAACACTTCAACTTGAGTTGAACTTCATCCATTGCAACAGTATAGTATAACTTTGAAACATCTCCTTAAAAACATGACAAGATAATAAGACTATTACGCGGGCCGTTAAGCCCAATGTTTGAAGCATCATATAATTCGTTCCCTCCTCCTAGATTTTTTATACAAAAGCAAAAAAAAAAAAGAGTTTACATAACATTTAACATAACACTTATTTCAATTTGTCAGCATAATAGAATTTTGATGACGAAGAAAATCAACAAATCAAACTAAAGCAAGAAAAAGAGCAATTTTATAAATGAAACTCTTAGAATATCTCTTTGTGCATATCCACACACGCTAGGACGTATAAGTGCTTGTTCGCCCACAAGTTAGATTAGCTATACTTTCTAGTACTCGCAACTATTTTCTTCACTAAACTAATGGAGAGTTTCTCATCTTTCTTTTCACTCAACTTCATTGATGGTCTATCCCCTTGAGTTGGCGAGTCCTTCAAAAGAGGTTAATAAATCACATGTTCAAAGATAAGATTAGGAGGAACATGGAAGTGTTGTAAGACCCCGAAATTCCACTTGGAATTGGATAGATAATTAATAAATTATATTATTTGATCATTCCATTCCCAATTTCATATAAAAATACAAAATTTTTAAAACTTATAGACTACTCAGAAAATGATAAAACGTTAATATAGAGAGATTTGGTAATAAATAAATATGAAGAAATGGCCAAGGAAACAAGCTCATCAACATTAGTGGACTGCTTGCTCAATGCCAAAGACTTGCCTTATAGTGTAGAAGTCATGATAGCCCCACTCCCACCTAAGTTCAAGGTACTATAGATCAAGCTATATGTAAGATCTAAAGACCCTATTGAACATCTGGAGACGTTCAAGACACGTGATACTCCACGATTTTCTAAGGGAAGTTGCATGCAGAGCCTTCCTTTCGACCCTTCGAAGGGCAGCGAGTATATGGGTAGGAACTTTGCCACTGAGCTCCATCAATAGTTTTGAAGAGCTTAATAAAAAATTCTTAACCCAATTCATGGCAAGACATCTTTGGAGACAACCTGCCAGTTACCTCCCCAAGATGAAGAAATGTGAAGGCGAAGACTTGAAACTTATCCGGCAAAATTCAATATGGAGCATATTAATATAAGTGATTAGGATGAAAAAATTATGCACTCCTAGAGGCATTTGGCCTCGAAGCCTAGTCATAATGAAATTGTCAAGAAAACCTCCCACGACATTGCATGATTTTAAAGACGGGATGAATGAATTTGTCAACGCGAAAAATACCTTGAGGACATTAATTTGGCCAAGGAAGTGCGAGGCAGGCCAGGCCAAGGATAGATCAAAAGAAATCGAGAGCGATAAGGGCAAGAAGAAGGAACAAAGAGAGAAGATATATATATACATAAAAAGAAAGGATAGTTGCATGGCCCCCAAGGGTTAGACCTACAAAGAAATGCATTTGAACCTACACATGTGGATTGGGTACATAGAATACAAGTTAAAAGTGGACACATCTGCCCTTTTTGCGCCTACCACAAGGCCACAAGGCATAAGACAGAAGATTGCCACAACCTCAAGTGAACGATAGTAGCGATGAAGGAAGATAGGGTGTTGGAACAAGTAATCGCCTGGCAGTTCACCCATATGTCACCTATGAGTAGATAGCGAAAGTTAGCTCAAGAATATAGAAGAAGTAGGAGTTCGAACCAAAAAAGGATGGCAAGAGGAGATGAGGAAGGTGGCTCATGGCGGAGTCTGGGGAAGAGCAACGCCCCTAGAAGAGATTCAAACTATAGTAGGGGGATTTGCTAGAGGCAGTCGAACTTCCACAGGGACAAAGGCATATGCTCGGAGGTGAAGTACATAAAGGTTTTCACTGTGGAAGGGCAACCTAAGCAAGCGACGGAAAGAAGGACCGATGCAATCTGATTCGGTGACAAGGACAATCAAGGGGTACAATACCCCCACGATGTTGTTGGCCAACTACACTACCTGGAGGATCTTGATCAACAATAGGAGCTCTTATGGCGTTTTCTTTTTGGTTGTTTTTGCAAAGATGGGGGATCAACCTCGACCCATTGCGTCTGTCGCCAACCCCACTAAAGAGATTTTTGAGAGAGGCTATCCAACCAGAGTGTGCCATCACGTTGTCAGTAACAATGGGAACAAAGCTATGAGCCTCTCTTCTATGTGGACTTTCTAGTAGTTAGAACTTGCTCCTCATATAATATGATCACCGGGCGCTCGACCTTGAACAATTTTGGACCAATTCCATTCAAAGACAAAAACAAGGATTAATGAGCCTTTGGAACATATAATTCTGGACTAATTCCACCTAAAGACCATGACACAAATCAAAACTAGATTGAGGCCCAAACTAACCAGCAACTGGACCGACTCTTGAGCGAGCACAATGATGTATTTTCCTGGAGGCACAAGGACATGCCTGAAATTGATACCTAGGTCATTAAGCAACAACTCACTATCAACCCAGAGGCCAAGAAAGTCCGTTAGAGAATGAGTTTTACCATGAAGAAATACGCACGATAGCAGAAGAAGTTGACCTCCTGCTAGCTGTGGGGTTCATCAGAGAAGTCTAGTACTTGGAGTAGCTTTCAAAGGTAGTCGTAGTAAAAAAGTTTAACGACAAGTGAGGAGGATGTGCATTGACTTCACTGATATGAACAAAGCATGCATGAAGGACAGTTTTCCCTATCTTGGAATGAACTAATAGTTGACTCCATGGTAGGGCATCGAATGTTGAGCTTTATGGATGCTTACTCTGGCTATAATCAAATTCAAATGAGCGAGGGTGATTGGGAGAAAACCTCTTTCGTTACAAATTGATGACTGTATTGTTATCAAGTAATGTCCTTCAATCTAAAGAACATCAGGCCACTTACTAAAGTTTAGTTAACTGTATATTCAATGACCAAATCATACATAACATGAAAATTTACATGGACGATTTGCTCATAAAAATCAAGAGGCCCGAGCATCATATAACAGACCTGTGGTAAGTCCTTGTCATTTTGCGACACTACAAGGTGAAGTTGAATCCAACGAAGTGGGCCTTGGGCATGGACTCAGGCCAGTTATTACTTTTTGTAACTTAGTATAGTGTAGATTAATGTCATACCGATTACTATTATATCTATTTCTTTGGACTATCTTTTAGTAACTTAGAATTTTATATGATTTAAAATATTTGTGGTTATTAGCATAAATGATCATTGAAAATACAATTATTTAAACGATAATTTAATTAGATTGTAATTATTGAGTAACATATACTCGATAGAATATAAAATATAAAAAAAGTAAATTAGATAAAAAAAAATTATTAAAAAAATTATTAAATTCATATTATTTTATTACTATAGAGAGATTAAAAAGATAATTCACTGTAGAGATGGACGTGAATGGAATAGCCAATGGCAAACTCAAGTGATAGTAGTTAAAAATTAAGTTTAACTTTGGCTATTCCATTGAAAGTGTTGTAATTGATCATATGTACAGATTTTTAACCAGGTGAAATTTGAATATATCCAAACTTGATTATGTAGGATTTTTTATTTTGTTTTGTTTTATTTTATTTAAAGAAGATTATGCCATATCTCAATCCTATTATTATTTGGTGCTTGGAGGGTAGAATAAAAAATTAATAGTCCTTGGACTAGACACTACGGTTGTATTTAGATGTCGAGCTGAACTGAGTTGATCTAAGTTTTTTTTATGAATAGTAGTGAGTTGAGTTGGTTGAATGAGTTTTGCGAAATACACTTAAATAAGTTTTAAATGTGTTTCGATGTTAGAATAAGTTTAGATATATTTACGTTTGAGTGTTGAGAATGTCTGTAAGTGTTTGTGAATAGTAATAAAAAATAGATAAAAAGTAATAATAAAATATTAAATAGTAATAAAAAAGTAATGAATAGTAATAAAAGTAATTAAATAATAATAATAAAATAATGAATAATATTTGAAAATGTTTGAGAATTTTTGGGAAACTTTTATTTCCAAACCTAGCTATATTGAAAGTTGAAAAATAAATAGATTCCATCATTACTTTTGTGTTCATCTTACACCTAAAAAGTAAGTTGTTGGCGTCAACTACTAAAAAGGGCAAAAAAAAAATCCCCTCCCAAAGTACTCAAACTATTTGTATGGAGTAAATAAAGGTAAAACAGTCAAAACATGAATTATTTTTTTTCACTTTTAAATTTGCAAGTACCACTTTAGAAAAGTTGCCATTGGTCATATTGATTACATCTATGTATAATATATATCACTGAACTTAATTACGAAGCAATTTAAAATTGGTATTTAGATGATAAAGGATGTTTAAAAGTGAACTGCACTCGAATCCATCTCTCTCGGCGATGAGAGCCTCTCTCTCTAATAGTCATCATCCAACACCCCATCCAATCCCAGCTACCAAAATCCACCTACCAATTCAGCCACAACTCATTTTTCCTTCCAATCTCCTAATAGGTCCCACTTTCCTAAAATGGATCCCCTTTTATTTCGCTCAACTATCTCTTTTGTCCATTCAAAACTCCTGCACTCAGCTTTTTACTTGGACTTTTCTACAAATCAGTGTATCTATCTTTCCACGTTTTGTGATTCCACTCTTTTACCTTTCCATAATATCAATAGATCTTCCAAATATGGATCTTTTAGTGCAAAAGACAAAAGCACTTTCTTGAGACAATATTTTTCTGGAAGCTTCCACAGAAATTACTATAAAGTTTGAAGATCAGGTCTTAGTAGGTAAGCTCGTTTCCTTAAAACCTTTAAATATGACCATTTTTCACTCTACTATTATAGTTGCTTGGAATTTTGTTCAAGAACTCAAAATAGAAGATCTGTTTACCAACACTTTGTTATTCAAGTTTTGTTCAGGGCTGAAAAAATTAGGGTTTTTAACAATCATCCTTGAAATTTCCATGGCCTCCATATAGTCATAAATGAATGGCCTCTTGAGCTTAGCCTTGAGGAAATAAGTTTGGTATCTTCGACTTTTTGGATACAAATTTATGGACTCCCCCCAGAAGTATGATTGAACAATCTGCAAAAGATATAGGGAGTGTTCTTAGCAATGTCCTTGAAATAGATCCTAATCATCTCTCATGCAATAATGTTACTCATTTTTTATGCATTCAGGTGGAAAAAGATACAACCCAACTTTTTGTCGATGGTTTCATTTTCTCAAGGCTAAATATGAATCTTGCAAAAATAAAGTACAAATATGAGAGGCTTTTTGATTTCTATTGTGGCTGTGACAAGTTAGGTCATATTCATCAAAACTATTCTATTAACTTCAACTCAGAAGATGACCTTAGCTATAGCCCAAAAATTAGAGCGGAGGCTTATGATAATAAAAAATACTCTCAAAACAAAGGGCTATCGAAAGACCAACCTTTTAAACAATCTGGAATCCATTCTCCGTAAACTTCTTCCCCCAATTCAAATAAATGAAAACAGTGGTCCCACTGAAGTTTCTCCCCATTCAAATGTTCAAGTAGTTAAAGGGAAAGGCAAGTATTTTGAAGTTGAGCATCTCAGGCAAGGAATTGCAAAACTCATTCCTACTAAGGATGGTTTTAGACATGAATATTGTATTACTCCTTTGTTCGATAAAAGGAAGAACCCTAGTTTGCCACTTGATGATGAAGTCATTGTTCTTAATATATTAACTCGTGTTGGCACTTCTTTAAAGTCATTGTCTAATCATTTGTTTGGGAGTACACTTGGCATAGATCAATCGGTTTCTATTGACCGTTAGATAGCTATTATTGTTGATATTCCTCCTATCAATCAGAGTTTGTAGGCTTAATTTAATACTGCTCCCCATCATACCAACCCTTCCATCCCAACCACACAAGTGTCATCTGGACCGAAAGTAACCATTGATTATCTTTTGAACAAAAACCAGTTGTTAAAGAGCACCTTGGTAGATAATTTACAAGCCCAAAATATGTTGACCTGACCCACTCAGCTCCCCTTTACCATGTGACAATCTCATCGATCTTGGGCCTTGAGGACAACCCACTAGTGGTTAACAGATCCATTGTTGAACTCCTTGATTTCACTCAATCTCAAACCGGTTCACTTGGAATATCAAAAACCTCAACCCTAGCCCTATTGATCCATCAAAAGAAGATTCAAATGATGGGCCATCTTCATTCTTCAAGCACATCATATACCAATTCAAAGTAGTTGCCCATTCGAATATCAACCCTAAGCCAACTCATAATCTTTCCTTCAAGGTCAGTCCCGAGGGTAAAGCTTGTCTTTTTTTCAACTTTTTTCAGTTTAACGCACTCCCGAAATTCACCTCAATCCTAACCAATAACCCTCCTTCACACACTGAGATAAATATTGACCCCTCAGATGGATTCCTATGAACCAGATTTTCCCGTTTACCAGATTTTTCCGTTTTCACTCCTCAAACCTTGGTCAACCTAGATGAGGCACTAAAAAAAAGAAAGAATCTCATGGAGGAGAGAGAGATCCCAGGTTACCCTTAGAAAAATGGTTTTGAAGCTCTAATATTATTATTATTCAAGATGCAGGCCTATCCAACTCCATTATAGACGGTCCCTCTTTGCTTATTGGAAAGGAAAGTTCATAGAACTCAAAGGAGTTTTTAAAGAGGAAGAAAGGAAAAGCAAAGCTTGGAAGGACTTCTAAGAGATCCATGAAGAAGACTCATCAAGCAACTCACCATTACCAAACTATCCATGCAACTGGTAAGAAAGTCCAAGCTCAGTCAAAGAATATTTTTCCTTTTAATCCAAAGGCCAGGGTGACGGGGCATCCATTGTCACTTGAGGAGTCATGAAACTAATATCTTGGAATTGTTGTGGTCTTACCTGACCTCACGCAATTAGATATTTGAGGGCACTTATCAGGGCTCATAACCCTAATGTTATTTTTCTATCAGAAACTATGCTATCTTTTAAGGACACTACTACTGTTGTGAACAAACTAGGTTTTAGTTATTTTATGCATGTCCTACTCCGAAGAAATGGGGAAGTCTTTTGTTCTTGTATTGTCTTGGATTTAACTTTGATATTGTGCAATGTCTAGTAATATAACCTCTGTTTTAATGTATTTGGATTCTATTCATTTACCCTGGCTTCTTTCCCTGGTTTATTGTCCCGCCCAACCTAGTAAAATATATCATTTATGGGATAGTCTCACAAACATCACCGAAGCCTACCCTGGTCCATCCATAGCTACAGGTGACTTTAATTCCATCATTTCTCAGTCTGAAAAATTAGGAGGAAATCCTTTTGCTTAATCTTCCTCTCCTCACAATCTTCTTAGCTTTATGGATATTAGTGGTTATGCTGATTTTGGTTTTAATGGTCCTAGATTCACTTTGAGTAATAATGACTGGGGCTTAATCTCATCCGTAAAAGACTAGATAGGGTTCTAGCAAACATTCAATGGCTTAATCTCTTTCCTCAAGTTACTATTAAAACACTTTCTAGAGTTGCATCAAATCATGCCCCAATTCTTTTAAATGCCTCAAACTTTTACCCATTTCCCAAATCTTTCAAATTTGAGGAATTATGGATAAGAGATCTATTTAACGTTGAGATTATCCGTCAAGTTTGATCTTCCTCTTTTGAAGGATCCCTAGCTTTCATCCTCTCAAAAAAGTTGAAAGTAACAAAAAAAGCTTTAAAAGATTGGAACATTCACACTTTTGGCCATATCCAAAGCAATATGAAAATTCTCAATTCAAAACTCTTAACTATTAAATCTTAGAGAAACTCTTTTGTGGATTCCCTTAAAAAGGATCTCCAAGAGAACATAAATGAGCTTCTCGTCAGAGAAGAATTGCTCTGGAAATAGAAATCCTGCCTTATGTAGCTTTGATCTTAAAACAAATTTTTTCCATACAATCGCGACTATAAGGTGTCGTCTGAATACCATTGAAAGCCTTAAAATTGGGAATAACAATTGGACCTCGAATCATTCAATTATCATCTCCAAACTTCTCCATCATTTCCAAAACATTTATTCCTCATCCAATCCTCTACTAGCCAATCTTGATCATCTGTTCCCTAATAAACTTATTGAAAGCGACAATGAGTTTCTTTACTCCATATCTTTTGTTGAAGAGATCACCTCTATTGTTTGTTGTGTTCCATCCTCAAAAGCTCTTAGTCCTGATAATTTCACTAGTCTTTTTTACAAAACTTATTGGAAAATCATTAAATGTGTCCTTATTACAGCGGTTCAAAATTTCTTTGTTAGTGGGAAACTCCTTAGGGTACTTAACCACACTAACCTGATTCTCATTCCAAAAAAAGAAAACCCTAATGATGTCAATCAATTCAAGCCTATTAGCCTTTCAAATATCTGTTATAAGATCTTTGCAAAAAGTCTAGCCAATCGACTAAAAATGGTTCTTCCCAAAATAATATCGCCATACCAATCTGCTGTTATCCCGATGAGGCTTATTTAGGAGAACTCAATATTGGTTCAAGAAATTTTTCACCACATGAAAAAGAGGAAAAGGAATATAGGTCATATGCCATCAAATTGGACATGACTAAAACCTTTAATTCAATGGAATAAGCCTTTATCTTCTCTATCCTTCATTAGAAAGGTTTCAATTCTTGTTGGATCATTTGGATTAAGAAGTGTATTACCATTGTTTCCTACTCAATAATGGTTAATGACTATCCCCAAGAATTCTTTCAACTTACTAGGGTTTTTAAGGCAAAGTGATCATCTTTCCCCTTTCCTTTTTATATTAGGGAGTGAGGTGCTTTCTCGGCTCATTCCTATGAATAAACAGAATCATTCAATTCATGACTTTAGAATCTCCCGTAGTTTCCCTACTATTTCCCATCTTCATTTTGCCGATGATCTTTTTCTTTTTTGTAAGCCTTCTAGATCAATTGCTCAAGGTTTCTCTGATTGTCTCAATACTTGCACCTCTTGGTCAAGACAATTGATTAATCAAAGAAAATCTTATGTCCATTTTAGCAATAATACTTCTCATTCTGTTAAGTTGGAGATTAATTCATTTTTCAATTTTAAGATATCCCCCCTCTACAAAATACTTGGGTCTGCCACTCTCCAAAAGGGAAGATACAAATTTTTTTGTCCCGAATCTTATCGAGAGAAATCAGAATAAACTTCATGGATGGAAAACTAAAATCCTTTCTCAAGCAGCCAAAACTGTTCTAAGTAGATCTGTAGCTAGTGCGATTCCTAGCTATGCCATGGAAACTATTGCTTTTCCAAAATACATCACGCAACACCTTGATTCTATTTTTAAGGTTTGGTGGGAGATTGCCCATATAATGTTGAACCCTATAAAAAGAAATACTCCCCCATCTCCTGAAAGAAAATTTGCCACCCTAAATCCATTGGGGGACTGGGCCTTCAACTAATGGTTTTTTTTTTTAATTATGCACTTATTTCAAAATTCACTTGATCTTTTATTCAAGGTTCTAATAGTCTCTGGAAAGATACTTTTTCAAAAAAATACATCAAGAATGTATCTTTCCTTTCTGTTTCCCCCAAGCCTTCTAATTCTTGGTTTTGGAAATTCATCCTAAAATGTAGAGATCCCCCAAGGACCTTAGCTCTTGTTTCTGATACCAAATCAATAATAATATTTCAATAAAAATTTGGCATTGGGTTTCCACTCTCCCAACATACAAACAATGTAGAGATCTCCTCAACCAAACCCTTGTCTCATCCATCAGGATAATTCTTCCACCATCTCCAAGCTTATGCTGGAAGAACCACGTAGATGGAATTATTTGCTTCTCTTAGCTCTTTTCTCTGATAACATTGT
The DNA here is from genome assembly GCA_036559045.1 of Platycarya longipes. Taxonomy (NCBI): domain Eukaryota; kingdom Viridiplantae; phylum Streptophyta; class Magnoliopsida; order Fagales; family Juglandaceae; genus Platycarya; species Platycarya longipes. Next base: position 31,826,241 of record CM071798.1, on the reverse strand, counting down.
CAGAGAGATTCAAAAAATTCTTTTGGCAACTCAAAACTTCCAAATAATTCCTGACAAAATAAAATAAAAGCATCATTCTTTTGAAATTTTTTCTGTAAAGTTCGCCTATGTTGCTTTGACCAATACTCATGGTTCTATTGCTTCATCTTCTACTTCCATCAATTGGAAAAAATGTGGAAATTAAAAATTCAAGATCATCTGAAGCTCTTTCTCTATAAATTTTCCAATGATACTTTACCAATGAAGATAAAGATCCAAGAAATTATTCTATCGGAAGAAGAGAATGTGAAATGCCCTCTTCGTCAAGTGAAGCCTGAAGATCTTTCTCACCTTTTCCTCAAATGATGTTACTCTCAAATTGTTTGGAGAAATTCTTATTGGCTTCTTACTATAACGATATTTGCCAACCCTATCACTTATTGGGTCAACATAATAATTAATCCAGGGTCTATCCTCAAAATTCTTAATGAAGACTATCACAATTTTTAAATTTTTGCCACTTTAGCCATGGGCTGTATTTGGTTTATTAGAATCAAGCTCATTCATGACCACATCCCCACTACTCCCACACTCTTTGTCACTTTTGTTAGGAAAAGTTTCAGTGATGATACTCAAGCTTGATCTCAGACCTAAAGCTCCATTAGTGTCAAGGATGCCTTACTTCTAAACCCTTCAGATGTTCAGATCCTCTTCTTTAATGTTGTTGTTGTTGTTGTTAGGGATTAGGGATGCACCATTGCCTCATTATGCAGAAACAATTAGGGTATTACAATCATTGCAAGAACAGACTTACTCATTAGAAACAATCTTAATATAGGAGAAGCCTTCGCAGCATAGTTTGCTATTCAGAAAGCAAAACAAAGAGGGTTAGAGAAGATTATCCTAGAAGGTGACTCCAACATAGTGATACAAGCAATACACAACTCCTCACAAAGCCACGAATGGATCATCAATCCAATCATAGAAGACATCGAGAATTTTCTCACCACCTTCAAAATTTGGAAAGTGAGAAAAATTCATTAATCAGCTAATCGATACACGCATGATTTAGCGTAATAGGCAACGACAACGTAAGCTTTTGGTAACATCCCTTTAATTTAATTTTTCCTCAAGTCTCTTTCAATTTTATAGTCGTAAAGACTCTCCAAGGTATTAATTGTATTTTCTAAACTGCATATAAATGCTTTGTATTCCAGCTTTTATTAATATTAATATATATGTTTTTAGCTTGCTAAACAAAAAAGGGAAATTGCACTGTCAAGGAACCAAACAGGGCTTGATTCGGTTGTTGGCATAGTTGGGCTTGATTCAATTCTGATTTACCAAACACAACACGAACAAGAGGCGACAGGCGACGCAAGAATCGGATTGCAGGTACAGTTCCGATTTGAACAGGACAATCCTATATGTGGGCTTTATCGGAAGCCAAAGTATTGTGACACGTCAGAAAAAAACTTGTGAGCGTCATGTACTGCACCACACTATAGTGGAACCCAACTCACCCTCAAGTTCTCAACCCAGCGAATGTACACAGAAATCGAGAAAACCCAGACCTCCGCGCAACAACTTCCCCCAGACCAGAGTCCCAGACCACCGGCGACTCCTCTTCGTGTAGATCAGACCGGCGAGCTTCAGACCTCCGGCACAACCCCCTGCTTCCCAGACCAGACGGCGAATTTTCGTGTAGATCCAGGCCGCGAGCTCCATACTCCGGTGCAACTCAGTGCTGCCCACAAGCACAACTGCCGATTCCTCTTCGTGTTGATCAAGACCTCTGGCGCAACTTACTGTTGTATTTTATCCATAGGTTAAATTTCATCTTTCTTTATTTATTTTAGTTAGATGGAAGTGTTTGGAGGGAATTGAAGTAGTCGATGAAATTGAATGAATGCATCTTCGTTTCTCGACACCTACCTATCTACTACATCACATAGCATTTTGATTTGAGGTTCGTGTCAATCCTTTTCAAATTCATTTCTTTCTTTCTTTCTTTCTCTCTCTCTCTCTCCTCAATTCCAAAGAATCCCAATCTCTTTCTCGAACCTACTTCTTCTGTTCGTTCATACCCCGTCTCGGTATCTAATTTGGTTTTCCTAACGTAATCTGGGCAACCAAACATGGCGTAGTTAAGTGGACTTGCGTGATTTTACCTGTTCGTTAAACTTAATTTGTTGTTCTAATCGCGCTTTGACTTTGATACCCGTCTCTGACGCTTCTTCTAAATGCAGCGGTGGTTTCGAATTTAATTTCCAATTGGGGATTGGAATTGGATATATGGTTTCTGGAATGCGATCCCATGCTTGATGAGGCAAAATGTTTATCAAATCTAAGATGAAATGGGTTACACTTTCCCTCCTCATCTTATCTTTGTTATCTCTGCTGACCCACCTTTCTGTCACAAAGTTTTCGACTGCTGATTTAGTGCAGTACAGTGCAATGGCTGGATTGCGTGCTGATTTTGCTAATGTGATTGGATCACCGGTATGCTGAATGACTTGCTGTTTCCTAATGTCTTAGTGGTCCACATTTATATATATGTGCATTCGTTTTTGGGTATTTGTAAAGGGATTTGATGTTTTGTTTCCATTATGTTTTTTCTTTTTTGGTTACTATAAAGAAAAACAATTATGATTGTTTTGGTTGCAATATTACAGTTCAGAAGGAATAAGAAGATATGGGGGGTTGTGAAGTCGTTAGAGTCTTTACAGCCTTACGCAAATCCCAGAAGTAGCTATCCTGGTAATAATTATGCTCAAGCACCCTATTATGAGTAATGTTTATCTTTTTTATTTTTGAATTTTCTCTTTATTATTTGATTATTCATAAGATACCATTGAGAGGGTATGCCAGATTGCTCTTCCAAAAAATGTCATTGAGGTGTTCCACTTTATGTGATCTGTAAAATGGCTACCTTAAGTTTCATTAAGACAGATAATTTTCGCTATAACCTACCTTTTCTAAGTTGCTACGATCTAATAAGCTGTCTAGTTTTTAATGGTGGTAGTAGGATCATGAAGTTGGTGTTTTACTTGCTTCTAAAAGTATCTTATCTCATGTGTTTGAAGTGCCATTCCAAGCTTGTCTTCCAAATGGCCTGCTTTTTTTCTTAATTCATTGTTTCATAAAATGATGTACTCATGCTGTGTGTTTTTTGGATCATGGAGTTCTGTACCCCTTCCTTCAAATCCCAGTAGAGCTTATAAGTTTGATGTTAAGACAAAGTTGATTGCTTCATATTTGGACTTTGGGCTGTTGTAATAATTTGCAATCCATCTCAAACACAAGCAGTATGCAATGTCAAAGCAGTTGACTTTTGGGGAAGAAAAAAATGAAAAATAAAAACAAAGTCAGGTACTCTAAAGGCCATGAATGGTCTGCAAGATGTTTGGATTTTGTTTTTAATTTGTGGGTATCTAGAACTATGAACATATAGTATCGAAAACCAACTTAAAATAAGAAGAATGGATGTAAGATTTTGAATTCTCCTTTTCAAAAATAGAAAAGGAAAATTCTTGTACCCTCTCCTACGCTTACTTTGATAGGACTAAATTAGTCGTAGGATTCCCACATATTAAATGGATTTTAAATTAATAGAAATGCTTGAATATATATAGTAGTCATTATTAATGGATATCACTATCGAAGGAATGGAGAATTTTAGCAGAATTTCTGTCCCAAAATGAAACATATTAGCTTTGATCGATTAATGTGGGTTCTTGACTGTCTAGTTCCGACCTTTATATGATTATTAAGTATTTCTTTCTTTGCTCTGCAAGATGCTATATGACCATAATATTTTGTTGTGGATTTGGCAGAACTTTCTCTGACCTCTATATTGGACTGTGGATACTTCTTTTAGCTGTGAAGACCATTTTTATTTTTGCATCCTAAAATACAATTTGCAATAGCAAGACTGTGGATACTTCTGTCACTTCTCGTCAGAATTGACTCCTTTCCTTTTGTTTCTCACCCAATTTCCTGCACTTCTGGATGGAATTATCTTCTTGTCATCTTGGGTTTTACCTTTGCCCCCGTGTATTGAGGATGTGCTCATAGAGAAGGCTAGTGGTAGACATATTTTTTAGTTTGTATCGAGGGAGCTGTTGTGATAAGAATCACTGTGAGGAGTTGGAAGGTGGTGAAATACTTACAACTAGGCAGTGTCATGGTGGATTGGCTGGTGCTGACGGTGGAAGCAAGTGTGCAGTCAGAGACTTGTAAAGAGTGTTTCAAGATAATCAGTGTTGGATACAGCATCTACCAGGCCCAATGGTGTTCCAATGCTTTCAGTTCCTATTTGATAGTGGCAGAATACAGTGGTGGAGGGAAATGAGGCTCTTTGTTATTTTGGATGGTATAGATAGGAAGGGTTGGGCATGTTTTGCCTAAATGGAATTTATTGAGCACAGTTCAGATGATCTTTGTTGTTTGTTGTATGTCAACAAGTTATGGCTCTAAATTGCTCAACCTAACTGTATTCATCTCTTTTGTACAGAATTATTATTCTTCTGATTCGTTATTGTTCCCGACACTGCCACCTAAAAGATTTGACTGATGTTGACTAAGGAATTGCTTTTAAATAGATGAACATTATGTTTTATTTCAAGCAATTTTTGCCTAGTAGCAACTTGGCTTTTACGGGATGTTTGATGTAAGATGTTTTTGAAATTTTTTACACTTTTGAAAAACTTCTAAAGATGGATTATGGGGTTTCATAAAAGTTGTGGGACTGATAAAAATGAGTTTAGATTGAGAAAGTTTTTGAGAGATGGTGTTATTGGCGTCTGAAAAAGTTAATTGAAGATACGGAGGGAAGAAAATTTTTGTCAGTTGTTTATTTTAATTTGCTACTGTCGTTTTGGTATTTGTTTTTGTTATGGAATTAAAGTATGATGTTTGATGATTGAGACTGTTTTGGTGTAAACTTATGGGAAGTTCTTGGGAAATGTTTGAGAAACTTTTGGGAAATTTTTGGTTCCCAAACATAATGCTATTCATTGGGAATGAGAGTGGCCACTTCCTGCAAAAATGCTGAAGGGTAGCGTCCCATATTAGGTGGGAGCAGCATTGAATCTAACTACATTCATTGAGGATGGTAAGGAACAAGAGATGAGGGATGACAGCAGCAAAGAAGTGAAAAAAAATAAAAATAAAAACCCATGTCATAATGCTTCATGGGCAGCATAAGGCTTTGATTGGTAGAGACGATAAAAAAATAGTTCTCCTTGAGTGGTATCTCACTGACAGCTCGAGCCCCCTTGGGAGGAGGCCTTCTTAAAAGGCACTCGTCAGTTTGCTCGGCCCCTTTCCTATTCTGCTTTACCGCCTATTAAGTTGATTTTGAAATACTAACTTTCAGGGCTCTTAAATGAGTGTAATATGGGTGTAATAGTATATTTATTTTTATTCATTTTGGTTTTCATATTTCTTACTCAGCTGTATAAATGGAAAAGGTTCAAATGAGTGGTTCTGGTGGGCTTGCTTCTTTTTGGCTATAGAAATTGCTAATTTTGTGGTTTCTATGGATGTCATGACTCATTATTTGATCACCTTTTTTTTTGCTTGTTTGTTAATCTGGGATTTCATGCACTATATCTTTTTTTCTTTGCAGTTCCGAAGGAACGGAGCAATGGTTTCATTTATGCAAAAGTTTTTGGTGGGTTTGCAAATATAAGATCTTCGGTATGACTCATTAATGCATGAATTAATCTCACCTAAATTTTCTTTAAGAAGTTGTAACAAATTTGTTATTTCTAGATATGTGATCTGGTCACCATATCCAGGCTTCTAAATGCAACCCTTGTCATTCCAGAGATTCAAGAAAGTACTCGTTCAAAGGGCATTAGGTATTCTGTTTAGCTTTCTTGACCTTTCATGATCAGCGTCTATGCTAATCATGCAATTCTTACACCTTTTTTTTCCAGTTCTAAGTTCAAGAGCTTTTCCTATCTCTATAATGAGGAACAGTTTATATCATCGCTAAAAAATGATATCATGATTGTGAAGAGCCTACCTCAAAACCTAAAGGCAAAGAGGAATGAATTTCCTACCTTCAGGCCCAAAAGTTCAGCCTCTCCAAAATATTATATGGAAGAAATTCTACCAAAGTTAAAGAAAGCCAAGGTGGTTGGATTGGTTCTTACTGATGGTGGATGCCTGCAGGTAATTTTAATGTTCTATGCATATACATTTTTATCTGTTTGCAATAGATGTTTGCTTATTTGAGCATAGATTTTCCATTATCAAATCTAGTAAATTACAATTGTTGAGGTCAAGCATGGAAATATAAAGGGTCCACTATACATTATAGTATCATGGGAATTGGCAAGATTGACAGAAAGAGGAAGAAATGGAAATAGGAATGAATTTCGTTGTCACCTATGTTGAAGAAAGGTTTTGAACCCTGTATAGAATGAAGAGAAGCCTAGGATCTTCCTCTCAACAGTGCTGCTTGAGGCTCCCCTCTATAATTTGTTTTTCTATGTGAATGATTATTACGAAACATGTAACACCCTAATAGGCCCCAAACCACATGGCCTATTTGCTAAAAAGACTAATCAATGATATAATTTGAGCCCTATCAAAACCTTATATAAAGGAAAAACTTGTCATTCCCAAGCAATATATTATTTCACTCACCACCTACCTTTATCTTTATCAGATGAGATATTGCAATCTCCCCCCTTAAATTCTCAACATCCTCATCGAGCTCATCCGTTGTAAGTGGTAATCCCTAAGTGTCACATTTTTGGTTGAGATATACTTTGATACTATTTATATCGCCCTAATAGAAAGTCCAAATCACATGACTTATATTCTAAAAGACTAGGCAATGATACAATTGGATCCTCATTGGAACCTTGTAAAGAGCATGGACTGTCAAAATTAGCCGAAGTACCTCTTAGAGGTATGTACTTCTTATTAAATAAACAATACAATCGTTTTAGGGTTACAAAGACTGAGAATTCAATTTGAGTCTCAACAAACTTCTAACTTTATCTTATCTACATATGTACAAGCTTAATTTAAATACAAGATAATATTAAAAGCCATATCCTATTAGGGGACTGCCACGTCATAGTAAAAAAAGCTGTAGTTTCCTTTGATACCCTTCCTCAAATTGATGCTCGCGAGTCGACTAGAAGCAATTTGCTAACTAAGTATTGATGTTATTGTCGAGTTAGAGTTTTGGTGAAGATATCAGTTACTTGGTGTTCAGTGGGTACATGAGGGAGAATGATAGTTTTAGACTCATAGGCATCTCAGATATAGTGACAATCAATCTTAATGTGCTTCATACGTTCATGAAAAATTGGGTTGGCTACAATTTGAATGGCACTTATATTATTAGCTACTTGGTGTTTTCCTTTTCAAGTAATGTGAGATTTCATACACTACCTATCCTTATCCTTATTATATGGGGTATCACAAACATGAGTATGATAAGAAAACTAGTGGTATAAAGCTCCTTTAAAGGGTTTGCCAGTTCCGTTACTAACCTGTTCTATGAAACAGTATTCTTATTCCTTTACTTAGACTCCTTTTTCTTGTTCTCTTTTTCCTGAATTCTGCAGTTTGATTGTTTTAGTTCAGTTCTTCTAGTTTTGGAAACAAATATACTAAGGTCTTGTTTGTTTACAAAAACTTCTCATCCTGTCTCGTCTAATAATTACCAATTTTTTAAATTTTCACACAAAATAATATAAATACTTCAATCTTTTCAAATTCCAAAACAAAAATAATATTAAAAATAGATATTTTAACAATATTTTATTCTACTTTCAACTTTTATCTCAATTTATTTAATCTTATCTTATCTCATCTTTAAAACAAACGAGGCCTAATATGTTGTGTTAATACTGGGATTCTGATTTAGATAGTGATTGTTTTTAGTATAGAGTTGGTGAGTTGGAAAGGTGAAAGCTATTTCATGTTTTGCCAATGGATAGTACCATTATCTATTATCTGATAGTTTTGAATATTGCTGGTGTTACTTGTATTTTTATAATGTATTGAGTTGTCACTGAGGCTTGAATAGCATTTAGTGGCCTTACACTTGATTTTATCTTAACCTTGCTTTCTCCCCAAGTTGAGCAAGGAGTTTTTAGATCAAATATGCCTTTTTTAGATCATGTCTTCCACTTCATTTTAGGTACGGGTGCTACCCACACCATATGGGTTGGGGTAGCCACCCCGCGCCCCTCATGGGTGGGGGGGGGGGGGGGGGGTTTTCACCCCCAGACACTGGGGGCATCTTGGGCCCGGGGTATCCCTCCCCGGTGCCGTGGGGCATCTTGTGAGCCTTATTGTTATGACGTCGTTGGAGTTCAAATGAAGCAACAACACTTTGGGTCCTTATTTACTTGCTGTTTGAGTCTTTCATTTAATTGTTGTTTGAGTCCTTGTAGTAGTATCTTTTCATAGAGTCTATTATTTTACTTTACATGTGTCATTTGTGTGTTTGTCTAGTCGGTTATCCCTACTAGAATATAAGGAAAAGAAGGCATTGAAAATAGGCATCTGAGATCATCTAACAATTTACTGTAATTTTCCTTTTTGGAGGAAGGAGTGGCCTCGAACACACTTCAGCATGATTCAATTCATCCATTTCCTGTGTTGTCACTTTCATCCATTGTTGATCATAGGAGCTTACATCACTGAGTTACTATTTCTGTGCTATTTTATTGGTAGAACCCTAACACATCTTGCCCCAGAAATGATAGGAGTTGAAATTTGAAACTCTTCTCAGGTAATGATGATAGCCACCTCCAAATATTATTCATTTACTTAACTTAGGGCAGTCTACCACAAGATTGAGTAGGAGCCTGAACCCAAACCTCCTTCTACCTAGAGAGGGGCTGGGTTTAGCAGATGGCCCCCTCCCCAAAAAAAGTAGCATTTATTAGTTAAGGGAATTGGTTGAGCTCAGGAAAAAAATCTTAGGAACTCATTGAGGCATATTTAATGTGTTCACTTGTAGTTTTATAATGTGTTGACCTTGTGGGTTTTTTAGATCACATATGCCTTTTGTAGTTCATATTTTCCACCTCATTTTAGGTAGGAAACCTAAATTTTAGGTTTTTCTCTTTCATGACTTGTTGCCATCTTGCCCCAGAAACTTTAGAAGTTGATTTTTCAAACTTATCTTAGGTAACAGATTCTGATAACCTCTTCTAAATTATTATTGATTAATGGTGAAGTTCCGCTAATAAATCTTGAAGTCGAGCATATTTTGCAGTTTTATAAGAATTTATTTACCTGGTAATTCTGTTGGAACCATGTTGGAGTGCCTTCTTTTTATTTGATCGATGGAGAGGAGGTTAGTTGGCTGAAGCATTCTTTCGAGGAATCAAAGGTTCTAGAAGTTGTGAAAGCTATAAATAGAGATAGGACCCGGTCCCAATGGGCTTTCCTTTGTATCTTTGGGCTTGTTGGATTTCTTTCAAGAAAGAAAAGGTGTTTGGTATTTATTCAATGAATATCATGCTAAAGAAAGTTCAAAAGTGTTGTTATCTATGATTTTTTGTCCAATTAACTTTGAGAGTAGATTTTATAAGATTATTGCCAAGGTTTTAACAAATAGAAAAGATGCTATTGAAGATTATTCTTAAATATCAAAATGCTTTTATCGGAAGAAGACAGTCCATTGACTTCGTACTAATTGCCAATGAATACCTAGATTGTGCAACAAGGTCAAGAAAGCCAAGGGTACATTGTAAGTTAGATTTAGAGGAGGCCTATGACTCTGCTAATTGGGATTTCTTGTTAGTTTATTAAGGAGATGCGGATTTGGGTACAACTTTCCTATGGTTTTTCCAACAATTTTCATTGCACGAGATGGGGCATCCCTTGTCCTCTTTACTTATTGTCATTTTTATGGAGCCCGAGTAGAATAATCTCTGATATGTTGTCTAGAGGCTTTATATCGAGTTCTCTTTGTGGGGATCAACCATTGACGAAGATGTTATTTCCCATTTGCAGTTTGCAGATGACACATTGTGTAACACCCCTCTCCCCTAGGGTTAAGAAAATGTCATTTTTAGAAATCTAAGGGACTAGTGTGCTACTAACCTTGACTTTAAGGACATGTTTGGATAAGATGAAAGTTGAACGTTAAATAAAATATTGCTAGAATATTATTTTTTAATATTAATTTTATTTTGAAATTTGAAAAAATTGAATTGTTTATTGTATTTTGTGTGGAAGTTTGAGAAAGTTGTAATAATTAGATGAGATGAGTTGAAACAAAGCTCCGGATCCCGATGGATTTATTATGGCTTTCTTTCAAGAGTTAGGATGTGTTGAAGGACAACGTTATGCGGATTTTTCATGAGTTTCATCTTAGTCAAAAATTTGAGAGACCCTTAATGTCACTTTTATTGCTATAATTCCTAAGATTGTGGGAGCGATGGAGTTAAAGGATTTTCGTCCAATAAATTTGGTAGGAGGGATGTATAAAATAATTTCGAAGGTGTTTGCAAGTCGTAAGAAATTGGTGATGGATAAAATAATCTCCAAACCACAAAATGACTTTGTTCGGGTGGGCGGATGGAATTCATGGGTGGGCAAATCCATTGGAACATAAGATTCAATTGGTTGGCCCAGGATTGGGAATTGAATACTTTTGTTGACTTTTATAGCCTCATTTACCTATTTAGACCAAATACGCAACATGAAGATGGTTTGTGGTGGATACCAGCAAAGAAATGAGTGTTCAGTGTGTGTACCTTTATAAGGCTCTCACACAAGGACTTGATCTTCAGTTTCCCTAGAGGAAGTTTTGGCATCATAAGGTACCCCCCAAAGCGGTTTTTTTTTGTGTGGACAACTGTATTAGGCAAGATCCTCACTACGGACAACTTGAGAAGAAGACGAGTTATCATAACCGACTAGTGTTGCATGTGTCGTAGAGGAGAGGAGACGGTAAACCATCTTCTTCTACATTGTGAGACATTGTGAGACAACTAGTATTCTCTGGAATGAAGTTTTTGGCAGATTGGATATTGCTTGGGTAATGGCGGAGTCTATGGTGGCTGTTGTGGCATGTTGGACGTCAATTCGAGACAGACGACAGATCAAAGTAGTTTGGAAGATGATCCCTATCTGCATAATGTGGTGTTTGTGGCAGGTGCGCAATGAGCGGAATTTCGAGGACAAAAAGAGATCGACTGAGGAGCTTAAAGCTTTATTTTTTAGAACTCTATGTACTTGGTACATTGCCGTGGATTTTAATGGCATGGACATGCAGGATTTTCTTGTTTCTAATGCCCCTACTTGATAGGGCATAAAGTCTTTGTAATTGACAATTTGCCCATTCTTCCATTAATACTACAGGTTTACTTATCAAAAGATAAATAAAAAGTGACTTTGTTCGAGGTTGTCAAATTTTGGATTCAGTTTTGATAGCAAATGAATGCTTAGATAGCCGGCTGAGGGATGGTATTCGGGGAGTATTATGCAAGTTGGATATGGAGAAGGCTTATGACCATGTGAGTTGAGACTTTCTGCTTTATATGGTAAGGGGATGTAGATTTTGAGAAAGATGGTGTGGTTGGGTAAATCACTGTGTTTTGACCGCTCGCTTCTCCGTGTTAGTTAATGGTAAACCTTGTGGTTTTTTTTTCGAGTTCGAGGGGTTCGAGACAATGAGATCCGTGATCTCCATTTTTATTTGTCTTAGTAATGGAGGCTTTGAGTCGAATGGTGGATGCTACTATTCAGGGAGTCTTTCTTGTTGGTTTTGCCGTGGGAAATAATAGTAACGGATTATCCATCTCCCACTTATTGTATGCAGATGATATCTTAATCTAGTTGGATGGGGGAGGAAAACAAATTTAATCTAGTTGGATGGCCAAAAGTGTGAAGTCCAAAGGAGGTGAGTGGTTTGGGAGTGCGTAATTTGATCATTTTTAATAAAGCACTTTTAGGGAAGTGGTTGTGGAGATTTCACTTAAAAGAGGATTTGTTGTGGAGAATGATTATGGTGGGGAAGTACAGATGTGATTGGGGATGTTGGAGCTCTAAGGAGGGTTGGGGGACATATGGAGTGAGCCTTTGAAACTTTCTTCGGAAGGGGTGGAAGGTGTTTGCAACACTCATCAATTTTGAGGTTGGTGAGGGTACAAGAATCGGTTTTTGGCTTGATAAATGGTGCAGAGAGAGAGCCCTATTTGCTGCATTTCCAAGAGTTTTCAGCCTAGTGGTAAATCAACATGTTGTTTCTGATGTGTTGTGTCGCAACAATGGCATAGTGTGTTAGAATATGACTTTTTCCAGAAATATTTAGGACTGGGAAGTGGAATGAAGTAGATTTTTACAGCTTCATTTACTCTAGGCAGTTAGGAGGAAATGGGAGGGATATAATGCTGTGGACACTTTAGAAACAAAAAGTTTTCTGTCAAGTCATTCTACAAGGTGTTGCAAGCCCACCAGCCGGTTGTGTTCCCTTGTAAGGCCATATGGAGAGCCCCAGCACCACCCTAAAGTTGCTTTTTTCACTTGGTCAGCGGCTTTAGATACATTTTTGACAGCTGACAATTAAAGAAAAGATGGTTGATTGTCGTGGAATGGTACTACTTGTGTAAGAAAAATGGGGAGATGATCGATTATATATTTCTGCATTGTGAAGTGGCAAGAGAGCTATGGGATGGACTACTTAGGAGGGTTGGTTTGTATTGGGTTATGCCCAGGAGTGTTGTGGACCTCCTAACATGCTGGAATAGGTACACCATTAATGCATTAAGCTGGTTGGGAGTGGAGAATGATCTCTCTATGTTTATGATAGTGTTTATGGATGGAAACAAATTAGAGATGCTTTAACAACAAAGAGAGGACCGTGGGGGAAATCTGGAACTTTTTTATATTTTGTTTGGTTCAATGGTTTTCTGTTATTGTACTAAAGGAAGGGAATATTTATGAATTTTTGAGTTTTTTTCAGCTTGTTAAGAGTGTAACTAGGTGTCTCTTTTGTGTATCCCCTGAGTACATGGGCTTTGTCTTGTTGCATTCAATCAATAAATGTTATTACTTATAAAAAAAAAGAGTCTTCTTGTATCCAAACAACCCCTAAAATTTTTTTTCTTAATGAAGCACCAGTTACAAAAAATTCATATATAAATAGTCAATTCTTATTAAAATCCACTGAAAACATAAAAGGAATACGAGGAAGCACTTATTAAAATCAGTCAAGTCTCATTCGCTTAAAAAAAAAACTTATTAAACTATCAGTTAAATACTCAATAAGCAACACATCATACAATAAACATAATCCAAACATGGGGTTTCTTTGAAAACATGCATACTCATAGCTATACACGTAAATAACATGAACTTGAACTGTGCATAAAATACTTTGACTTGTCATAGGCCAATAGACATTGTTAGCCCCCGTGAGTTAGGGTTAGCGGTTTTAAAATATTTTGTTTCCGCCTGTGGCCGCAGGATGGAAATCCATACCTAAAGAAGACAACACTAGGTGCACTACCAGCGTGTATATCCTGGCAATGCAATATGCCCCTTAACCTTATGGTACTATTTTCATATCATAACATATCTTAACAATCATTCTTCATCATAATCATACATGCATACTTTCTTGTCATATCTTGCCTTATCATATCATAGATTTCACTTGAAATCATAGTATTTGAAATCATAATCTTTCATAAAATGTTGTGATACATGTTTCCTCACATAATCTTGACATTTCATAAATATTTTGATGCCTCCACATAAAATTATGATTTATCATAAAATATTTTGATGCATGACTCTTCACTTAAAATCATGGTTTTTCATTAAATATCTTGATACATATGTCATACAACTAACTTGAAACTTCTACATAAAGTCATGGCATTTATAAATCTATCATCACAGTCAAAATCATTTCCTTCACGACTTGGGTACATTAAATGGGACTTTCAATGGAGGACATACATGCATATTTTAAAAAAATAAAATAAAAGTATGTCGTTTACCGTACATACGTATAAGAGTATGATTATGCTACTTATCTTTTAGCGTTAATAATAAACATCGAGAACACATAAAATTGGAAGCTGTATTTCGTTACCCAATTAAAACCAAATCTAGAACATTCCGATTTGTTCTTCCTCCACCAACTTCTTCTTATAGCGATTTCTCAATTCGCACAAGAGCCTCAAAACGATGGACCATGGTTCAAATCTTGCTCGGTCGATTCAATCTCCAGGAAGAGCACAGGTCGATTCACATCCATAAACTCCCATGTTCAAATCGTGTTTGCCCTCTCGTGTTCACATCTGCATTGATGCCATGTACAGGTTCATTCATGGCCATAAGATTGATCCATTCAATCTGCATACTACCACGTTTTTGCTTTTGTCGCATGGTTTGCTTTGAATCTTCTTCTTTGATTTTGTTGAGATATTTGCTTTTGTTGCTCGGATTCTACTTTTGGTCTAGTTCGAGGCTGGGAAAGAGAATATGTGGGTATCTGGTAATCGGAATGGTTTTGTAATCAGGTCAAGTTGGAATTGAGGTTAGCGGGTCGGTCGGGTGAACAACCTATTTAAGAGAGGGAGAGAATGAGAACAACATAGAGAGATATAGACGGGTAGCTAACCTGGAGAGAGAGCTTACGTCGAGTGAGGAAGAGAGAGAGTGAGGGAGACTAACCAAGCGAGTGAGAGAGTGTGTGTAGAGAGAGAACCTTACCGAGATGTGGAAGGTGGTATAACTTTGGATTGGTCTTTACGATCCCGTGCGTGGGGTACATGAGGGGTGGAGGGAAAGAGAGGAGGGCACAGCTTGGTGGTGCATATCCTAGCTTGCAGAGGAAGGATCACGGTGGCAGGTGTAGGCAATGGATGCTAACCACGGTGGTTTGGGCATGAGCTAGTGGCATGTTTTGGTCCGAGGCGCAAAAACCAGTGGTGGTTGTCTCCAAGTGCTGCTGTTTTTGGTGTTTTATATGTACAGGATAAATTTATAATTCTAAAGAATTTTGTTTTAAATATCTAAGAACTCACGAAATATCATTTCATAAGAAATATAGGCTTAACCCAAATAAAATTATCAGGTAAAAATATTTATGAGGTTTTACATAAATCATGGGTCCGTGGGCCTAAAGTCAAATCCACCCCAATCCTAAGGATTTTATGACCTGGGTTTTACACTTCCCGTCTACATGGCTTGCATTGATGGATTCGAATAAAATTTCACTTAAATCATTAAAGCCAAAAAGGTGGGAAAAGAACAACCATTTTTGGAGGTTCTCTTCCTCTTGCTTATTCAATAGTATTCTGTAGAAAAGTTCTTTTAGCTCTTTGTATCCTCAAAATGGTTGTTGAAAAAAGTTTTTAATTGTTTAAGATGGAATTGATTATTATAATATTGGGTTTTCTCGTCTCTTCTTACCTATAAAAAAAAAAAAAGTTTTCTCGTCTGCATTTTAACTCTTTGAGAACATGCCCGTATACAGTCTACTTTCTCTCATATACTGCATTGGCTGAAAAAGAAACATATTTGTTAATAAATAAAAGTACTGTGCAAGAGAAGTCAAAAGTTAAGTGAATTATTATCATTAATAAAATTCTTGTGTACTGATTAAAAAAAAAAAAAAAAACAGAACAATTGTTTAGATGGGTTAAATGCCTGGTCATGATCCTGCCCTTTTAAATATATTGAGACTTTTACTTGCTCGTTGGTCACATGGGAAGTTAATTTCTGTTTGTTTATTAGTTTTTTTTTTTTATAAGTATTTCTGTTTGTTTATTAGTGGTCATCCAGTTCCATTTATTCTTCTTCTCAGAGTTATCACCATTCCCATTTAATAATGATTTCAACTTTAATATGTCGGGATGATTGACCAGTTTGCGGCTTAGGATGTCTAGTGTGCGTGCCTTTTTCTTTGGTTGCTAACTGCATACTTATTGAGTTACATTGCTATACTGTCCATTATTTAAATTTATTCTCTATTAAACTGTAAGGATCTATTTCAAGCAATTTTCATCTTCTTCAGTCCATCCTTCCACCTAGCATGGCTGAGTTTCAGAGGCTTAGATGCAGAGTTGCCTTCCATGCACTGCAATTCCGTACAGATATTCAGATTCTTGGGCGCCAAATGCTGGAGAGGTATGAATCTTGGAACGAATATTGATCTCTAGACAGCTAAAATTCCTGATGCGATGAATTTGTGGTGGTCTTTGCTCTCACGGGGAATACCATGATAATAGTCCCAAGTTTCAAAATTGCTTTAGCTTGCCAATGGAGGGATTTCAACAAAGGGTTTCTAACCAAAGAAATAAATAAATGGGTTTTCTAGAGGAAAAATCCTGTTATATGTCATTATAATTATGCATATGTAACACCAAAGTCAGAAAGTTCTTGGCTGTAACTCCCAAATCTCAGAAATTATTTGCCTTCCCTTCATATGAGTATTTGGTTTGTGCTTTTCCACAGGTTACGACGATGGGGCCAACCTTTCTTAGCTTTTCATCCTGGCTTATTGAGAGACACCTTGGCCTATCATGGTTGTGCAGAACTCTTTCAGGTCAGCTATTGGAGCCTGTTCCCTTCTGTATTGGATGTTTAAGTTTTCTCTAATGTATCATTGTTAAGAATTGAAATGTCCATTTTATATTCTTTACTCTAAATAGTATCAATTGTTGTTTGAATGTTCTTGTGCTTCTATGTTTGATAACTAATTCAGTTTTTGGACTTCAAGTGAAAGAGATATTTTCGCATTCCCATACATTTCTACCTCAATCATGACTGCAAAAAGTTTCATTTAATTCTCTAGCTTTCCTCATCTTGTTACGTTATTCTTTTAGGATGTTCATACTGAACTTATACAGTATCGGAGGGCACAGATGATCAAACGAGGAATTGTTAATGAGGAACTAAGCGTGAATTCTCACTTGCGTAGAGAAAATGGCTCGTGTCCCCTCATGCCTGAAGAGGTATACTTGGTGTTATTACCATAAATGTTATACTACTTGTAGTATTGAGTAGTGTCTAGTGTTCCAGATTCTAAATACGCTATATTTGGCTAATTATATCGTGTTTAGTATAATATAGTTAAGCCAATTATACTACATCTAAACACAATTCTTGTAGAAAACGCAATTCTTTATGATATCGGCTAAATGATTCTAAATAGGACAGGTCAAAAAGCACAAGTGGTGGTCAAGGCTTATGACTCTGTTATCTGAATTGCAGGTGGTATTTTGCAACTAAGGCTTGCAAGATAGCTTAATCATGTGTAAAAAATAGCAACAGATGGAAATATAGTTTAATGAAGTTGCCACTAAGTTTAAATAGCATCATGTGTAATTTATACGGGTCTCAGTCACTCTTAGTCATTAGAGATCGACGAGAGTATATTGCAATGTCCATGTTAGTGCTTTCACGTTTAGGGTTTAAACTTAAGCAAATCCTAACTTCCTGCCTATTTTGTGATAACAAAGGATCTCTCTTCTGCATTGCGGCTTTCATTGATTTTCACTTTTGTGAAAATAATCGAGTATTGGTGAAACAGATATCCCAATGTTATAAAAAACATGCACCACATAATTTTAGTATGGTTATTTGTAGTGCATCAATTTGCGTATGCAAATACTCTGCAGGTTGGAATTCTCCTTCGTGCAATGGGCTATCCTCCTAAGACAATAATATACCTGGCTGGTTCTGAAACTTTTGGTGGTCAACGTGTTCTGATCCCTCTTCGTGCCATGTTTACCAACTTAGTAGATCGCACTTCCCTTTGCAGCAAGAAAGAGTTGTATGACTTGGTTGGACCTGAAACCCCTCTTCGTCTAGATCTTTTACAAATGCCTCCTGCCAAAAGTGAGGAAGAACTAAAAGAAGAATGGAAAAAGGCTGGTCCTCGGCCTCGTCCTCTGCCTCCACCTCCTGATAGACCTATTTATCAACATGAAAAGGAAGGCTGGTATGGTTGGATTACAGAGCTTGACACTGAACCAGACCCTGCACCCATGGATCTGAGGATGCAAGCTCACAAGTTACTATGGGATGCTCTTGATTATATCGTCTCTGTGGAAGCCGATGCATTCTTTCCTGGTTTTAACAATGATGGCAGTGGATGGCCAGATTTCGCAAATTTGGTCATGGGACAGCGATTGTATGAGACTGGTTCTTCTAGAACGTACAGACCAGACAGGTAAGATGGCATGAAACTGATATCATTAAGTGGTTAAGAGGTTCCAAAACAAAAAGTGGTTATAGCGTTGATAAGATGATCAACGGGAATTAAATCAGTGAATAGATTGTTTTCTAAATTACCTTTGAAAATACTTGTGCTGAAATAACAATGCAAAATACTACAAATGAAAGCACTGCTTTGGCAATAAAATAACTTTTAAAATGCCGTTGTCAGTGCATCCGCCCATCCCCCACAAAAGAATCAAAAGCCAATTGAACAAAATCGATTTGTTTAAGTTGTAAGGGGTGGTTCAGTATGGAATTTTATAACAAATAAAATTTGGTTGAATTTTATCTGTTTGCATACACGGAAGCCTTCTACCTATACTTCTTTTGTTTTGCGTGAGAATAATGTTATTGCCAAAGCATTGTTTTCACTTGTAGTATTTTGTATTGTATCTGGATCTAATACTTTGAGCGCATAGACATGGACTCAAGAAGGTATTTTTTAGCATCACCATTCATGGGATATCTGCATCACTGTTTTTTGTAATTATTATATTTACTTAATGGAGTTCTACTTGCAAGCTGGTATGGAAGGTGTCCGCTGAATTTGCAAGATTTGATTTGTTGAGAAGTTTAAGATTTTAAATCCTCTTGCAAATCAAATATTGTCATGTCAGCAATGTGGAGCATGCCCTCCACACCGGCGTGTAAATTTAAGTTTCCTATTTCACCTAGTATTTGGTTCTCCATCCGTTGTTTTTTCTTTTTAATTTTTAATCTTCTCTGGGCAGAAGTACTGGGTATCTTCTTTATGAGAAACGTTTAACAGTTGAAACCTAAACTTTCTATGGATGTTATTAAATAGCTTTGTTGCTCTTTGACCAATTTTTGGTCGCTACTATTCTTATAAAAAAGTCTTCATGAAACTTGTACTTGGAATGGTTTTTGCTTTTGTATCATTCTTTTCATTTTCTGACATTATCTGGTTTTGCAAACAGGAAAGTTCTTGCAGAACTTCTCAGCATTACTCGTGACAATATGTACCATACCAAGTACAATTGGACCCTCTTTGTGAGGGAACATCTTAACAAAAGCTTGGGGGAGGAAGGCCTCACAAGGCAGTCCCTCTTATCAAAACCAGCTTCATTCCTCTCACATCCACTCCCTGAATGCTCCTGTAGAATAACTTCTCCCCACATTCCAACAGATGTAAAAGGTGACGATGGCAGGATTCTGTATGGAGGGGAAGATGATTGCCCCAAATGGATGGAACATGGCGACAAAGCTGTTGCTTCAGAGTCAGCTGGGAAAGAAGGGGGCAACTTTGACAATGAATTGGAATATGAAATTGACACCACAGTTGAATTGTCAGAATCTTATGACACTGGTGGTAAATCTAATGTTACTCTGGTCTGGGACCAGGATGAGGAAATGGACCCAAATGACTAGAATAGGGTGTGCAGATTACTTACCATTTGCAGCGGTATTTGATATTCAACAATTTCTTACTGGAGTAATGTTATGGCGGTAATGGTTGAAGAAACACTTTTTATCATTCAGCGGCTTCTACTAACCCTTCCAGAGGAAATCGGCATTCAAATTTATTCTTTGTGTAACTTTCCAAATGTATGACTGGGGGAAAGGTTGATGCGGTCAAGAAGGGAAGCTGATAACAATGTTACCTGTTGATCCATGGGTCAACTTATAAGACTCGAGAGTCGGTTATGTAATTGTTTTAGTACAGAACCTACAAGAAAAACTGCATACTGAAATTTTCAATCAGAGTTTTCTGTAATTTTGTTACGGACTTGCAATACATAACAAACAAAGAAAAGTACATGCTGATATTTTTATTCCCAGTTTTTGCACTCTCTCTCTCACTCTCCGTTGTGTTGATGTGATATGGGAATATCAGTTGCAGACTTGCAGTTAAAATTAGGTCTTGTTTGTTTTGGGGATGAGATTAAAAACTTAAAACACATCTTAAATTTCTATATTTTTTTAAATTTCTATATAAAATATAATAAAAAATTTAATTTTTTAAAATTCTCATATCACTTTTTTAAATCTTCATACAAAACTAATATTAAAAAAGTTATCTTACAATAATTAGCGCCATTCTAGCAATATTCTTTCTGTATTATTATATGTGGTGTTGTTATTGCTGTGTTATACATCCAGGAGCTGATGTCCGATAGAATAACTTTAAGTTTGTGTTTGGATAGTGAGGTAATCTTAAATATTTTGTGAGTAGTAATATAAGATAATAATAAAATATTAAATAATAATAAATAATAATAAAATGTTGTGAAAAATACTAAAATAATAAATAGTAGTTTAGTATTTTCATAACACTCTTATCATCCGATCAGGGCCTAAGCTTGTTTTAGGGCATTGTAAATCTAAGATTGTTTGAGTAGTGAGATCAGTTGATAAGAGTTGTGAATAATAGTGAGTTAAAATGGAGTGGGTTTGTAGATTTCATTGAAATGAGTTTGAGGTTTTTTGATGCATAAAGTATGTTGAGTTATGTTTAATTTTTAATAGAAAGTTCAAAAAGCTATGGATTTCATCAATAATTGATTTTATTAATAATGATGGTAAAATAATTATTTTATTATACATTGTAGTATATAAAGACAATTCTTATGAGAAAATTCTCCCAACGCCTTTAAAAACTAATTTTGCACAATTTTTTTGAACGAAATTTATTTAGTTCAAAACTAGTAAAATTATGAGCACTGCTACATACTGATATTTTCGTGCAGGAATTTGTGCAAGAAATTAATGTAGAGACTTTTTCATGCTATTTTTTCACGTGTACGTCAAGGGATTTTAATATTAAGTTGTCAATGAGCCCTTCCTTCTACCCATTAAAGTAAACCTATCTCTATGTAAGGGTATGCGCAAATTCACCTGCTTTTTTCATATCTTTATATATATAAAGTGGCTATCTAACGAAAATTTTTGTTTTAACGAAAATTCTTATTTTTCCATTAAAGTTTATACTTTCCGTCAGTTTATGTTAAAACTCATTTAACATCTATTTAATATCACTTAATACTTTAAGCACAATTTATTAAGCCCATAAATAATGTTAAAATTTTTTATTTTAGAATTTCTATTTAAGACATTTTTTTTAATTTTATTTTATGTAAAATAAATATAGAATAATATAATAATTTAGAATGACACAATAATAGTATAGAATATATATATATAACAATATATATAAAAATAAACCATTCATAATAATTTATGTTTAAATAATAAGCAATAAACAGATGAATAATATTTTTTTTTTGTTTTCCATTAAGTCCGTCAGTAATTTTTTATATGAAAAGAAACTAATAAACAGTAAATCCGTTAAGTCCATTATTCACATCCATCTATTTTAGTCTAGGGAAAGAAAACTCATGAAATTCATTAAGTACATTATTCACAGTCTGTCAATATTCATGCAATTTATCTTGGGAACTGTAAATTCATTTAATCCCATTATTCACGTCCGTCTGTATTCATGCAATAAATATAATTATAATTATAATTATAACAATTCATAACAATTTATTATAATTATATTAAATTAGTAATAATAAGCAATAAATATAATTAATATTATATGTTTGATATTTAATTAAAATATATATGATTAAATAAATTTATATAAATTATAAATTATAATATAAAATTCATATATAAATTATAAATTATAAACTATATAATTTATTTTTTCAAAAAACGCATATTATTTCTTAAAAATACTCACATAACTAAAAAAATATAGATATTTTAATGTCCTCTATTTTTAGGCCGTACAAAATAATACAAATATTAAATTATCATCTTGGAATTAAAAAAATATCATATCTTGAACTAACCTTTTATTAAAACTTTAATCAAAATTATTTTAAACAAGTTTGATAAAACTATATGTTATGTTTATTTATGAGACTATCTTATTATTTTTATTAATTTTTTTTATAATATATAAAAATATATAATTATTTATAATCTACTTAATTATGAATAATCATTAAATTTTTATTAAAAATTAAATTAAATAAACGTAGTATATATATATATATACACACATACTAGTTGATAGTAAAATGTGCAAAGCACGTTTGCCCAATTGCATGTAACAACTTAAAATTAACATTTATGTAAAGTAAATATTATCTTCAAAAATAAATACTGTAATTTATCATTTGAAGAGTAAGAAGTCAAATGATTTCGGAAAGAGACTTCTTATTTACTATTTGTCTTTTTCTAATTGACTTTCTTTATTTTAGTGCAGAAAGGAAGAGCTTAGAAACCTATATCTATATAGTCATCTCGGAAGGGACCCTTTAACCTCTTAGTTAGACCTTCCTCCCTCAAAGAGCAAGTGGCTAAGAGCAAAGAGCTAACTGCTTTTTTATTTATCAGTAAAGGAAATGATTTTGAAAGCTAATTGCTAACAGCTAGCAGCAGGACTAAGAGAACAGATAATATATAGCTTAGGAAAGGTAATTCAGACATAATAGTTGATTTAAGAAATTATAGAATGTTCTAGAATAAAAATATTCTATTCTAACAAATATAAAAGCAGGATAGAAAAGATTGCAGTTATTGTATTTAATAGTTAAAATTTGATAACAAATATCACATCTCATTTAGTATTTATTGAATATCTCTTGAAAATTACAAACTCAAATTAATAGAAACAAATATAAACTAATACATTATCCAAGAACATAGAATAGCTTTACAATGCATTACACGGTACCAACAGGGAAAAAAAATGTTACGCATAATTTTGAGGACTTTTAGCATGGATCTCTTTTGTGCGGTTCAAAAATACGAGCATCTCCTTCGCTAGTTCTTAAAGGTAATGTTGGATCATTGATACCATAGACCAGGCATCATCAGATATCATGGGTCAGGTATCATCAGAGGTTATAGACCAGATATAATTTTGAAGACTTTTAGCACTTCATCATTTCTATGATCAGCTCAAAGACACAAGCATATTCTTTGTTGATTCTTAAAGGTAATGTTGCATCCTTGATGCTATAGACCACAGGTATCATTAAATGCCACAGGCATAATCAGATGCCATAGACCAGGCATTATTAGATACCATGGACCAGGTATATCAGATGTTATTGAACCATCATCACATGTATGATGCTTGACAGATTTGAACCCTTTAGAATATTTCTTGGCAAATTCCATATGTGATAACTGCAAAAGAAAAAAGAATCAGAAAAATTAACTTAAAAAACTTATACACAGCATAACTCAAAATTTATAGAACAAATTTGGAAGAAATCTATCTATACGAAAAAAAAAAACTTTACATTGCATTATAGAGAAAAATACAACTCTCCAATATACCTAAGAAAATAACTTCACACAACAAAAACTTTTTACAACATATTTGGGAAAACAAAAAACAAAATAATCTTACACAATGAATGAAGTAAAACGGGGAAAAAGAGTAAGTTAATAAATAAAAAGTTCAAACAAAATAATCGAAAGCTAGAAAAAAAAAAACTCTTAAAACCAAATTTGCTACAAAAAGAAAACCAAAGCTATCGCAACTGAAAATGACAAAAGAATACAAATATGTATACAACACAAATATAAAACGATATATGCAACTACATACTTATACACATTGAAAAAGTCAGCAATACCGACCTGAAAGGAAAAAGCAAAAAAGCAAAAAATCTTAGGCCATAAGAGAATGAAACGGTAACATCAAATCAGAAAATCAACATATTTATATATAGCACAATGAAATGTTAGTAGGAAAAAAAAAAAAAATTTGCAAAACCAACTTTACAGCAAAAATGCAAATACAAGATTGCTTGAGTAAATCACTGGGCCAAAAAAAAAAAAAAAAAGCCCACACTACATTATAAAAAAAGATTCAACACTGGATTATAAAAAAAAAAAATAAATTATATTTTCTCACAAATCTATATATAAGGTTGCTCAAAAAAATTGGAGAATCGAAAAATCGGTCCGGACCGGTTCAAACCAAGCCAGTTAGATTGGTTTTGAACCGGTCAGATCCAGAACCAGTTTCTAGAAATGTAAAACCGGTAAGAACGGGTAAGAACCGGTCCGGTTCCGGTTCCGGTTCTAGACAATTTAGAATCGAACCGGACCGGACCGGTCAATTGCCTATATATTTAAAATTAATTTTTAAATATTATATATATGATATGTTTTTATATTATATATAATTTTATATATAATTATATAAATTATAATTATATAAATAATATTATCATATTTATAAAATAAAAGTTTAATTTTAAACATAAAAACTTAATCAATCATATGCTTTAAACATAAAATAGATTTTTAAATAAGATTCTTTAAGAAAAAAACATATATTCTTTTTTAGAAATTTACAATTGATTAAAACTAGAAAACCGGATCGAAACCAAACCGGAACAAGTAAAACCGGTACTACCGGTTTCGGGGGATAATCGGGCCATAACCGATTTTGCATTTTACAAAATCGGTGGTACCGATTTGATTTTATATTTTGGCCAAAATCGGACCCGTTACACCACTATCTATATATCACATATAATTACAGCCAAAAAGAAACTTTTAAACACTGTATTATAAGAAAGATTATATTTCTCACTAATCTATAAATCACACATGCAAAAAAAGCTATAACCCAATTTAAAAAATGACACAAAATATCTATCTTTTCCCATTAAAATATAGAAAACCGAGAATATGTAAACCCAAAACACAAAAAAAATATAAAAGCCCGAGGCCTCGCAAACACAAAACAAACTAATAAACATTTAACAACAATAAAAACTTATCCACCCCCAACATATGAACAAATACTTAACTGCATGAGAAAAAAAAAATCCAACACGAAAAGTCTAAAATAGAATAAAAATAACCAACATTAGTGATTACGTTATAAAAAAAAAAAGATACAACACTGGATTATAAAAAAATATTATATATTCTCATAAATGCATAAATCACATATAATGACACAACGAAATACAAACTTTATGACTCTTTTTAAAATGCCTCCCAAGTGCAGGCGGTGTCTGGTTATTGCATCGTGAAAGTTCCAAGGACGATTTCACAAGAATTAAGACAATTTATGAATCAAACTGGACTATTATGGAAAAGAAAAGAAAGAAATGGAATATTTACTAATGATAATATTCTCAATCACTGTGCAAAGCTTAAGGAGCATTACCTTCTCAAAGATGTGAACCAGAGATCAAAAGAAAAGGAGCATTAGCTCATCTCTGTTGAAGCCCTACTGCTCAAAGGCTTCCCTTGACTTAGGTTACAAAAATTACTCACCCATTAAATATAGATCTAAATGCTTACTCCAGAAAAACAACACGGTTTTCAAAATCAAAAGGAAAAGTACACCTTAAAATCGAAAATGAGCTATCTCCATTGGACCTCTCTGTTCCCAGACTTCCCAATATTCTCGAAGAATTTTGAGTGCCTTCTACCACTACTTTTCCTTCATTTTTTTAACTTCCACTCCCCCAACATTTGTCGAGCCCTCGACTGATTCCTCTCCAATTCTACGTTGTTGGTCTCTCTCTCGAATTCCATCGGGTTCCTTCTAGAATATGAAATCTCAAAAAACAACACATAGGATAGGGTATTCGAAGGATGAGAATGATTGCATATTCGCCAAGTGTTGTGCACAAGGGTGTAAGGGTATATACGGTCGGGTTTGATTCGATTTGGGATAAAATTTATGATCAAATTATGTATGGATTTTATATTTTTAAAAATTGATTACTGACCAATTACTTTCTTAAATTAGTACTTCTAATTTTACTAATTTTAGTTAATTTTTTTCCAATTTTTCAATTTTAATATTAGTCTATTAAATTATTAATATTTATACATATATTAATATTAGTTATAATGATTTAAATAATTATATAATAGTATTTATTATAGTGAGGTTAATTTTTTATAATTATATCATTGATAGTGATAGTATTAATATTAATATTAGTATATCATTATTTCATATATAATTATTTAGTGTAGTGATTTTTATAGTAATTTTATATAGACTTAAAGTATATTACTAATAGTAATATAGTATTAAACTGTTAATATTAGGCCATAAAATGTAAATTATAATTAATATACATTATATATTAATGTATAAAATATTTATAACAACCCGACCCAAAATTAAGGTTAATTTTAAAATTTATTTTTACGATTTCGACAAGATATGTTTAATATAAGTTTTAAGATAGTGATTTAATTTGTTTTGATTTCCTCTCCTAGCCATATTCTCTCTTTTAGATTTGATCATTTTTTTAAATAAATCATCATCATCTTAGAACCATTATCCTAGTTTAAAACCATCTCTAATTTCAATTTATTTCCTGATCAAAGTCCAACTCAAAACTCTTATACCCGTGCGCATACATGGCCCCATCATGTAAGTTTTCACCCTATGCACATATTTTCTTCTCCTATTTGCACGCAACCTTTCTGTTTATGGGATAAATAGGCATAAGTTTTCTTTTCAAACCTTAGTTCGCTTGCCGTTCACTAGACCCCGCATGTCTCTTACTTAGGGTCTTTTATTTATCTATAAATACATGTATTTTTAACACAATATGCATAAGCAAGTTGTCGCAGCCATTCCTACCCATGCACGACTCCCTCTCTCTTTATAGGTTCCTTTCATCTTTATACATATACATATACATATACATATCTCCCTCAAAGTTCATTGCCCATATCGAACCAGTTTGCGCCACCATCACCAAAGGCCTAAACACTCCTGAAAACAGACTCTTCATGTTCCCAAGCCTCCCACGTTCAAGCACCCATATGGCAATCACTTGCATGGAGAAATAAATGAGTGTAGTACCTTGTTTTATAGTACCGCAAACAGAGCAACTTAACCCCCACAGTGCCAGCTAGCCCAGTACGTCAGAAACACCTCATCGTGCCTAGAAATTGCCCTTCACCACCGTCAATAGCCACTGAAAACCATAGGAGAGTGCCCTAATTTTATACACCAAAACAAAGGTGCTCTTCCTCCACGTCGAGCCACTGCAACCCATGACTCTAACCCCTCCCCGTCGTCATCACACTTCACAGAAAACGCCATCCAACCACCACCCATCATCCTGTGTGTTTTCCAGTGTGTTCCCATCATAATCTCTCTCCCTCCATTGATTTATTACTCTTGACTGCTCCTCTCTCTTGTGTCGAGCCAACTTCCCAAGGAACCTAGTAGCGCCGTTGTGGCTGCAGTCGCCAAAGTACCATCGTAGTTAGTTCTCTTTTCTCTCGGATGGTCCTAGGCCTATTCATCTGGGCCGGGTACAACCCGGCCCGGTTTGAAATTTTAATATATTTTTTAATATATATATTTTTTTTTTAAATTGAAGAAAATTTTAAATCCGGATTTCGGATTTGGGGATCCAGAACCCGGATGAACACCCCTAGTCCATCGCTCAAACCCGTTGTATTTTTCCATCTCTAGTAAGCCTCCTTTATTTTATTCTCCTCTATCGTTTTGGTCTTCTTTTAAATTAAGTTGTATCAGTTATTCCAAAATGGTCCCTCTACTGATTTAAATGCCCTTTTTTCCTTGTGTTGTGTCGAGCCCTTATTTCTCTTCTAGTTTTCTAAATTGAATTAGGCCTTTGGGCCTTAAGTCCTTTCCGACTTGTAATTTTATTTTAAGCCTATTGGGCTTAGTTTCTTTAAATAAATTATTGGGTCAATTCTTTTAGTATTTCAGAAACTATTTTAGACCTTCTTATTATTTTTAAAGAGTTTTAAAGCATATTTTTAAAAGTATAGTTTTAGTTTATTTTAATTACTTTATTTATGATTTTAAACGATTAAAATTTGCCATGACGTTTATCTAGTAAGTTAATAACAATTAGTGTCTCGTATAGATTACGAGTTACAACGTAAAAATCAAAAAACAGCGTTAGAAGATAAGTAATATGATCATACCTTTCACACATGTATGGTAAATATATTTTTATAAAAATATTATGTATGTATAGCCATCATTTGGAAACTTTTTTTTATGTATCCAAGTCATGAAAAATTATGAAAAGTTATGCATGATTTACGAAAAGTTTATGTATTAAGATAATTACAAAACCTCATGATTTTATGCATTAAAGATATTTATAAAAAGTCATGATTTTATGTGAGAGTATGCATAAAATTATTTTTGAAAGATTATGAATTCATGTGAGGAAGCAGGCATTACGACATGTTACGAAAGTATGCGATTTCTTTTGAAATCTATGATATGGTAAGTATGCAAGTATGATAAAATATGTAAGCAGCCTATGATATGTTTTTTTATTGAGTATTCGACTCATTTTTGTTTTTATTTTGTGTTCCTATGTTTTTTTTTTTTTTAAACCGTCCCAAGTAATGAGAATGTACAACTGGCAGAATTTGACTCAGGGAGGCAATGTAGAGACTTAGGCAAAGTATTAGTTGTAATTTTATTTTCAATGAACAAAATATTTTTTTAGTAAATATGTGTGGTTTCAATTTTTTTAAATGAATATTTTTGCTGACTCTCTTTAAATTTTTATAAAAGTTGTTTTATAAATATTAAAATGTTCGTATCTAGTGCATTTTGTAAAAAAAAATTTTAGTAACACACTAGCTCCTTAAAATATTTTAAAAATACTATATTTGAGAGATAGGTTTTACAATATTATATATAATATAAAAAGCAATATCTATAATATTAAAAGAATTAATTTAAAACCTATATTATGTCGAACCGATTTGGTCCATTCTTGAAAAGCTTAGAATTAGAATTGAACTGATATGGATTGGTTTTGACATTACATTTACTGGTTTTAGATCGGACTGGTCTAAAACTCAACTGATTCCATTGGTTTAGGCCAGTTCATATTGACTTTCTGATTTTTTAGTTTTTTCTTACACTTATAATTATGCGTGTGTGTAATAAATGGCTTAAGTGCATTATGACATTTTATCTTTTATATTTTCACTATGATCATATAATTAAGGGTGACAATATATTATACGACTCGTTAACACAACACGAACACGACATGATAATAACGTATTAGGATTTAATCTTAACGTGTATGAGTTAAAACGAGTTGACTCGTTAAGACACGATTGTTTAAAGGATTAATAATGGGTCAATCCGTTTTAACTCGTTAAAAAAATTAAAATTACAATATATCCTTATACTTAAAAAGTAAAATTATTAGAACTTTAATTTTGATAATTATATTGTTTAGATTATAATTTTAGATTTGTAGTTAGTTTTATAATTTTTATAGATATTGTAATTTTAACATTTATATAAAATATTCTAAATTTAATTAGGTCTAAGAGGTTAATTTCAAGCTTATTCAACTAATTTACATAAATAAATTGAACTAAATTGTATTGTGTCGTGTTAATATATTTTATAATATTCACTATGGGTCAAAACGAATTGATACGATACGACACAATAAGTTATATTAACGAATTGTATTAGAATTTAAAATTTTGACAAAATAAGTTTAATAAATTGAGTTAAAGTTTACTTATATAATATAATATATTTGTGTTGATACGATATAAATACGATCTATTAATACAATTTGACATTCATACAATGTCCTATATTGTAAAAACAATGTGTAGTGAGTAATTGTAATTAATTTTCAGATCGAAAAGTCCTAATTTCAATATTCACTTACGACACTTTTTTCACTTTATCACTCACAACACTGTATTATAAAAAAGATTACATTTTCTCAATAAACTATAAATCATACATGCCAAAAAAGCTACAACCCAGTTGAAGAAAAAAGGAAATGATACAAAAAATATATCTTTTCACACAAAATATAGAAAATCGAGAAGATGTGAACCTAGAGGCTAGAACACAAAAAATACAAAAACCGGAGTCCCTCACAAACTCAAAACATACTAACAAATATTTAACAAAATTAAAAAAAATACCAACCCCCAAAATTTATTTGTTTGGGGAAGAAGACACAAAAAATGGAGAGTATCCAAACCTAAAATATATGATCACATATTTAACTGCATGAGAAAAACTCAACAAGTAAAAGCTAAAATCCGTGAAAAAATATATTTTTTTCACAAAAAATACAAAAAATTCATAGCACGCAAACCCAGAAAACATAAAATAACCCAACGAAACTTATGAATATAAAAAAAATCAGAAAAACCTACAAATCTTTTTTTTTTCTCACAAAAAGTACAAACCCAGACCATTCAAACCCATGAAAAAATATATATTTTTACCAAAAATACAAACAACCCGCAGGGGCCACAACACACAAACTCATAATATACAAAGGAACAACGTATCTCCACATTCAAATAAGAAAAACCAATTAGACCAAGAACAAAAAGTTAAATTTTGACAAAACAAAACAAAACAAAAAATATACAAACAACCGACAACACACAAACCCATGAAAATATATATTTTTTTCCCAGAAAATCTAAACGACCCACAACATAGAAACTCTACACATACAATGCAAACACTATTTGTACGTTCTCTTATAGATCAAAAAGAGAGTAACAGAATTCTCATTTATATTATATATATAATATGAATGAAATAATATATATATATATATATATAAAATTGAAAATGAAATACAATTAAAAAAAATTAAATTAATTCGAATTAGGGATTTATTATGATCTCAAATAGAATATTTATTTCAGATAATTTTAACCAATACAATAAAATTAACTATCCTCTTTTTGGATTGGGAGATAAGATGAGTTTAGTTTATTTTTTAATATTATTATTATTTTAAGATTTGAAAAATGTGTATTGAGATTTGAAAAAAGTGTATAAGAATTTGTGTTTTATATAAAAAGTTATAAAAATATAATGATGAAATAAAGATGAGTTGAGATGAGTTGAGTTCATCTCTAAATACAAACGGGGCCTAAAAGAGTTTTAAGAGTTCTACATCATGAACTATGCACCGCGCAGCTCACTTAAATAGATTCTATGAAGTCACGTCCGAACAAATATTTAATTGTATGAGAAAAAATCCAACGCATAGAAGCTAAAACTCATGAAAAAATATATTTTTCACAAAAAATACAAAAAAAAAACTCAACGTATAAATCCAGAAAATACAATAAAGCCATAAAACCCCACGAAGAAATACACATTTTAATTCGAGAGTATCCAAATCCAGAACAACATGAGAACAAATATTTAACTGCATAAGAAAAAACCCGAACGCATAAAGGCTAAAACTGGTGAAAAAATATATATTTTTCACAAAAAAATACAAAAAACCACAAGATGCAAACCCATTCACAAAAAAACATACAAACCCATGAAAAAAAAAAATCACCAAAACACAAACAATCCACAACATACAAAGAAACAACATACCTCCACATCCGAAGAAGAAAAACCAAAAGAATATGCACAGAAATAATTTTTTGACAAAAAAATTACAAACAACCGATAATATACAAACCCATATCATACAAACCCATGAAAAAAATATAATTTTTCACAAAAAATACAAACAACCCATCACATACAAACTCAAAGCATACAAAGCAACAACATATCTATGGATCTGAAGAGAATAAGCCAACATCATGTAAAAAAAGTACTTTTTTAAAAAAAATGCAAAAAACCAACAACATACCCACCCAAAACACACAATGTCACGGAAACATAGAACAATCCGGACTAAAACACAAAACAACCCGAAATATGTAAAATGCCCAAACAAACGCAAGGAAAAAACCCCCCAACCCTGCGTAGAACAAACTTGAAGACACACCAGGAGAAGATAAAAGAGAGAGAGAAGAGAGAAGATGAAGAGAAACGACCAAGAGAGAAAGCGAGAGAGAGCGACAAAAAGCAATAGAAAGCGGCTTGCTTTCGGAGAGAAAGCATGCAGAGAAGAAGAAGAGGACGATTGAAAAAACAGAGGGAGAAGATGGAAAGCTAATAAAGAGGCCGAACAAAATGTAGCAATTTTTCTTTTTTCGTGACGCTGGAGGCCGGATTTAGAAAAAATATAATAAAAGATATACAATAAAAAAATATAATAAAAAAATAAAATAAAGATAATTTTAAGAGAGTATTCTGTCCTCAATTGAATGGAATCGTTGTTGGTGGCGGTGTGCGACAGTGCTCATACCATCGAAAACGGTTCCCTCCGACGATCTCATCTTTGCGACAATGACCCCCCGATAACTTCCTACATTTTTTTGATAATCTTAAATTTGAAATGAATTAGATGGTATTGTACATCGCTACCAATGACAGCGGGAGCTGTTTTTTCTAAGAGAAGTCGGTCGACCCAGGATTCCTCATTTTTTTTTACGAAAAACGTGGAAATGGTCGATCTAATAAACATGAAATAACAGCCCACCACTGATTAGCTGCCAACTAGTATTTTCATTAAGCTTATCTTGAGTAGTACTACATTTGATTATTGTAGATTACAGAAACCTTGCAGCCCTCTCTGCCTTCGCACTGCTCAATTCTCTGCCTCAAGCATCTGTCTCCCAACACCCACAATGAAAAATCTCAGAAAACGAACTAAATTCTTAGCCACTTTCTTGCCCATTTCAGCCATTGTCTTGGTGCTACTCTCCCAAATAACCCATTTGATAAACAGCCCCAAAATGGAAATAAGGAGCAGATGCCGTGCCGAACTCTTTTGGGCATCTTTAATACGAAATTTTCTTTATTTGCTTTGTTTGTTTTTCTAGAAAATGAGTGCGATTTTGGCAATTTTTTGTGTTTGGAATTCTGATTCAAGACGAAATCGACTTTCAAGAGATTAGCAAACAACTTCGATTTGCCCGTAAAATGGTTCGATAACCCATCCTGCACCGACGGATTGAGAATATACTCCATTGAGAAAGAGACTTCTGCAAAACTTAAAACGATTTTTGAAGGAGTGAGAAAAAGATTTGCAAAATTTAAATGAACACAAAAGAAGGACACAAAAGGACAAGAAAGACAAAACATCCCAAAAATAGACTAATTACATGGAGGACAACAATTCTACTATGGGAGACGCTGGGACTGATCCGGCTATCCCTAGCGTCTAAAGCAGCCCAACGTTAGTTAGACTGCTTTATGATGAAAAACACATTAAAATAAAATAAAAAATATGATTAAATAAAAAAATGAAGATTAAAAATATAATAAAAAAATAAAATGAACAAAACATAATAAAAAAATAAAAACATAATAAAAAACACAATAAAAAATAAAATGAAGATGAATTTAAGGGAATTCGGCCATGAAGCGAACGGAGCCGCCGCAGGTGGCGGTGGGCGACACCGCCCACGCCATCGGGATTGGCGGACTCAGGCGACCTCACCCCTACGATGGCGAGCTCCGGCGAGCTCCGATGTGCCCCCGGCAGCCTTAAACCCGTTTCGGACCGGTACAACCGCCATCGGAGGCGGCGGGAGCTGCTTTGTGTGGGGGGGTAGACGGTCTGCCCCCCAGGATATTCCTTCTACTATTCATGCTCACTAACACTTATTTATTCACTTATTACATCTTTTTCACTCCCAAACTTATTTAA